>OX381714.1:66694917-67026342 GCA_947462335.1 Harmothoe impar
GTACTGCACTAATTAAGCTAAATATTGCAGATGTAGGGGCACGAGTAATATGTGTAAACAGGGGTTCGTGGAGTCAACGTGGGAAGTGCCTCCTTCGGACACTAGGTGGCAACACCTACGCCATGTCCTTTCGGTTATCTGGTAGCGGAGCCAGCCAGGGCACTCCAGATGGCCCTCCGGTGGAGTGCCACGTCGACACTTGCTAGGTCCGCGCTTGGGGTATATGAGAGGCCGAGGTTGGGTACCTCTGGGAGTTCGTCCCAGGACGAGCTCAGGCCCGCACCCTTCGATACCTTCGATACCTTTCGATCACGGGGCACCTACACCCCTCCCACTCTCTGGTTCTTGCACCAGCTATGCTGGTACAGGACCAGATCATCCAGCTCTGCTGACTTCGAACTAAGCTAGAACGCTATCTGTACACTTCGAGTTGGTTATTGAATGAACTAGCAAAACCTAAGTGTTACCTTCGAGGCTGTGATCGTGAGACTGAATAGAACCTGTTGCATTCAAACCGAATTTGGAACCTGTCTTCACGTGATACTTTCACAACCCCTACACAGATATACCAAGGAGAGATAGAGGTAGTTTGGTTTTTAATAAAAGAGACATTTTCAAGGGGTCATTTTAGGAAGCAAAAGTCGAAAGCAAAACTAAAGCATAACCGGGTTTGTTGATATCTCAATCGACTACATATGTGTTTATAAAGCAAAAGGGGCACCTGTTATCCCCTAAATAAGCTTATATTAAGGGGATTATTACTCAGAGTTACTCTCCAGGGCTACATCAATGCATTATGATGACAAAGGGCATGATGCATTAAGGTATAATGCCATCCTTGAAGGGTTAACGTGTATATTGAAATTGTGCTTATTGGTGGCATGTACATAAAAAGTGGGTGTGCGGCCATCCTATATTATAAGTATGACCAGTACAAACCGCTCATAGCATAGATAGGATGAGGGGCGGGGAAAGAAAGGGAGGGGAGGGGAAGGAAGGGGAAGGAAGGGGAAGGAAGGGGGGGTGTATACATGGTCATCGTATTGGTTGGATGACCGTCAAGTTACTGGTGACATGGGAGTGAGCCAGTCATCCTTTCCTATGGGCATGACCAGTACAAACTGCTCATAGTGGCATATCGGGCCATCGTCAATAAGCATTGGACTAATATCTGAGATTTGATATGCACGAAAGTAAATAACACTACAATCGGCGATTTGGTGTTTAGTTTGGGTTTATTGTACATTAGGTATGCGATGGTATGCACCTAGTACCCTACTCAGCTCTCTCTGACTGGCTAGAGGGGAGAGGAGGGGAGGGAAAGGGAGGGGAGGGGGAGGGGAGGTGAGGGGAGGGAAGGGAAAGGGAGGTGAGGGGTGAGGGGTGAGGGGAGGGGAGGGGAAGGGAGGGGAGGGGAGGAGGGGAGGGGAGGAGAGGAGGTGAGGTGAGGGGGAGGAGTATACATGGTCATCCTATTGGTTGGATGACCGTCAAGTTACTGGTGACAAGGGAGTGACCTGGTCATCCTTTCCTATGGGCATGACCAGTACAAACTGCTCATAGCATAGATAAGATGACCACCTGAAGTGTATGACTGAAGTGAAAAAAACTGCTTATTTGGGGCAGATGGAGAGAGAAATTTCAGGATAACTATCATTAACCCCTTCCACGCGGTAAGCCAATATATTGCACAAAATTGCATTGAGCTACAAGAAACCCAGTGGTGAAAGGGTTAAAACACAGGGGGGAGGGGAGGGGAGGGGAGGGGAGGGGAGGGGAGGGGAGGGGAAGGGAGGGGGGGAGGGAAGGGGAGGGAAGGGAAAGGGAGGGGAGGTGAGGGGTGAGGGGAGGGGAGGGGAAGGGAGGGGAGGGGAGGGGAGGGGAGGGGAGGGGAGGGGAGGGGAGGGGAGGGGAGGGGAGGGGAGGGGAGGGGAGGGGAGGGGAGGGGAGGGAAGGAGAGGAGGGGAGGGGGAGGAGTATACATGGTCATCCTATTGGTTGGATGACCGTCAAGTTACTGGTGACAAGGGAGTGAACCGGTCATCCTTTCCTATGGGGATGACCCTGGCTTCCGGTCATCCTACCTCTCTAAGGAGACCACATACTAGGCGGGTGGTCAGAGACAAAAACATTGGCCCAAGGTCGTTAGACACAGCCATTAGTGACAGTACAAGCTTTAATTTGTTATAAAATATGCCAATAATTGTCCCCTTTTTGACACTTCTTTCATATAAATCTTCAAAAGAAAAATCCAGTTCATATTTTTGGGTGGCCTTACATGGTGCGTTCCCCGCAGGCTGTAGGAACTAGTGCCTCACCACCACAATGGGGCACAGTGGTTGTGCACTCTGGTATGGCATTAGACCTCCAAGTCTAAACTCCACACGGCAACATGGGGACTTGTTGAACTCCACATGCTGCATGGAGCTAAATGACATAAGGACATACATTAGTGATGTTACAAAGTAGAAGCGTCAGCATGCTCACAAGACCTGTGATTATTATAAAGGTTCTAGTACTTAAGCTCCTGTGTTCCTTTATTTAAGAACAGGGACAGTCATTCATCATGCCAACAAAACGACACAGCATATTATATTGATGTGCTTGTCCTAAAGGGTCACATTTCTAGTTAGTGGTTATGTAGTTATTGGGACCAGTGCCGACAGGCATTTTAACTACATAATACTTGAGTAAGAAAACGCTGTTGAAATTGCACTTTAAAGCCTAGCAAACTTTAAAGCATTTATTTGAGCGACCGTATCAGCTTATAGTTTAGTATGTTCCATTGTTGAAAACAAGTATTTGGAAACACAAACAAAACTATGGGGGAAGCACACTGTGCTGTGAATAGAACGCTTGTGGCTAAATAGCAACAATGTTATCAGCCACATGGAAAGGGCAACTTGTTCCCTTCTTTCAACGTAGTTGCTGACCTTCTGAACTACTCAATTTAAGAACACTGCTTTAATTTCTTATTAATGTGAGCAATGCACTCTATGTGGTTGTTTGCATGATATGGCTGCAAAGTTGAGAACTTGAGATCTTGCACTATAAAGAGGCATCTTCTATGGTAGGCAACATGCATTCCTTCTGGCAGATGTCATCAGATCTTCGTGAACGATTTTTTTCGATCAGAAGAAAATGGAAGTGGTTTCCATTTGCTGGATGAGATAAGTATTCTCAAAAATATAGATCCCACGCCAAAATCGCTGTGTTCATCTAAAACTAATTTCCCTTGATGTGTTTGTCCAGTATTTAGTTAAATTATCATTTTAAAGCTAAAATCAATAGAAATTGAGATGTTTCATGGTCAGCATTGTATTCTGATTAATTAACTAGAGCTTGTGCCCAGACCTACACCAGCTGACTTTGCTGACTAGAGTTGTAGACGTCATTAGAGCTTGTGCCCAGACCTACACCGGCTGACTAGAGTTGTAGTCCTCCATTAGAGCTTGTGCCCAGACCTACCCCAGCTGACTAGAGTTGTAGTCCTCCATTAGAGCTTGTGCCCAGACCTACAGCAGCTGACTAGAGTTGTAGTCCTCCATTAGAGCTTGTGCCCAGACCTACAGCAGCTGACTAGAGTTGTAGTCCTCCATTAGAGCTTGTGCCCAGACCTACAGCAGCTGACTAGAGTTGTAGACGTCATTAGAGCTTGTGCCCAGACCTACAGCAGCTGACTAGAGTCGTAGACGTCATTAGAGCTTGTGCCCAGACCTACAGCAGCTGACTAGAGTTGTAGACGTCATTAGAGCTTGTGCCCAGACCTACAGCAGCTGACTAGAGTTGTAGACGTCATTAGAGCTTGTGCCCAGACCTACAGCAGCTGACTAGAGTCGCAGTCCTCCATTAGAGCTTGTGCCCAGACCTACAGCAGCTGACTAGAGTCGTAGTCCTCCATTAGAGCTTGTGCCCAGACCTACAGCAGCTAAGTGTTTCCTGCAGATCGATGCTAACCCCAGCTCTCTGTACACAACCAGCCAGTTAACCCTTTGAGGACAGATGTCGCTAAAAGATTTCATTTGTCCTCAAGATGCACCAATACAGCCATGGTGAGTAACTCACTAGTGGCCCATTGGTGCATTATGCTGACCTTTCGGGAGTGCCTGAACCCTGTAGGGTCAGCAGGATGCATTCTTGCAGCTTGTCGCTGGAAATGATGGTTTCCCAGGGGCAAGGCACCAGTCAGGGTATGTCTTATCAGTGACTGTTACCGCAGGCAGGGAGATTTTAAAGGGAAATGCGGGTTCCTACACACAGGCCACCTGGTGGCAAAAATCAATGCTCATGAAAATTCTTCTTTTGGCTAAATTTGTTTTCCAATGTATGGTACTTTCCCTTAATCAACCATTTTATTTGCCATCCAAAGATCAAACTTGTGTGTATGGCATTTATTAGTCACTGGGACACCCATAGCATCCTATAGTTAAGGCAAAATAAGTATTTTTGAAAAATTCATAACTTTCTTATCTAATCGGTGACCCCTTAGTATTTTACATCTAGAATGTTCCTATATATGCCCATGAAACATTCCCAAGTTTTGGTTGATATAGCAATAGAGGGGGATAATCCATGACCGATAACGTTAGAAAATACTGTTTTCCCATTCATTTCTATAATTAAGGTACTCATTTGCTCAAATGGCTGTATCATGAAAATTAGCTCGGTGACAAGTCAATTTCTTTTCATTTTCTATTTGATAATAAATCAAGCTAATATAATCTTGAGTTACATGCAAATAGCAATAGAATTTCAGTATCATCTCGACAAGTAGCATTTCCCTTTAAATGACAGACCCAATGGGTACGACTCTACAGGCCTATATAAGTACATTGATCCTATAGGGGTCGTCATGATGCTTGAATGCAGCACTGTTGAGTTACTCACCAGAGCTGCATTCAAGCATCATGACAAAAAACAGGCAGTTCTGGGGCAACAAAGACTGATCTGTTTGGGTGCTGACCTATTAGTACTAAAGATATGTGTCAAAGTTGCGGCAGCATTTGCACAATTTTTCTGAAAGGGTGGAATTTGCATGGAGGTTTTGAATCTTAATCGAAATGGATACATCATTTTCAAATGTTTCCCAGTACACTAACCTGTGATATTAAATACAGGGTGAATGCTTGTCTAGACTCTAATCAGGCTAGGAAAATCCCGGGATTTCCCCAATACAGGTAGAAAACCCTTCCTGGGCATTTTAACCAGCATGGGGAGATCTCCCCTCACTTAAGATAGCCTCTATGTGGACGCTCAGCCCTTATCTCTGCAGAGATAAGAGATAAGGGCCGACGCCGGTCTGCACCTCCAAGAGGGATTTTGCCACCAAGGGGGATTCTCCCGGTGGGGTGGTGAGGGAGGGGTGAGGGGGGGGGGGGGAATCCACATATAATGTACCTTATTTAGGCCAGATTTTGCATTTTAAATCATTATAAGTCACGGAAAATAAAACTGATATAAAAGCCCATACACATATACCTAGCCTACTGTATTGTCTACCTGTCTATGAAGTAACCATTATCCGCAAATAATGGTGAGATATTAGCAAATTGAATTTCATGATTGAACCTAATATTACATGTCTGTTGCCCCAGAATCAAGGGGGAAAAAGCCCTCGTTCTATTTTTCTCCTTCAAGGGAATAAAGGTAGGATTTGCCAGGCCTGCTAATTTGCATATCATAATTAGGAACATCCCTCACCAAATGCGTATTGGTATTATTGCGTAGTATCAGCTATGAAGTAGATCTCTGCACGAACACATCACATACACTGTTATATAGATGGACAAGGTTTGTACTAACTCTCTGTTTACAAAGTCCCCTAATCTGTGAGGACTGCAGGAATATATAATGTATCTGGTCAAGTTCAGAACACACATTGTGGCAGGATGTACCAGGCACTGAACCCGGGACTCCATTATGGGTGTGGACCACCAAATTTGATGTGGTTATTTCTTCAAATCGACAGTAGACATGAGGCCTAGAGACATTTGATATTTGACATGAGGCTTGAAATACATAGTGACAGGCGACATTACCAATTCTTAAAATCAACATGGGACATGGGCATCATTAAGCGACATCGACATGGCCATTTTTTAAGATCGACAATCAACATGGGGACATCCCTTCCAGACCCTCTCCACTACCCGATTTAATTGTCAGATTTGAGCCATCCTCACAAAGTGGATGCCCTGATGTGAATATAAAGACTCTAAAATAAACAAACATTTATTTTAGGGCTATGTTTCCATGATTGGCAGATTTACTTTTGTGAGAATGGACCAGAAATTTGGATAATGGAGCCCCAGCTAAAGTCTTTATCCCAGTTTAGAACCAAGAAATAGACAGAGCTGCACGCAAAAGTGACCGAGTCAGTGGTTACTGCATGAGAGCTGCCTGCCCTGTATTGCCCTGGGGTGTAGGAACTCTATAATGACACTTGTGGGCCCCACCAGAACCACCGTTTCCATGAAAATTAGACAAAAACTACCTATAATTGTATGAAAATAAACATGAAATTTATCTTTCCTGGGGGTCACGTGACCCTCAGAGCGTGCAATACGGTCATGGTCATAGCATGCAATATAACCTAGCGGTATTGCACGCTCCCCTGGGGGACGGCCCTCCCATGGCTTTAACTTTGACAGTCTGTATGAAATAATGACTTTTATTTTTTATGGAATACGACAGCCTCATTGACTTAACCAAGGTAGGCCGTATTTAACACCCCCTGTTGAATAACCCTCTCCCGTATTTCACGGCCTGTGACGTCATCAAAATGGCGGTTTGCTTACATTTGAATGGCATAGAAAAAAGCTATTTTAAGCCCTGCACCCCCTATAGGCCCTAATAATTTAATTTGAATCGAAAAAGATAAAAAAATAAACACAAAGGAACACTCATTTTAGACTGTTGACTAGGATATTTTACTTGTTGGCCCCTGGTCCGCATTTCACTTGGCCTACGGCCTCGTGAAATACGGCCCAGGGGCCAACGCGTGAAATAACCCAGTCAACAGACTAAAACTCGTGGACCTTTGTCTATTTATTTCATGGTGAATACGGCCTATCAATGCTAAGGCAATGGGAAGGCCGTATGCAAGTAAAGCATGAAATAACCCTCGGGCATATTTCACGCTCTGCCCATATTTTACGCTACCAGGGGTCGCCAGGGGTCGCCGTGGGGTCGCCGTGGAGTTGCTAGGCTACTGAGGGTCACGTGACCTGCGCGGAATTCAAAATGGCGGCACCACGGAAGTAAACAAATGCCGCGGAACTAAACAAATGCCGTGGAAGTAAGCAAACATGGACTGGAAATCTATTTTAGATTGCAATACCCTGAAATAAACACAGAGCGTCACTTTAAAGTGACCTCGTCACTGGTTACTGCACTCACGGTTCCTGCCCTGTACTGCACACGGCCAGCATGCAGTACAGGGCAGGAACCTCTCGTGCAGTAACCAGTGACTCAGTCACTTTAGCGTGCAGCTCTGTCTATATATTATGCCACATGGGTCCAATATGGTGGTTATATAAGGTGTACAGCCCCTGTACTCACTGTTTGCAACAGCCGGGGTATTAACTCAGTGTCTGAGTCAGACGCTGAATCAGTCTCCGAGTATTGCACCACTGGTGATAAATTTGTCAGAGCTACATACATGCATCATAATAGGAAAAGCATACAGAGAAAATTAACAGCATCGAATGGGAGTCAAGGTTGCGCCCAGAATGACTCACCTCTTTGGGGCAGCCCAGGTCCTTATGGGACTCTCTTAGGTAAGTCAGGCAACTACCAGCTAGCTCCCCTAGGTCGCCCAGGGAGTCATCTAGGCTCCCTTAACTAACCTGGGATCCCCTTATGAGGGGAGTCATTCTGAAGGAAACTCCTTTTGATGCTGTTTCTTTTTTCAATGTACAGCAAAGGACCATGCTGTCCTGACAGGGCTAACTCCTTCTCGTATTGACTCTACCTCTGTTTTAGAAGTCAGCTACTGGCCATGTTAAATCAGCCGTCCCCAGACAGTGTTGATCAAATAATGCTGAATCCATTGTTCATAACAATGGTGCACTCTTTGAGGTTACATCTGCAGGTTATACACTACAGGTGATGGGCGGCAGTATAGATTTAAAAGCCAGATTAGCAACTAGAAGGTGCCACAACTAGACATTTTCTTATGAAGCTTTGGAAATATCAGCTTGTAGTTATGATAAAAACAAACAAACAATTAAACAAATACATTTTACAAATAAATAAAACAGATTCTGCTTTCCCGGTGGATTCCAGTCACCAGGGGCAGGACATACACTAAGGAATGAAAGACATAACATAATGATAAACACCTTCTATTATAACTGATATAGGCTAAAAAAAAACTTCTTGGTGAATTTTGGGTAACCATACCCCAGGAGGTAAAATATTTCCAGAAATAAGGTGGACAAGGTTGACTACCGGGTATACTGACAGTTGTACACTGTTGTTATTGCCATGAGTTGGCACTAGACTACGGAAGGAAGTGGTGGTTTATATAAAGTAGATTACTGTAGATTATGGCATCAGGATCCGTCTTGGGATTATAGCTCACTTAGATACTTATATACTTATACTTACCTTAAATACTTATATATACTTGTAGAAGTGAGAGTTATGTTCCCTTTGAGGACAGCATGGGTGCTGTAATACTCTGTTCCCTGAATACAAATGCATGAACCCACACGAAACCTAATGGATGCATGAATACAGCCTTCAAGTGCTGCATTCAAGCAGCATACCAAACCTATGGGATTGAGACACTGCCAAAGGGTCGTCATGATGCACCAATGCAGCACCAACGAGTTAATCGCCAGGGCTGCATTGGTGCATCATGACGACAAATGTCATCTTTTAGCTACATCTGTCTTTAAAGGGTTAAATGCGGGTTAAATGGCTAACAGTTATTCCAAGAGGGGCTCCACTTGAAACAATAGGATTTTCCTCTAGTAATAATGTATTTCAAAACACCATATCACAACATGCAAAACAAGCACTCCCCACAAACTATACTTATACATTTTCCACAAGCTACTCGTTAGATTTTTAAGCAGTGAAAATACCTTAAGAATTAGGGGTTTATTTGTACATAGAGAGCCAGCCCCCTACGGTGGTCAGTGCCGGTCAGTAGGGGGGCCGTGATTGCTGTTAGCTTATAAATGTCAACTGGGGATTAAGGTGAGGTGTAGGATTAACGTCAGATTAACGTCCACTATAGGGATTAGTGGTGTCAAAGTGAAGGTGTGAATTTGGGGAACAACTGGGCAGGTGGACATAGGGCTGATACTATCTTAACAGCGTTAGACTATAACAGGATAAATGTGGCCTGTAGATTAATGTTTGGACCTTACAGTAGAAACCGACGTTTCGGCCTTGTGACATGTGACATGTGTATATAAAAGCATGTGCACCGTCATAATACACCATGGTAATGAATATTGAATTGGTATGAGGAAAAGTGTTATAAAAGAAAAAAAAGGGAGAAAATATGTCGGACAACTTAACATAGGTAACAAAAGGTAAATGTGTTACCAACCAACATATCGGTAGACATGTTGAGATATTGAGGTTTCAGAACAGTAAAAGTACCACCGACCTGAAGAGTCTGGGGTTGTTTCAGAACACCGGAAGAGTCTCAACACCGGAATACTTTTTTCATTACCATGCCATGAGACCTAATGCATTAATGTTCACTGAGTAGTACTTACCAGACAGCAGGCTGATGAGGAGTAGCAGGGACCCCCTACACAGGGTGCTGAGGGACCTCAGGGGGGTCTCCATCATGGCGCCTGGATGAAGGGTATACACCTGTATGTGTAACTACACACCTCTATAGGGCCGGGTATCGACACAGAAAACACACTGTATCCTTATAGACGTGTACACCACGCCTTAATGTATCCTAGTGTACCTCTGTATACTATACACGGCTGGTGTCCAGACTCCTAACTGCAGTGTTGTATTGTACCTCTGTATTCACCTACACGGCTGGTGTCCACACTCCTACCTCCCCGTCCTCCTGCTGCAGTGTGACGCAGTGTTAAGGTGTAGCACCACAGGATGCGGCCCTTACAGAGGCAGATCTCAGTACCCCTCCAGCGGCAGTCTGAGCAGAGTCAGGAGAGGCACTCAGCCCTATATATAGGGGCAGTGGAGGTTTAACGTATTGCAGTGACATGCAGTAAGGACCTCTGTAGAGGCCAGTCCTCAAGTAGCCTCCTCCAGGCTCCAACCCTTAATGTTAATACTGCTTACTGTAGGTAGCAGAAAGCAGGGTCCAACCCTTAATGTACTACTCCTTACTGTAGGTAGCAGAAAGCACTAGTGTAAATTGCCCTGTGGGCACCCAGCTCTATAAAGGGTCATCCTGCCTCTCCTTGTAATGTCCAGGTGCTCAGTGAGGGCTCTCCAGGTGGGTACAGGCAGGTAGGGGCCCGCTGAGGGAGCCAGGGGGTGTAGGTGCTAGGGTATACTGGTGGTGGTGGGACCTGTCTGGACGCTGCCCAGCTGCTAACTGCCACAAACAGCAGCAGGGAAAGCTGTACTTACTGCCTGCTGGGTGTGTAAGAGTGGGGGGGGGGGGGGGGCAGCAGGGGGGCACTGCAGGGGGGAGGTGCATGGCAGTTGTGTAGTTGGAGTGGGACAGGGAGGGGAAGAGGACCAATTGGAGTATTGCCATATGGACAAAATGAGGAAGGGACAGTGGGGGGGGGGGGGGGGGGTCAGAGGATACACAGGGGGGGGGGGTAGATGGGGGGGGGTCCCCCATGTCGATTTTAAGAAATGGCCATGTCACATGTCACTAAGGAAAAAGCCATGTCACTAGTATCACTAAGGAAAAGAACTTAGGGGCATAGAGAGAGTTTTAAATGGGGGTCTTTGGGCTGCAGGCCCCGGAAAAATTTAGGAATTTAAATACTCACCGGGTCCAAATTTGAAGAAAGGGTTTGGTAGCCTACTTCACTCTATATGAGATTCTTTTTTCATGTCACTAAGCCCCATGTCACATGTAGATTTTAGGAAATGCCCCTGTCACATGTCACTTAACTGGCCATGTCCCATGTCGATTTTAAGAAATGCCCATGTCGCCATGTCGATTTTAAGAAATGCCCATGTCGCCATGTCGATTTTAGGGGTCTATACCCTTACACAGAGGGACGGCAGAGGAGAAAGTGAGGACGGACAGAGAATGGACAGAGGAGAAACAGAGGAGGGAAAGAGGACTGACAGAGAGAGGTGGGTTGGACAGAGGGAGGGAGAGACAAAGTGAGGGAAGGTCAAAGGGGCAGAGGGAGGGACAGAGGGAGAGACAGAGGGAGGGACAGAGGGAGGGACAGAGCGAGGGACAGAGGGAGGGACAGAGGGAGGGACAGAGCGAGGGACAGAGGGAGGGACAGAGGGAGGGACAGAGGGAGGGACAGAGGGAGGGACAGAGGGAGGGGCAGAGGAAGGGACAGAGGGAGGGAGGGACAGGGGGAGGGGCAGAGGGAGGGAGGGACAGAGGGAGGGGCAGAGAGAGGGAGGGCAAAGGGATGGACAGAGGGAGGGAGGGAGGGCAGAGGGAGGGAGGGACAGAGGGAGGGGCAGAGGGAGGGGCAGAGGGATGGACAGAGGGAGGGAGGGTAGAGGAAGGGCCAGAGGAAGGGAGGGACAGAGGCAGGGACAGAGGGAGGGGCAAAGGGAGGGAGGGCAGAGGGAGGGAGGGACAAAAGGACGGCAGAGGAGAAAGTGAGGACCGACAGAGAATGGACAGAGGAGAAACAGAGGAGGGAAAGAGGACTGACAGAGAGAGGTGGGTTGGACAGAGGGAGGGAGAGACAAAGCGAGGGAAGGTCAAAGGGGCAGAGGGAGGGACAGAGGGAGAGACAGAGGGAGGGACAGAGGGAGGGACAGAGGGAGAGACAGAGGGAGGGACAGAGCGAGGGACAGAGGGAGGGACAGAGGGAGGGACAGAGGGAGGGACAGAGGGAGGGGCAGAGGGAGGGACAGAGGGAGGGACAGAGGGAGGGAGGGACAGGGGGAGGGGCAGAGGGAGGGAGGGACAGAGGGAGGGGCAGAGGGAGGGAGGGCAAAGGGATGGACAGAGGGAGGGAGGGAGGGCAGAGGGAGGGAGGGACAGAGGGAGGGACAGAGGGAGGGGCAGAGGGAGGGGCAGAGGGAGGGGCAGAGGGATGGACAGAGGGAGGGAGGGTGGAGGAAGGGGCAGAGGAAGGGAGGGACAGAGGGAGGGACAGAGGGAGGGGCAAAGGGAGGGAGGGCAGAGGGAGGGAGGGACAAAAGGAGGGATAGAGGGAGGGAGGGGCAGAGGGAGGGGCGGAGGAAGGGAGGGACAGAGGGAGGGACAGAGGGAGGGGCAGAGGGAGGGAGGGCAGAGGGAGGGAGGGACAAAAGGAGGGATAGAGGGAGGGAGGGGCAGAGGGAGGGGCGGAGGAAGGGAGGGACAGAGGGAGGGACAGAGGGAGGGGCAGAGGGAGGGACAGAGGGAGGGACAGAGGGAGGGATAGAGGGAGGGAGGGGCAGAGGGAGGGGCGGAGGGAGCAAAGGGCAGGTAAGGACAGAGGGAGGCAGGGATGTTTGGACAGCAGGACATGCAGGACATACAGCGGGGAAGAGGGTGAGAACAGGAAGGGAATGAGTAAGGGAATGAGTGTATATATATATATATATATATATATATATATATATACATGTATATATATATATACATGTATATATATATATATATATATATATATATATATATACATGTACACACACACACATATATACATATATATATATATATATATACTGAGCGCTATAATGAGAAGACATAGACATGGATGACAAAGACATAGATACACTTTTGCCTAAATTCCTGACATACAGATTGACAAGATAAAGGCCTCTTTATTATAACAAAAAGAAAAAATATGACCTAATCCAACGGCTACTACAAACAGACTGAACAAGCGGTGGGCGGAAATGGAAAGGTGGGGCCAGCTTGGGGCGCCACCTGGATTATACTTGCTCCAAATATATTACTGTTATCCAGTCAGATACCATACATATATTACTGAGCGCTATAATGAGAAGACATAGACATGGATGACAAAGACATAGATACACTTTTGCCTAAATTCCTGACATACAGATTGACAAGATAAAGGCCAAAGCCCAAAACAACAACACTTTTGCCAATTTACCAGGAACCCCAGTGGTCAGATACTAGTACATCCTTGAGTCTACGACATTTATAATTATCAGATATGTAATATAATACAGCAAGAGACTTCCAATCTCCATAACGTTTGACCTCATGAAGAGGCAGAAAGGAGGCTAAATAAGTAGCCGCCCCCCTCCTTAAACTATGCGTAGCATAATCTCCCGTGAGACCTGCTCGCTTACACTTAGACTGGAGTTCAGTGCAGAAGGCACGGTATGAATATGGGAACAGAGGGTCATCCTTAGATAACACCGTACTATTCAAGTAGGATTTGATGTGACCCACCGGGCACAATGGCGAGTTCCCTGAGTTCAATACTGGGATGAGGAGGACACGCTCCTTAAACTGGATTGTCTTAGAACTAGTAATGAAAACATCCATGTCCTGACCCCTGAATAATAAGTCTTTGACCCTGAGGGTATGGGGTGAAGTGGTCACATGACCTGCTCTCAACAGACATCTATAGCATAAAGTTATTGCACACCAGAGCATTTTTTTTTTGAAGTATATTTATTGGATCTAATTAACCCGTGAGGGTCAAAAACTAGCTTGGGCGCATTGCCCTTCTGCCGCCAGCACCCCTGACTATTACATGTATATTAGCGGTCTTGTTTTGATATGCTATGACTCCAATCATCGTTCAAAATTTTATAAAAGCGGTACAAGTGTATATCTTATAAAAAACTTTCTGTTGCTTAACAGTAAAAAACAGACATTAGATCCGACCCAACTGACAAATCCAAGGTACGGTAAATCAGGAGTAAATCCTCTGGAGATAAGGGATCTACCTGGCGAACCTGACAACCTAATGACCTTTTTGCGCCGGCCAATGTCTCCTTCATCAAATAACAGTTCGGGTCTATATGTGGTACTCCTTGAATGTCATGTAGTAACCAGACTGAAGAAACATAGTTCTTAATAGTAGAATAAGTCAGTGTCTTAGCCAGGTGTGTCACATATAAACACATGGTTGTCACAGTAGCTGGTAAAGGGCACAAGTAGTGATCCTCACAGAAAGTCCTGAATCTGTTCCACCTTGATTTATAAGCCCTACGTGAGTTATCAGCGGCCGCGTTCTCCCTCAGGACTTCCCAGTCGCGGATCAGATCTGACAATCCTACAACAACATTCGGTGAAGTTAGGTAATGTAGCTGAACAAATAGTTACACAATCTGGATTGTTGAGTCGGGACAACGAGTCAGCCACCACGTTGTCGACTCCTGGGATCCAGTTACAGCAGATATTGATGTTATAGAAACAGCAGGACCAGAATAATGCGTGAGCCCAAGCCATTGCTGTGGCATTGCTACTTTTTCCTGTGCGGAGAACACCAAGGACCTGAGTATTGTCAGTGGTAACTTGGACTGTTGAGTTACGCCAGTTACTTCCCCATTTAGACAAACTAACCAAGACTGGCCATAACTCTTTCTCGTTTATATGGTCGTCATAGGCCTCTTGGGGGGGATGATATTCATGGTCACATCTATGGCCAAGACCATCCCACAAACCCCAAGTGTACCCATGGGCCCAATGGACTCCGAAGCCTACTTTAGAAGACGCATCAGTGAAGACCTCAAAACTTGGACTCACGCTGTTTAAGACCCGGGCCTTACCATTGAATTACACCATAAAGTGAGCCCACCAGCTCAAGTCTAGCTTGACTAGTTCATCTAATACTACTTCAACCTGACCTTCTGTGCATTTAAGTAGATCGTAAATGCGCCGCGTGTACGTACGGCCACCCTTTACTACGGTTGCAAAGTGAGCCAACAGAACTGCAAGTTGCTCCCAACGCTTGCGCTTGCATTTGGTGACACTTTGCAGTTCAGCTACCTCCTTAGATACCCTGTCCAATTTGTCCTGACCAATGGACAGGGTCATATCCACGGTATTAACTATAATACCGAGGTATTTGACAGATGTGGCGGGGGGGGGCTAGCTTCTTTTGAGAAACCTTGAAACCTAGGCCCTCCAACGTGGCCCCTAACTCGTCCTGAGCCTGCTGACATCCCTGAATAGTACTGTCAGTCACAAGGAAATCATCTAAGTAGTTGACACAATTGACAAATGGTCCTAAGCTGCCTACTTTAACAACAAAGTCGGATAACAGAGTAAACAGATAAGGTGCACAAGCCAACCCAAAGCACAAGCGAAGGTCTTCAAAATACCGGTTGCCCTGCCCCAAATCCCAGCAGAAGCCCTGAAATTTTCTGTGGGAGGGGAGGACAGTTACCGAACGGTACGCGCTGTCAATATCTGTAACTGCACAAGCACTGTCAACTGTAATCAACTCAACAACATCATCAAGAGATTTATAGTGAAATTTCTCACAAGTTTCCCCCATGAAATTATTGATACTCTCTCCATCAGGCATAGAGCAGTCTGTTATAGGCCTGAGTGACCCATCTGACTTCTCTACCCCCCCCATAGCGTGAACACATCTGGGTCTTTTACTGACCATACGAACTTTCCCTTCCATGAGTTCTTGTTTGATTTTTCTACCCATGTCCCCCTTGAACTTGGACCCCAACAATGATTGATAGTTTGTACATGAATATTTACAAACACAGCCATGGTCAACTATGCGGAAACCACGGTACACACCTGTCAACACCTTCATATCATTGGTACACACTCTTCCCTTGAAGTCTAACACTTTTGCTGCGAATCTGCAGGGTCTTAGTTGACACTCCACTCCTTCTACAATGTACATACAGTGACAGGTACCACTAATACATGCTTGCCACACGGGCAACCAACCCCCCGGGACCACTTCTACTGCGGCCACAGGACGGGTACAATTGTAACTATCAACACATCTGTTCAATACCGTAAATTCCGTAGTAATTCTCACAAATTTCGGCAAAGTTTCCCATAGCGAATCGTGAACGCAAGAAATTTCCACCCGTGCACCGCCATCGAGGTTTTCAAGTAGACGGATCGGCGCGACTCCCAATTTGTTGCATTTAGTCGCCCAATTATTGTCCGAACCCATTCTCGCCAAATCTTCCCGAGCAATATTGTCGCCAGCCTGTTTGGCGACAAAATTCTCTTCGCACCACCCGTTGTACAGAGCTCCCGGATAGACTTCCACATTTTCGTCACAATTAATTTGACTATGTACCACAGAACCTGAATCGCGCGGCTCGTCAACACGGCTCGACGCGATTCCCACAACCTCACTATTTACCGTGCCATTTTCGCCAGAAATATCATAATTGCAATCTTCCTGAAAAATAATGTCGGCAGGTTTCCTGGCGACATTATTCCCATCACATTTAGTACCGTTTGAATTTACGGGCGAATGTCTACAATTTTCAACAAATTTTTTGTCGTCAAGTACACAGAATTCAGAATCGCGCAGCGGGCCTCGTAGAACATGGCGGCCTCCATCAGAATCAACAAAGTTATCACACGCTGTCACTGGTGTGACAAACAAGTCATTTTCCCGTACACAGGGGCTAATCCCGTCAACAATACACGTATACGGATCAATTTCACAGTCTATAATCCGGCTTACGTCTTTGTTTGGCTTGTGGAGTCATGCTGAGCCACCTTGGTCGCCGTTCCTGTCTCCACCCCGTCGATAATGGGGGCAATTCAGCATACCGTGATCACTGGATCCACAAGTGCAACTGTGTCTATACCTACACCCATCACACCTATGGCCTTGGGCGTGATCAAAGCAGATCCCTCTCTCTGAGGCAATCCTCCTCCACCCTGTCAGGCGCTGACGTCTGCCTGGCCCTGACCCCTGGTTGTACCCCTGACTGCGGCCTCGAGGGTTGGGACCTTTGCTGGACTGGTACCTGTGGGCTTTTGTACCACTGGTACCCAAATACATATTGGATAAGTGAGTGTCACCCCCCACAAAGGCCTTGCAGCCAAACTCTCTGGCCCTATCACGCATTTCATAGTCTTATTCAATGAGGGCTTCGGTGGCATATATCCCCGTAGATGCCATCCAAGAAATATACGAGATGTGCTGGAGAAGGCCTGTGATGTTATACCCTCTCATGGATAAGTCCTCCATCAGTCTGGTTAACAGATAAATAAGTTTTTCAGGGTTATCCACCTGAAGTGGACGTCTCCTTTCAGCAACTGGTAAAAATCTGCGCAGATCGAACTTACTCAGACTTTGCATGGATCTGCCTCCCAGATTGTCGATTCCCGCGTCGATTTCCGCACCGTCCATGATTGCCGGGTCGATTCCCTCATCACCAGGTTCCTCCAAGTCCGGGACCGGGACCCTGGTTGGAGGCACCTCGGGCTGGGCACCAGGGTGCGGGGTCCTGAAGTTGAAAGGGCGCCGGCCAGGGTGGGCGCCATCTTGTTTCTCGGGCATACGAGCCATCATTTGGACCATCATGCCCTCCATTTTAGACATCCTTGCGTTCAGGTCAAGAGAGAGTTTGTTAAACTCCTCTAAGACTGCTGATAAGTCCTCCAGTTCGTGCAAAGATTGATCTAGATCAGTCTTGGTGGTACCCTTGGGGGTCTTAGGCTGGGAGCCCCCTGAAGCACCTCCTGAGCTCCCTGGAGCACCACCTGTAGCCGCCGGCGGAGTCTCCTTTTCTTCCTCCTTTGGTCGGTCATCCAGTTCACTTTTTCTCCTTTCCCTTTGCTCCCTGTATTCCCGGTCATCTTTGCAGTAGGGGCAATCTGACCTGCGTCCGTCAAACTCCTCTTTACAGCCCTCACAAAATTTGGGCATATTGACTGATAAATGACGCACAGAGAAAAAATATGACCTAATCCAACAGCTACTACAAACAGACTGAACAAGCGGTGGGCGGAAATGGAAAGGTGGGGCCAGCTTGGGGCGCCACCTGGATTATACTTAGGGAACCACCAGTTGCCGCTGCTCCAAATATATTACTGTTATCCAGTCAGATACCATACATATATATATATATATATATATATATATGTATATACATATTGGAAGGCCCTAAGGTTTGCTGTCGGGAAGGGGGGGGTAGAAGCAAGAACATACTGCATGATTGATGAAGTATAATATTGTTATTGATATCTATTCAGCAGTATGTTACATGAAGTACATTTAGGAGTCACAACACGGCAGTAGCCTGTGTACACATTTTACACTAAGAGGTTCTAGGTGGATGTGAGCCAAGGTATGGACCGCACGGACAGATCGATAGAGGTGGGGATGTAGGTGGTGGGAGAGAGATGTGGCTAAGTCTCATGAAATTGACACAATTTGGTCGTCTTTGACCGGGTCAGGTCTTTGACTGGGTGACGTCTTTTACCAATGCAAAATGATTCTATTTTTCCCAGGGGGAAGGGGATGGAAAAAGATATTTTTACGGTACAACTATGAGGTATAGACATACAAAAATATAATCAAGAAATGAACCATTAAATATGTATTTTTTACTATAATGAAATAAAGTTTTACTAAATGGTCAAAGACAAGACAACAAAATAATGGTAATAATGGTAAATGATCATATGTCATGTGTTATCAAACCTTATTGGGTTAGTCTATGATTATTAAACATTTTCCGCCATTTCTGTCTACATAACCTTCATTTCAGCCTTTTTAACCTTTGCCTGTCAAAGAAGTCACCCGGTCAAAGACGTCACCCAGTCAAAGGCTATCCAATTGTATCGATTTCATGAGACTAAGCCATATCTGCAGAGAAAGAGACAGAGAGAGAGACTGAGAAAGTGAAGGTAAGTTATGGGAAAGCAGGTTGGTAGAGGTGAGAAACCATGCATGAGACCAGGGCGTGCTGCTGACGTACATGGTGACGTACATGGTGATGTACATGGTGACGTACAATGGTGACGTACATGGTGACGTACATGGTGACGTACATGGTGACGTACATGGTGACGTACATGGTGACGTACATGGTGACGTACATGGTGACGTACAATGGTGACGTACAATGGTGACGTACATGGTGACGTACATGGTGACGTTCATGGTGACGTACATGGTGACGTACATGGTGACGTACATGGTGACGTACATGGTGACGTACATGGTGACGTACATGGTGACGTACATGGTGACGTACATGGCAGGGCAGGCCTGGGCGGGGTTAGAGCCTATATACACCAACAGTTTGTGTAAGGACACAACATGTTAAAGGGTCAGGTTATGGAACCCAAATGTAAACCCTTCTGGGCCAGGCTTGTTCAGTTTACATAATACCTGAATTATATCAACGTAGTTGGCATAAGTGTTTATTTGTTTATTTGAAGCCATTGTATGAAGGAAAGACAACCTTATCCCATCCCATTGATTATGGTCACATTGTATTCGATGGAGGGAAGGCATTAAAAACGGCGCTTTAGTGCTTCAAATTTTTAACCTCTGTAGGCTCACCCATTACCAGCAGCCATTTACCTGCACCAGTTGACAAAAGAAATGAGATTCAGTGAAAGTGTTATATTTTAATCTGTTTAGGTAATTGTGACAACCAAAGGTTATACCACATTAAAGCAGTATGCAGGCCTTAAAGGGCTAGGTAGCGGGCAGTAAGGGCGAAACAAGGACCCCTATATATACTCCCGGAAGTAACTCATATCCTGCCAGAGCCCTTCCCATGAATCTTACAAGCACAGCATCATCTCAAAGATATACACCATAAGCTAAAGATTTGGCAAGCACATCAACTATAAGATGAAATGAGATTATCTGGAATAGGTAGCAATGGAAGAGTACAAAATTGTACAGTTGAAAGTTATATGGCTCATTGTTAATAAGATTGATTTTTGCACCCTATTCATTAAAGGTATTATAAATATGTGTGATTATTATTTACCTGATCAAAGTGAACACGTTGACCTCCATGCTAAACCAACACATGTTATATCTAAGCACCACACACTATATCTCTCTCCCTGCCTATACTCTTTATTGTACGTACGATAACCATAACTGTACTAAGTAATAGGCTGCCCCTCCCCTCCCTCCACACCCACTCAGGTTATGGTATAAACATGCATATCATGCACCCATACCCCTGCCTGTAGCATCCACGCTTTAGGGGTCGTCCATAAATGACGTCACACTGGAGGGGGTGGGTGGGTGTTTGTCTGAGTGTGACAAATTGTGACAGGGGGGTGGGGGGTGTCAAGCCCAGTGTGACATCACACTTTGGAAAATACAGATAAAAGCTATTTTCATACTTAAAGCTTTAATAGAACGCTTAGGCCTGTAATTCTAACAACTAACTTCCATGGCACCACCTTGAAAAAAAATTGGACCCCTTGACAGGGGGGGGGGGGAAACAAATTTGGACTCCTCTTGGGGGGGGGTAAAAACAATGTAACCTGTTTTGAGTCAAAAAGCCTGCTTGTTACTATACTTCAAAGGGCAAAAGCACAAGCCAATTTTCGACCCTAAGGGGGGGGGGGGGGTAAAAAATATTGCACGCTCCGCACAAAAAAAAAACACCCCCCCTGTTGTTAAACCTTTAACTGTAAGATACCTGAAGACTGAAGACACTGAATAATGCCCACCCCGGGTGCCTACCTTACTGACACATGCAAACCTCTGGGCCTACCCTGCACAATGTGGAGGCCATGCCTAGTAACATAACCCTAGATACATAGTTACCACCCCAACGAATCCCTTGGATCTTCTTTTGAAGGTGCATCATTCTGGATGCTAAGTAAGCTAAGGTGGCATGTGGACACCACAGGTCTCCTAAAACCTCAGGAGTCACAGGATAACAGTGGCACACCTGTTGTTCCCGACAACATTCTAGGAATCCATGGATTGAGAATCCCTGAGCCATGAAATTCACGAAGCAAATAAATTATTACCAAACTCAAAACTCAACTCATGAATAGGACTACTTCAGCCCATTTAAGTACAATATAACTGTAAGGCTGCTTAAAGTTGATTATCAGCTTTGTGGATACTTTTTAGAAACAAATTGTGCGGGTGGAAGGGAGGCTTTTTTTCCTCTTTTGTATTACTCTTTTCTTAAGGTGCGGGAGGGCCTTTTAATTTTTTTTACATGATATTGTATTGCTCAATCATAACGCATGTATGATCTTCTAGAGGAAAATTCTGACACAATATGTAACTTACGCATTGGGGGGGGGGGGGGGGGTGTCTGCACATTTGTAACATCATTTACTAGGGGGTGTTGGCTGATGTGTGACAAAGTGTGACAGGGGGGTGGGTGGGTCTTGAAAATGGCCCAAATTGGTGTGACGTCATTTATGGACGGCCCCTTAGTAATGTTCAGGCCCCACACCCACTCCATAACCTCGGACCCATGTTGTGCTAGTCCATACAAACCCTGCCCAGATAGACAATAATTTGAGATCATGAATGTTGGGAAATGAACCTTTAAGCCCATTTCTTATGATGATATACAAATCCAGTTTTTATCAGTTCACATTCGTCCTCTCCCCCTGCCTATGCTCTGTATTGTATGTACACCATCAGTTACCTTAACTATGGTCCATACTAAGTAATAGGCAGACCTCCACACCCACTCCGTAACCTCAGGTTATGGTATAAACATGTATATAGCACCCAGACTCTGACCCATGCTAAGTAATGGGCCCCACACCCATTCAATAGTCCCGCCCCATGTTGTGTTAGTCCATACAAACCCTGGCTGGACACTCATACTGCAGACTTTAAGTAAATACAACATGTGTGCCCCCTGTGGCTACATCTGTAGTTTACATCCCCCTCCCCAGTGTTCCTGTTGTTGTTTGTTTGTGGTGTTTGTTGGAGGTTTTGGTGCCAGGTATTGTGCTGTATCATGGTGCATTATGCAGGATTAAATCCTGCCTCCTTATACACTGTTAGCCATGTACAATAACACAGTGTGTGCTGAGGTCAGGTGCTGTGTTGGTGTACAATGCATTTATAAGGTCATGAGGATATATTGCATCAGAAACTAACATTTCTGATTTCTAATTGTATTAATGTCTTTTTAATCTAAAAAGAAACTGTTGCGATTCATGTGCAGTGAACATTTTTTTTGTAACAATTTGACTTTATTTGACACTTTATGATTGAAACAGTTACATTTGTCCTTCGATCATGACAATCGGGTATCCTTACAAATTTCTCGAGATGAGTATTTAGCATCTTAATGTGACAGTTTCTATCATATTTCCTTCATCACATTTGTGTATAAGAAAAACTATTCCATATTTAGCTTATTGAAATTTCACAGTATTATACTTTGTCAAATCAGTCAGGAGGAAACTTCAGCGTAGCTGATGTTCTGGAACCCCCTTATACATTTTAAAATCAACCGGTAAAATTAAACAGATGTAGGGGCACGAATAATACGTGTACATATAAGGTCCGTGGAGTCAGAGCGGTAAGTGCCTCCAACGGACACTAGGTGGCAACACCTAAGCCATGTCCTTTCGGTTATCCGGTAGCGGAGCCAGGCAGGGCACTCCAGACGGCGCTACGGAGGAGTGCCACGTCGACACTGCTTGGTCCGTGCTCAGGGTATATAAGAGGCCGAGGTTGGCTACCTCAGGGAGTTCGTCCCAGGACGAGCTCTGACCCACACCTTTCGTACCTTCGCTTTGATAGGGGCACCTACACCCCTCCCACATTATGGCTCCTGCACCAGCCATGCTGGCTCAGGGCTTGACTGTCCGGTATTGCTAAGACTTCGAACTATCGATAGAATCCTGTGTGTCTTCGAATGGTTGAAAGACCAAGTGAACCGAGTAGAAACCTTCGTGTACTTTTGAGGCTGTGATCGAATAAAAACCTGTTGCATTCAAACCGAATTTGGAACCTGTGTTCGAGTTGTACGCATATGAAACCCCTACATTGGTGCCGTGACCAGTTTGGGTGAAACACAGAATAGCACAGTCGGTTAGGGTGAACATGGCTGAACAGGCAAAGGGTGGAGCGTCCCTTCATCCTATTTCGAGTCCGGATCCGGAGGTGGTAGCAGCCCTTGAGAAACACTATGGGCCAAGCCGTTCGAGTTCGACACCAGAACCAAGGAGAGGCAATCCTGATACTATTCGAAAAGATCTGGGGTCAAACCTAGAGGATTCTTTGTTTGAAACTGGCGGTTCGAAGAGGCACATTGCTCCTATGCCAACACAGGGCATGAGCATGCTGCATGCTGAACGACACCAGCGACAGGAGGTGACGCGTCGTCATTTCGCCGAAGAGAAGAATCGATTCGAGGGAGCAAGGATTGCAGAGATGGACAGGATGAATGAAGAGTTTGAAGCTTTGAGTCATCGGTTGGTACAGCTCCGAAACAAGAATGAAGATTTAGACGGGGCAACAATGGAGAAACAGAACCGCTTAGACACAACGAAAGCGGAACTGGAACATATGGAAAACCAGTTCTCTCATCAGCAGAATGTCTTGCGGCGACGTACAGAGGCTCTTGAACAACGTCAAGATAAGACCATACAAGATTCGGACGAGCTCCATGATACGATCCGAGAGGCAACCAAGGCTATGATGGAAGAAAAGGATCGTCTGATCCGGGAAGTGGAAGATTTACAGAAGAAACGAGAAGAAGAGTCAACTCGAAGTGGCCATTCGGGGTTCGATCATGTCAGTGGTGGCATATACAACTCGGCATCTGGTGGGGGTGGTGCCGCTGCCTCAACCGGAGGGAGACCGAAACGGGTGACCATTGATACAGGTGATTCGGATGGAAGATCTTCACGGCGTGACCAACGCCCAACGTCATATGATGACGACTATTCGAATCCTCCCAGCCGTTCGAGCTCTCGAGAGAGACCAAGCCGTCGGGGTTCGAATGATGGATCTTCGAGATCCGATCCGAACGAGCGTTCGAGTGGGCCCTCAAAGAGGTCAGGGAAATCTCCTACAAATGCAGGTAGACGAGTCTCTCGCCGCGAATCAATGTCCCCTGGGATGAAATTGATTTATGATTCGAACCCCTGCATTGCTGAAATGGGAGTTGACTGTGTTAGCAGACAAGCTGATAATGCTGATATCTTTGACTGGAGCATTGAGCAGTCTTTTCTGTTGCACAGAGACAACCACAACGCTGCTAGACGCACTGCAAGCACTCCGGTTCCGTTCACAGGCAGACAGCCATGGCAGGACTGGTTTGCAGACTTCATGGACGATATGAGGTACAATCGGTGGTCAGAGGAGGAATCGTTGGACGAGCTTCTTCGGGCATTGAGAAATGGCCCCGGCAAGCTAGCTGTTTCGAGATGGAGAACGATGCATGGTGCCGGATCGTTTACCCAATTGGTGGAATGCGCCAGTTATCTGATCGGTAATGTGGGTAATGAGGATCCGCTTCGATTGTTTCGGAAACGGACTCAAAAACCAAACGAGTCGCACCGTGTGTTCGGTCTAGAATTGCAAGCTCTCTTGCAAAGGGCTAGACCAAGATGGCAGTTAGATGACCCACAGTTCCTAGATGATTTGTTCTCGCAATTGATTGAGGGATTAAGGGATTCTGATGAACGGACCGCAGCATGTGGTAGTTGGAAGGCTGGAACTTCTCTCACTAATTTGTTCATGGCCATAGAAGACTATGACAGGAAACGGCATCTGCTATCTTTGAGAGTACTTTCGAGAACTTCCAGTATGGTACAAGACCCACCAGCCTCTGATAATTTGGAAGCTTAGTGGAGGGGCCTGATCAGTCCCTTCTAAGTATGTCCAATGAACCCAGAAAAGTAGACGTCCGAGGAGGAAGTACTGGGGAAGCGGCGAATTGGATACAGGAGCTGGAAGTAGTCAGCAGTGCCCGATTGTCCCCGGATCATCCCTGTTTGAAGCACTTGAAAAGACGGGGAGTAGATCTTGGTGTCACTATAGTTGGGTAGGAAGCAGGGGGTCCCATGCACCCGAAGACTATATTTTTTTAACTTACATTTTTGGAATCCTGAATATCTCTAGTTTCGGAATATCTTCGTACCCAAGGTGAAATCGTGTCCCATCAGGGTCATTGGCGGCCATCTTGTCGGCCACCTTGGCTTTTTCATGAATTATTAGTAAAACCTTACTTTCTCTATAGATTTCCAACCGTTTGAGCTACATGCATGAAATTTTTATATGAGGCACATAACTAATCCCACTATGTACACAAACAACCATTTTGACCTTGACCAAGGTCAAGGTCATGAGAATTGACCTTGAACTTGAAAATTGACCAAATTACGTCATTTGACCATGTATCAACTGCTGTCAACACTTTATTAATGGCATTTTCTCCATCTTAGGATTCTTGTATGAAGAAGACATCAATATCAAGCAATTCAGTTCATTGGAATTGAGATTAGATGAGATTTTGCCATAGTAACAATGAATTTCAATTATCGGTATATTTCAGGATTTAGCCGTAGAAAACATGTGATTGGCTCTGGTATGCCAGCTACTCATGAACCATAGATTATTTTGGGCACACATATCCATCTTAATAGTAACTGTGAGAATTAGCTACAACTATGACCTTGACCAAGGTCAAGGTCACTTAATTGACCTAGAATTTGGATAAATCATCAGATGAGCACCTAAAGACCTCTTAAAGCAATGTTAGAGTGTTGAATATATCACAATATTTTCCTCATTCATTTCTTTTTATCAGACACATTTCAGGAACATATCAATATCATTAAAACATAGTTTATATACATTTTTGCCATGACAACCACTTGTTTCCATCATAACTCTGCATGGTAACAACAGCTTTCTGTTATTGGACATATTGCAATTTTGCCCACAATAAAACTTGTTTTTTCACAAAGATAGTGGATTCCCATTGCTCATCATTGCTTATCTATTTGGATAATAGATGCTCTGATATATGTTACCTTCGTCAAGGTCAAGGTCACTTGAAATGACAGTAAATGTTAGAAATCAATAATTAAGTGCTTATCGGCCTGTGAGAAGGAGCCAAAACATGAATCTATCAGTGTCCATCTTTGCTGTCCAAGTATACTTCCTAGTATATTGAAGGGAGAGCCTTTGGTTATCCTGTGAGCATATCCTCAGCACTTCCAAGAAGCTGGTTGCCACTGCAGGTGGAGCCTCAGTGTCCGGTAGGGCTCTGGTGGGTTGGACGCAGCCCGGTGGACTCGTGGGTAGTCAGTGTCACCCATGGTCACGGCCACCGTTCCAGCACAACCACATCCTGTCTACTGTACGACCCACACTGCACCACTCAAGGTGCTCTTCTGCACTAACAGCACATGGTTTAGTGATGCAGTGTGAAGCCTTCAGTCAATGTGTGACCTGATTAGGGATCCATTTGTCCCTGGATGGGTGAGGGGTGCTACCCTGTATCTACACAGACGGTGGGTGGTGGTGCATTCTGTCGAGGAGTGTTGCGATGGGCTACAGATACAAAGAGGAGTATGTATAGTTTTACAGCATTGACATTGCTGAATGGTATAAAATCCCCATGTTCAATGCCTTTCATGTGTAAAATGCAATTTCTAGGTGGAAGCTTCTTTAACTCTAGTCCTTTTGACCAACCCCCATTGTCACTCTTGAATCTCTTTGAATTCTGCATGACTAACCACCACAACACTATTGCATGTTATAATTTGTCAATTATCTTGATTATCACCAATGCACTGTTATAGATTGGTCTACAATAAGGACTTCACCTGAAACTGTATAGGACATCACGACGGCCACCTCTTACATCAGCCTGTTATGTAACTTACACTGGGCCCCTGTACCTCTCCTTTTCTCAGTCTCCTGGGTACCACCAGGTTGAGGACATGCCCACTATTCCAGTACGCCCTAAATGAGCTGCACCTGTACTCACCATCTAGGGCGTACTAGTATAATGGCCTGCACACCAGCATCAGTATATCAGTGCATTTATATAAGATTTCTCTTTTAGTCCCAATGTATTATATGTCATGTATGGTACCATTGGAAAGAGGACATCTGAATCTATACACTAGTCGATTTACAAACTGCAATCATTAATATTCATTCAAATATCATGCATCGAACATGGCACATCATAAAATATTCTTATAGAGAGCCAGCAAAATCCATTTCCGAATTTTCTGTTAGATTTGCTGATAAAATTTAACATACAGAGTAGTAGCCAAGACACTGTTCTATCACTCTGCGTTTTGGTTTTATCTCCTGATAGAATGGTAAGGTCACAAATAAGGAAAATCATGAGAAAAAGTTGGATTTTCTGCCTAATCCATACCCTCAGTGTTGGTATAGATAATACCCATTGTTCTGGGATTACAGATAAGGTACTGAGGGAGCTGCACACCTTGCCATGGCCTTATGGTCATGGTCTAATGATCACACCATATGTACCAATTAAATGGTACGCCCCAGTATCATGCATAGTTCCGGAATACTGGTATGGTCCAATTCACAGGACTGTACCACAATAGTGGTACGTACCAACAAGCTCTTCCTATCCCCTACCTGACCACAGGCGCCCTGGTGTAGGGTTTAACTGTCCACATTTTGGATAGCTGATTCACTGTGATGGTATGGACTGTGAAATATTAGAGAATGCATTCATTACTAAATATGTACAGACAGAGGAATATTGATATTGCTAAGCTTTTGGTTTTATTAAGGGACACAAAGTGCTTTAATGTGCTATGCCCTCAGTTGACATAATACATGAATGAAGCCCTGGCAATGTTGCTAGGGCTGCATTCATGGACAACCCTTTAGGAGTTGATGATGCTGTAGGGATGGCATGATGCTTGAATGCAGCACTGGCGAGTTACTCCCCAAAGCTGGAATCATGCATCATGATGACAAAGAGAATAATGCATTAAAACACCCCAGGATTTTGCACAGGAAAACCATACCTATAGAAGATAATATCTTTCATGTTCCCAGCCAATAATTAAGGATGATGTAAAACTATAAATTATGTCAACCACTACCCTAGGACTTGCGGCTTGTGTCCCCTGAGGGGAGGTGGCCGGAGACAGCCTGAGTGTTGTCTTCCCTTCTGCAACCAGGACCCCCTGTGTAAGGTTAGCTGGCCTAACATATTTTCTGGTCCCGGAGATGATGGTTCATGGCTCTGGCTTGTCACGCCCTGATCCACCCCCATGGATTGGGGTACCCGTCCGGCCATGGGGCACTGTGTGGCCGTCAGATCCTCCGTTATCACCTCTGCTGGGTCGGGGCTTGCAACTGCCGCTCCAACTGCATATCCATTTGTTTGTGTTGTTCAATGTCCCGTGGACGCTGCAGCAGGGATCAGGGCGATTTGATCCCCTGTACCTTAACCCTGAGGGGAGCAGTGTTCCATGGACGCCTCTAGCGGGGCTGCTGCTAATCCCTCGTCCCTCGACCCTGAGTAGAGAGGGGTCCATTCACTGCTTTGATTCCGCACTGGTAGCCTGCCACACTGGGGAGCAGGGCAGCAGGCCAGGGCCAGCTCCCCTGTGCCTCAACCAGGTTGGCAGGCACCTGCGACTCCTGGTGTGATGAACTGGGGGCACCCGTTGCCATAGGGGAACCTGGGAACTGGCCGCCACTAGTGTTCTGTCCCTCAACCAGGATGGCCGGGGGGAATGAAGGAGGATGTCCCCTGCCCACTTCCTCTCATCAGTGCTGTGTGACACCTCACACACCTGGACCACTGGCTGGGTGTCTGCGGGCACTTCGGAGAGGCTGTCGTGATGTACCACAACCTGTCCCAGCAGTGTGGTAGTGTGGTCCCTAAAGGAAGAGACCTGTTCCTCATCCAAGAACACTTGGACCTCAGGCTCCTTGTCCTCCTGTGAGTCACCTTCTCCCTCTGCAAAGAGCACAGAGGTCGCCCTTGTCTTCCACACCCAAATCACTAAGGTTGCGATGCAGGTGGGACTCCCCCTTCCAGGGACTCAGCCACCAGTACAACACGGGGGCTAAGCGGTGCTGTCCTGTCCTCCTTTACCAGAGAGGTGTGAGCAACCACTTACAGCTTCACGGGGGGAAAGGAAGATGTTGGGTATCGCTCGGGGCCAGCTGGCAGTTTCCCCTACTCCACACACCACTTTGCAGCGGTAGCGGGAGACAACTGCCACTGCAGCCCATCCCCACTCTCGTCAGGGAGTGACTTCCTGGACCCAATGCCTAAGGGTCATATGGCAGCAGACTGTTCCGCTGTGGACTGTCCCTCCCCTTCTTCTATTTGTGGGGTGGAGAGCAGAGTCTGTCTCCCTGTCGGAGGGATCCATATCCCCCTCTGAGAGGGGGAGGTCCACTTTGTGAGCGTCTGTCTTACACTCGGAGGAGGTGGGTGACGCGACCACCGACGTCACTTCCTCCGGCGGTTCAGCTAGCGGACATGTACGTATGGTTCAGGACTCCAGTCACCAGAGGGTGGGCAACAAAGTCCTGAGCGCCCTCCTGTGGCAGCTGCTGGATAGGTGGAGGCAGGGGTGTGGAACTCGTGCCACCACCATTTACAGGAGGCTGTGCTGGTCAAGAGGAGGGACCTGCAAGGTGGGGTTTCACCCCCTTCCGCCGAACAGTCTTACCACTGTGCTTCATCCCTCCGGCCCCGACATCCTATTGGACCCCGTTGGGGTCGGGGGGTGGCCCGCACATCCCTACGCTCATCCTCATCTGATGAGGGGGACTTCTTCTTCTTAGATCGCCTCCCCTGCGACCTGGAGGCCATGCCTGACCCGGTCAGTTGTGGTTGTGCTGGAACGGTGGCCGTGACCACAGGTGACACTGACTGCCCACCGGTCCACCGGGCGGCGTCCCACCCACCAGAGCCCTACGGGACACCGAGGCTCCACCAGCAGCGGCAACCAGCTTCTTGGAAGTGCTGAGGATATGCTAACAGGATAAACAAAGGCTCTCCCTCCAATATACTAGGACATCTACTTGCAGCAAAGATGGATACAGGTGGATTCATCTCTTTATGGAGCTCATTTAAGGTGAAAAGTTCAATGTCCTTAACTACATTTTAGCTCCTTCTCACAGGGCGATAATCACTCAATTATTGATTTCCTAACCTTTATTGTCATTTTATGTGACCTTGACCTTGATAAAGGTCATATATATCAGAGCATTCATTATCCAAAAAGATAAAACAATAATAACCAATGGGAATCCACAATCTTTGAGAAATTGCTGAAAATATGTTATATAGTGGCAAAATTGCAATATGTCCAATAACAGAAAGCTGTTGTTACCATGCAGAGTTATGATGGAAACAAGTGGTTGTCATGGCAAAAATGTATATAAACTATGTTTTAATGATATTGATATGTTCCTGAAATGTGTCTGATAAAAAGAAATGAATGAGGAAAATATTGTGATATATTCAACACTCTAACATTGCTTTAAGAGGTCTTTAGGTGCTTATTTGATGATTTATCCAAATTCTAGGTCAATTAAGTGACCTTGACCTTGGTCAAGGTCATAGTTGTAGCTAATTCTCACAGTTACTATTAAGATGGATATGTGTGCCCAAAATAATCTATGGTTCATGAGTAGCTGGCATACCAGAGCCAATCACATGTTTTCTACGGCTAAATCCTGAAATATACCGATAATTGAAAATGCATTGTTACTATGGCAAAATCTCATCTAATCTCAATTCCAATGAACTGAATAGCTTGATATTGATGTCTTCTTCATACAAGAATCCTAAGATGGAGAAAATGCCATTAATAAAGTGTTGACAGCAGTTGATACATGGTCAAATGACGTAATTTGGTCAATTTTCAAGTTCAAGGTCAATTCTCATGACCTTGACCTTGGTCAAGGTCAAAATGGTTGTTTGTGTACATAGTGGGATTAGTTATGTGCCTCATATAAAAATTTCATGCATGTAGCTCAAACGGTTGGAAATCTATAGAGAAAGTAAGGTTTTACTAATAATTCATGAAAAAGCCAAGGTGGCCGACAAGATGGCCGCCAATGACCCTGATGGGACACGATTTCACCTTGGGTACGAAGATATTCCGAAACTAGAGATATTCAGGATTCCAAAAATGTAAGTTAAAAAAATATAGTCTTCGGGTGCATGGGACCCCCTGCTTCCTACCCAACTACTAAGGATTTCGAACGTTTCACCGTTAACCCATCACCACTGGATGGGAAGAGGTAGTATTTGACTGTAGCAGTGAAGGGAAGGTCTGCGGAATTCCTAGTGGATACTGGAGCTAGTCACTCCATGATCTCTAAGAGATTCCATGACCTTGTAGCCGATGAACCAGATAACTTCACAACGAGGGTAAAAGCTCATTCGGCCGACGGTAGCTGCATGCAGACGTTTGGTAAAGCATTTTTCGAAATCAATATAGGTGGACAGGATTATCTCCTGTCACCTACTATTGCTGATCTGAGTGATGATGGCATCATCGGATTAGATTTCGCTGCGTTGTACGGGGCAATGTTGGAACCTTGTAGGGGGATGTTAAAGATAGAACATCCGTACAAGGTGGCCGTGCAATGCGTGTTGAGGAAGGTATCTTCTGTAGCCTCGGTGGTACAGACGGTTAAGATACCCCCAGGACAGACATGTGATGTGCTGTTTTCGAGTGACAGTATCTTCCGAGATCAGATGGCGGTGGTTGAACCCGATGTGGTGAGACTTGCATCAATTGGACTCGAGAGTGCAGATACTTTCGTAGGCAGTGGCAGCAGGAATTTAATTCCTATTTCGAATCCTGGTGGTGAAGTCCGTTATCTGATGAAAGGTACTCCCGTGGGGCAGGTGATCGTTGCACAGGCAAGCACCAGTATACTCTCAGAAGATACCAAACCGAACCTTGAAGGGATGTTCGATTTGCGTCCGGAACTTCAGAAGTTGGTGGACGATTCGAACTTGGTGACGGGGGACCAGAAAGACCAGTTGAGACGGGTATTGGTGGAATATGATGCAGCCTTCGGGGAGCCCACTGGTTTGGGGCGAACTGATAAGGTGCTACATTCCATCACTACAGAGGACGCTGTACCTTTCAAAATCCCTTATAGACGCCTACCTTTGAAGAAGAAATTGATGGCCGAGAAGGAAATCGCTGATCAGCTGAGATTAGGGGTGATTGTTCCCAGCACTAGCCCCTGGTCCAGTCCTGTTCAGATGGTGACTAAGAAAGACGGCACAATTCGCTTCTGCATCGATTATCGAAAATTAAATGGTTGTACTAAGAAAAACTCCTATCCTCTCCCCCGTATAGACGAGACTATTGATTCCCTGGGCGGAAACCAATGGTTCTGTACGCTGGATTTGCAATCCGGATACTGGCAAGTTGGAATGAAGGAAGAGGATCAGGAAAAGACAGCTTTTTCGAGCCATGTCGGTCTTTTCCAGTACAATGTGATGCCGTTCGGATTGTGTAACGGCCCTGCAACATTCGAAGCCATGATGGAATCTCTGTTGAGTGATCTGTTGTGGAAGGAGTGTTTGGTGTACCTGGACGACGTAATTGTCTTTGGGAAGACCTTCGAATCGTGCCTGGCTACTCTAGTCAAAATTTTCGAGAGATTGATAACCAATGGTTTGAAATTGAAGCCAAAGAAGTGTCACCTATTTAGGACTTCCATTAACTATCTCGGTCGGATCATATCCACTGAGGGAGTTAAAGTGGATCCTGAGAAACTAGATGTTGTGTCGGAATGGGAAAAGCCAGAGGGACCTAAAGACATACGGTCCTTTCTGGGCTTCTGTAGTTACTACAGGGACTTCCTACCGGGGTACGCCAGAATAGCTCAGCCTATGCAGGCTCTAGCTCACTGGACTCCGGGTAGAAGGAAGGAACCTTTCCCATGGGGTCCGGAACAAGATCTAGCATTCGAAGCCGTGAAGAACCTATTTCGAACCACCCCAGTTTTGAAATATCCAACAGCTGATGGACATTTCATACTGGACATAGACGCCAGTAACGACAGTATAGGTGCTGCTCTATCCCAGATGCAAGGGGGGATAGAAGTGCCACTGGCTTTCGCTAGTAATACCCTCAATAAGGCTCAGAGGAATTACTGTACCACTAAGCGCGAATTGTTGGCGGTAGTGGTGTATACGAAGAAGTTTAAGCACTTCCTTTGGGGAGGTGACTTTACTTTACGGACAGATCACTCCTCCTTAAGGTGGCTGTTGAACTTTAAGGAAGCAGAAGGAATGATCGGTCAATGGCTAACCCATTTGTCCGAGTTCGGGTTGGAAAATAGCCAAATCCAACATAGAGCAGGGAGCAAGCATATCAATGCTGACGCCCTTTCGAGAAGACCCATACGGAAATGTTCTAGAATGGATTGTGATGATTGTGGAGCCCATAACGCTGTAATAGCTGGAGTTCGAATGCCGTATGATGTAGGACATTCTAAAGCAATGGAATGGTCCACAGAAACTATCAGGCATTTCCAGAAGGGTGATGCTGTCATGTCAAGACTAATAGAACAGGTCTCCAGTGGTGCCCAACCACAAAGACCAGCCATTTCGATTGAGAACCGGGAAATGAGACAGCTACTTGCTCAATGGTCTGAGCTAACTGTTGTTGACGGTATCTTATGTAGGTGGAAGATAACACCGTACAAGACCAAAATTCGGCAAATCATGATACCCACAGCTATGCGAAGGGATATCATGTATTTCGTACACGGACACCAGACCAGTGGACATTTTGGAAAGAAGCGCTCCCTTGCGCGACTCTCCAGAAGGTATTGCTGGCCTGGCATGAGTAAAGATCTGCTTAGGTGGATCTCTACTTGTCCAGATTGTTGTCTGAGCAAACCAGGTGAAGGCCTGGTGAAGGCCTGGGGAAGTTGCCACTAACTCAAGAGCTTTGGGGAGTTAGATTTGCACGCATAGCGGTTGATATCATTAGTGGCCTTAAAACCACTCCTGATGGAAACACGTGCATGATGGTGATCTCCGACTACTATTCGAAGTACACTAGAGTGTTTCCTCTGAAAGATCATAAGGCTCATACATGTGCTCGTGCATTTGTAAAGGGTTGGGTGCTTCATCTAGGCGTACCCTTGATGTTGCATAGTGATCAAGGCAGAGAATTCGAATCCGAGTTATGGGCAGCAATGTGCCATAACCTTGCTATATGCAAAACCAGAACGAATCCGTACAGGCCTCAGTCTGATGGTCAGGTAGAAAGGTTCAACAGAACCTTGATACAAGTCCTGAAGCCTTTGGTCAACAGTCAGATGGATGATTGGGACGAGCAATGCGAGTTTGTGGTACATGCTTATAATAGTACGGTGCATGCTTCCACCGGTTGTTCCCCCAATCTGTTAGTATTCGGAGAGGACTTGATTATGCCTGCTGACTTGGTGTTTGGCGTAGCTGGGATAAACGCTGAAATACCCTGTCAGGTGATGTTCGTGGAGGCATTGAGGGATCAATTCAAGTCCGCATACGAGATGGTTCGATGTGAGCTAAGCAAATCTGCTTCATGGCAAAAAGTGGGCTATGACGTAGGTTTGAAACTTAGGTCCTTTCGAGTAGGGGATGAAGTAGTTAGGCTACATGACCCCCTACAGCAGTTGAAGTTGTCACCCAACTGGGACGGTCCATTTACTGTGGTTCGGATTGTTTCAGAATCTACAGTGGTGATCAAATCCTTGTTGGGACGCTTGTATAAATCCAATATAGCTCGTCTACGTCGGTGGCAGGGTGATGCTTCAGCGCATTCGAAGTCAGGAGGGCATTCGAAGTCAGAGGACATTGAGCGGAGAGCGACCACCCCGGAACGACGTGGTCCTGGTAGACCTAGGAAACTAGTGATACCCTCAGATGAGAAGAAACCTATGCCTCCTGGTATTGGTAAATTAAAGCGGGGCCGGGGTAGGCCTAAAAAAAATTTACCAATTCGAGCTTCTAGCAAGAAGGATAAAAAGTGCGTAAAAAAAGTCTCAGCAAATGAAGGTCTGAAGGGGAGGAGGGCTGTCCAATTGACTACTGGACATCCTGTTGAATCTTCCCGGACGACCAGGTCTAAAGAACACAAGGTAGGGTTAAGGCGCAGTCCACGGCATAACCGGGGGACTGCTGTGACCTAATTTGTATACACAACAAGAAGTTTCGATCCCATGATGGTAGTACAGACCTAAATGCTGTCGAGTGAGCAGAACTAGGGTGGGTGTTGATTATGAACGTCCCCTAGGGTGGCAGACGGATCTATCCGGCGGGTATTCTTACGTTACCCGTAATGACATTTGCCTACACTCCTGAAGAATTCATGATTAGTGGTACCCCTGGTCCTGTGGAACTGACTCAATAAGGATTACACTCCGGTGAGCTACCCATTCGATTAGTGGCGGGAAACGCGAGCGTCTCCGCCGCGTTATCCGTTAGAAAAGGGCTATCCGGTGAAGCGTGAACGCTGATTGGTTGACCTTCGCTCCCGCGGCGGGCGTGGCATCACGAGACAAGAAGGGCGGTCGCCATATTGGATCAGTGCCAAGAAGACGCGCGGACGCTGCAGAGCAAAGGAGGAGGAAGAAGGGTCTTGTTATCGACCAAAAGTCTCCAAAACCACATCATAATACGCGCCAACCTGGTTTACAGTGGCGCAGGAGGGTCAAATCTTATTGCAAATTTTGAAATTGCAAATTCACTTCAACTTGCAAAAAATCAACTAGAGTTGAAGATGAAAACTCTAACTTCAACCATTTACTGTCACCTGTCAACTGTCAATTCAAGTAAAGCAACTTGTGACTGCTATCTTTCAACACTACATCAAACCAAAAACAATGCAAATGTCAAAGTTGAAAGTGAAAACTCCAACTTCAGTCACTTACTGTCAACTGTCAACTGTCAATTCAGGAACAACAGCTTGTGACAGGTATCTTTAAGCACTGAAGTTCACTCCATGTATCTTGTGAGTGTTATCAAGTCTCAATAAAGTATCAATCAAGTGTCAATCACATCTCAATCAAGTGTCAATCACATCTCAATCAAGTGCCAATCAAGTGCCAATCAAGTGCCCATAAAGGGCTCAATCAAGTGTCAATCAAGTGCCAATCAAGGGCTCAATCAAGGGCTCAAACAAGTGCCAATCAAGAGCTCAATCATGTGCCAATCAAGTGCCAATCAAGTGCCAACCAAGTGCCAACCAAGTGCCAACCAAGTGCCAACCAAGTGCCAACCAAGTGCCGGCACTTGACCGGCACTTGACCGGCACTTGACCGGCACTTGACAGGCACTTGACCGACACTTGACCGACACTTGACCGATACTTGACCGACACTTGACCGGCACTTGACCGACACTTGACCGACACTTGACCGGCACTTGACCGGAACTTGACCGGAACTTGACCGGAACTTGACCGGCACTTGACCGACAATTGACCGACACTTGACGGACACTTGACCGGCACTTGACGGACACTTGACAGACACTTGACCGGCACTTGACCGACACTTAACCGGCACTTGACCGACACTTGACCGACACTTGACCGACACTTGACCGGCACTTGACCGGCACTTTACCGACACTTTACCGACACTTGACCGACACTTGACCGGCACTTTGCCGACACTTGACGGACACTTGACCGGCACATGCTTGAGCCCTTGATTGGCACTTGTTTGAGCCCTTGATTGAGCCCTTGATTGGCACTTGATTGACACTTGATTGAGCCCTTTATGGGCACTTGATTGGCACTTGATTGGCACTTGATTGAGATGTGATTGACACTTGATTGAGATGTGATTGACACTTGATTGATACTTTATTGAGACTTGATAACACTCACAAGATACATGGAGTGAACTTCAGTGCTTAAAGATACCTGTCACAAGCTGTTGTTCCTGAATTGACAGTTGACAGTTGACAGTAAGTGACTGAAGTTGGAGTTTTCACTTTCAACTTTGACATTTGCATTGTTTTTGGTTTGATGTAGTGTTGAAAGATAGCAGTCACAAGTTGCTTTACTTGAATTGACAGTTGACAGGTGACAGTAAATGGTTGAAGTTAGAGTTTTCATCTTCAACTCTAGTTGATTTTTTGCAAGTTAAAGTGAATTTGCAATTTCAAAATTTGCAAAAAGATTTGACCCTCCTGGGCCACTGTACTGGTTAGTTCCCGCTCATAGTGTCATTAGGACACGCGGAGCTTCGTACTCCGCAAATCTTCGATTTTAAACTTCGTTTTCGTTGAAAACATTCGACTTCGATGGAGGAGCAGTACACCCCCGGTGAGGGCCTCCAGTCCGACGAGCTAGATCTGTTCGGGATGGATGATGGCCAATTCGACAATGCTCAGGAATCGGATTATGAATCCGCCTCCGAATGCACCGGGAGTGCAGTTACCGTCCGTGTGGCGGGGATCGGCTCCTATTCGATGGCTGAGCGGGACAGCATGGCCATGCCACCCCCGGCTACAGTCAACCTGGGGTCGTTGCCGTGGCGCAATACCCCAAAACGTGTTGCTTCGAAGGACATTGACAATTCCACACCAACCCGGCTCAACGCAGCAGGTGATGAGGAGGAAGACGAGATGCCGGAGTTAGAGGAGGTAAGTCAGAAATTGCCCATTCAAGCAGTGTCTGACAAAGAGATGGAAGACTTCGTACGAGTTTCGCTAGCCCAGCAACAACTTATGGAAGTGCTGGAGTGCGACCCGCCGTTCGACACCTCGCTGCAGCTCCATCCCACACTCATGGCGATGGTGCTGGACAAGCTGGAAGAACACGAGTTCTACCACCACGAGGGAAGTTGGCTAGAGAGTTACGAGGGAGCCATCCGGGGTGCCTACAAAAACGAGATCTTTGGACAGATCCTCCTGCGATGCGGTACGAACTTTCGGAATCTCCAACAAGCCAAACAAATGGAGGAATCAGTGCCCTCAAGTGATGGGAGCACAACAAGTACGAAGGGGAAGAAAAAGAAACTCACCAAAACCAGAGGTAGTCGTAAAACTTCCAAAACTAGTACTCCTCCATCTACTCCGTCCATGTCTGAAGTATCCGAACCTACCCTCGCTCGGTCCGAGTGCTCTTCGAGTACTCCCCATACAACGTCATTCGAAGAACCAACTACTACCACTGGGACTACTGAGTCTCAATCCGAATCTCTTCCGAAAGCCCCGGGACCTTCACCAGTCCCATTCGAGGAGGAACTAGCTGTCGTGGAGTTGACTCCGATGGAGATCAATTCGGATACCTCAGGATCAGTTGAGCAGGAAGCTCGTTATGCTCAGGTGGTCAGAGAATCCGATGAACTCAGGGCAGCCAATGAACAGTTACGGATAACTCTGGAAGCTATGCAAGCTGCCCCCAGAACTCCCATGACTCGAGCCCAGTCCCGTAAGAACCCCAATCCACAGCAAAAGGGACGGTCCTTGTCCGACGCTTCGGATGTGGAGGAGGTCCTATTCGAACTTCCTAAGAGCCAGAAACGGAAGGCAAAGAAGAGTGAGGCACGACAGCCCTGTCTCCCTCATCCTTCGCCTCCCCAAACTACTGCGATTAATATGTCTCCAACTGTGAGGTTGGTGGATGTGGTATCTAGTACGGCCTCTACTCCTTCGACGCCTCCTAGGGCACCTGCCAGGACGCTTTCGACCCCTCCAACAACTCCGACCAAGACTCCAGTGCAGGTTGCCATGCCTGTATCTCCGTCTACGTCCTCCGAGTCGGGACATTCGAACACGCCACCTGTGGTTTCGTCGCCCCCTCCAGCTGCAGGGGCAAACGCCTCAGCAGACGTTCCGAGTTCTCGGGCGGAAGAGATGATCTGGCGCAATGCCAGCGGGGGCTTCAAGAAATTTAGGCCCGAATGCATGGAACATTGCAAACGATCCAGGGAGATGTATTCCTGTCCCAAAGCAACAGACTATGAGGGGCTGTCTGATGACGAGGAATGGATGAGGTCCAATATGACTTCACCCAGTACCTTCGCATGGACAGAAAACTGGTTCAATCGGCTGTTGGATCGAAAACAGTTCCCCGAGACCTACTACAACCATGAGGGACGCCCCAAAATTCGATGGGCTATGGCCCGGTACAAGGAAGGGGTAAGGGAGGATTGTCCATTCGATTCCTGTCGCAGCTACTTCAAACACGAGAACCGCCCCATGCCTACTCGTCTTCGATTTATGCGGCATCTGGTTGAATGCCACATGCACATCTGCGCTGATACTGGCAAAGCAAACAAAAGGTGTTCGGGAGAGTGGACCACCCGAAGAGGCAGAATGATCGAACACCTGATACAATGTCATGGGCAAGCCATGATGTTGGCCAGAAAGAACGTAGGAGATCTCCATGCATCGCTGGTGGCAGGCCTAGACAAAGTAAAGTTCGACACCATCACGATTGAGACCTTCCAATTCGGAAAGGTCCAGTTGACCAGGAATTCGAAGCAGTCAGCTGTCTTCCAGCGTACAGATCGACGTGGTCGACTGGACCTGAACAGCACCTTGTACAAGGAGTTGTACGACTGGAGAGCGGCCAACCCCCTTACGGGGAAACGAAGTGAAACCAGGAGTCCGGCCACTTCCGAACCTGACTGTAAAAAGGTCAAATCGGAGGTTCCGGCTCCGAGAGCTCCAACTGCAGCACGAGGGCGCGCGACAACGATTGAGCACCGGCCCCCACTGAAGGACTTGCGTCCTGACTATGGTCCAGACTTCTCAGCCCCCAAGGGTCGTTCCCAACTACAAACCCTTCGTCCTCTGACTCCTGGTAACCTGGCTAGCAGGGCTGAGTACCCTTCAATGGACTTTCCTGGTCCGGAAGTACAGACTGAGAGGGATCCGTACAAAAATCTCCCCACGGGTATCTCTGTAGGGGATGCCCTTCGCCAACCGGACTCCCGGAACGTGGAGATGGGGGATTCGGATCACTTTGTGCTGCCTGGGAAAAAGGACTTGGTGGTGACGACCACCATCCTCACTCCTCGGGCAGTAGATGAGGTGAAACCGAAGGCTGACAGTTCTACAAAGTCGGTGGGGCATAAAACCCCTGCCACTAGTGCGAATTCATCATTCATGCAGACTGAGCCTGTGGTGGACCCGGTTCCAGTGACCACTTCGAACCCAGTTACCACCACACCAACGACAACTACTGGAGGAGGGAAGGCAGCAACTGTCGCTGACACCGTGCTCACCACCACTACCACCACAGCCACCGTGCCTTTTAGGCCCAACGTTCGTGAAGAACCGGCAGTTGATCCGAATAGGTGGTATGACCTGATGATAAGTGGTGAGAACATTCGTCCGAGGGTACAGTTTCCAAAGGACTACTTCGAGCCTGTGAAGGCTCCGGATGCAGTGTTGCATAAGGAGCTATATAAACGATGGCTGCAAGAACACCTAGCTGGCATGCAGCGATATGCCGCCTGTGTGGCAAGGGCATCAGCCGACTATGCCATCACCATGCAGGGCAAGGAGGTCGAGAGACTGAGGAAGATCTTCGAACAACAACGGATTGACGAGCAGCCGGAGCCAGATAAGGTGATCGAACTCACCAAGCAGCTGGAACAATCAAAGAGGGAACTCTCAACGGCTCGTGCCTTCCAAAAAGCTGCGGAAGACACTTTGGACGATCAGGCCAAAACTCTGAAGGCGCTGAACGTTAAGTTCATTCGAGTATTCGGGATAGGACTCACCCAATGGAGTGGGTCCCTCGAAGAGCTCCAGGGCTTGGTGAAGGACTTATAAGATAATTTGAGTGTTCGGTTGTTCAGTTGTGTTTTTGATGACTTGTGCATATGATGTTTCGATGATATCGTAATAATTGTGTTCGTATTATAAAACGTCCATGATAAAGGTCATGATTCGGGGAAGAAAAAAAACATAAACCAGGTGTAAAATGCATAATTGTCAAGAAATGTCTTCGTTGTCTAAAAAAAAAAAAAAAAAAATGTGTTCATACTTTAAGGAGCATAACTTATACTATATACTATGATTCGAACCAAAACTGTACATAGCGTTCGATACCTACCTTTATCTCCTAAAATTATCTTTTTGGACATAACAACTGGTATTCGGATTTCGAGAGTATATCCATTTTTAGGATATAGAGTCATATATCGGTTGCCTCATGTGGAGGCTAATATTACTACATTCCTTGGTTATAAGAGTTAATGTCACACCTATGTTGGTTCCATGTATTTCATAATTCCAATAGTTCACGTAATTACCTCTCCAGGGACGGTTCGCCCACATAAATATTTTCGAGCCATTACTTCTGTGTCATTCCGTCCTAAAAAGTCACGTATCGTGCACTCTTAACCTACCTTAATATGATTAATGTAGTAATCAATATTATATCTCAACAAAAACCATACAGATCTGTGATCACTGTAGTAATAAATAGTATAGAACATATATATTCGTATATATTCATATCTTTATTAAAGATGGATACTCACGTATCTATCTTGTCGTTATGGTGTTGGATCTGTAAGATCCCTGTTATGTACATAGAGATGTAAGTGTTGTTTGGTGTAACAGGTCAGTCTAAATCTAAAATTTTACTTTCTACATGTATGTGTAAAACGTATGTCGTACCTTTGAATGTACCCCGGTATTATCATCATGTACACTGATATTATTCTCCCATATTCGAGTTTATTATATTATATCAGATGTATTTCGACCCTTGTTATAATCTGGTGGGGGTGATCTAGGGGCACGAATAATACGTGTACATATAAGGTCCGTGGAGTCAGAGCGGTAAGTGCCTCCAACGGACACTAGGCGGCAACACCTAAGCCATGTCCTTTCGGTTATCCGGTAGCGGAGCCAGGCAGGGCACTCCAGACGGCGCTACGGAGGAGTGCCACGTCGACACTGCTTGGTCCGCGCTCAGGGTATATAAGAGGCCGAGGTTGGCTACCTCAGGGAGTTCGTCCCAGGACGAGCTCTGACCCACACCTTTCGTACCTTCGCATTGATAGGGGCACCTACACCCCTCCCACATTATGGCTCCTGCACCAGCCATGCTGGCTCAGGGCTTGACTGTCCGGTATTGCTAAGACTTCGAACTATCGATAGAATCCTGTGTGTCTTCGAATGGTTGAAAGACCAAGTGAACCGAGTAGAAACCTTCGTGTACTTTTGAGGCTGTGATCGAATAAAAACCTGTTGCAGTCAAACCGAATTTGGAACCTGTGTTCGAGTTGTACGCATATGAAACCCCTACACATAAATGATTAGTATGTACACCTGTTTGGATCACAAATAAAATTATCAATATACCTTTATGGAGACATTTGTGTTGGTTTCTAAATTTGAGACAGAGTTTTACGTACAAGTAGAGAACACATGGTATAAATCTATGTAAGGCTGCTGAGTTCAAAAATAGTACAGTCACCAATTTACAACATGTGTGAATGCATCCGAGCACTCGTATACAAAACGCCAGATGCATACATCTTTGACTATATCAGTAGTATAGTATGTATCGGAACGGGACTATAGTTAACTACTGTTTATTACTCAATCGACCTGCAGCCAATCAGAAGCCTCCATTTGACCGGAAGTGACGTCACATGCCCATATAAGGGCATACCGGAAGTGACGTCACGTGACCTTGACCTAGTTAGAGGTCAAGGTCATGACGCAGCCAATCAGAGGCTTCCATTTGACCGGAAGTGACGTCACACGTCCATATAAGGGCATACCGGAAGTGACGTCATGTGACCTTCACATGTCCATATAAGGGCATACCGGAAGTGACGTCACGTGACCTTGACTTAGTTAGAGCCTTCTGATTGGCTGGTACACCGGAAGTGACCCATTATGCAAATGAGGGGACTACTTCCGGTCAAATGGCGACCCCTGATTGGTTGGGTCATGAAGAAATGTGTCTCTTAATTTTTTTTGTTTAGGAAGTGATAGACTTTAGGATCACGTGACCGGAAGTGACCTGATGAGTCACGTGACTAGAAGTGACGACGACACATGCTTTAATTAGGCGATCAGCAGCGACTGGAGGAAGTGTCACTTTAAGAGGACACGCTAGTTAATTGTTATAATTTTTTTTTTACTTACTAATAAAAGAAGACGTATGAAAATAAAACACAACAATAATTTTATTTATTTTTTTATTTTCTTTTTTTCAATTCTAATAAACACGCTATTTTTGAAAAGATGCGCTCAATCAATCAATAACACACTTTTTTCATATTTTTAAAGGACTTGTTGTCACACCGTTAGAATGCACGCGACGCTTATAATACAAGTAGCGCACGTCATCTTTCTCTACGGTGTAAGTGTCCATTTTTGGTTCGTACCACTTTGAAATTTCTATTTACCGCAAGGAGAGTTTTTCGTTTGCGAAAACATCTAAGAAGACGACTGGTTCTTTAGGGTTTTGTTACTTCTGTACACTTTTTGCACGCCATCTCTTTTTTTTGGGATTTTCTTTCACTGGTGCTGCTGACTCGATCGTAGCAAATGTAAGTCTTAGGGTTGAGACTTAGGATCCCGTCACCTTCCCACGCCGTTTACATAAGCCCTGAAGTTCTCAGATCGTGAAGGTAACGTCTCTCACAACATCCACCGGGCGGCGGACACCATTTTCGCACTTTTTCCCGTTTTATCTTCACGAAAAGCTCTAAGTGATCGTCACACACCGATGTCGGAATCTGCTTTTGTTTCTTTCTGAAGTATGTCTCTCTCAGGCGAGGTTTGACTACACAGAGGCAAATATCAGAGGCACCCAATAGCGCTAATTCTACTCTCAGACAAGGGTCAGGCACTGCTGGACTATAATAGATGGGTCAAGGGCTATTCTAGTGAGGGTCAGGCTACGCCTGACATTCAATAACAAGCTGGACTTTGGCAAACTTGCTTGAAAGTCTGACCATGCGGGATCCTCATGCCATAGTCTGGCAATGCTGAACTCTTGGGAGAGTATGCTGGACTCTTGCTGACCAGACTTTCAAGCAAATTTGCCAAAGTCCAGCTTGTTATTGAATGTCCGGCGTAGCCTGACCCTCAGTAGAATAGTCCTTGACTCATCTATTATAGTCCAGCAGCGCCTGACCCTTGTATGAGAGTAGTATTGGCGACATTGGCCGACTCTGATATTTACCCGTGTGTACGGTGGGAGGAGGGGGTTCACAGCCACAGCTTGCGCTTATAGAGCGCTACTAGCGGAGGTCTGGATGAGGAGACTACGGCGTTTGTCTTAAAAAAAAATAGCCATGGCACATGTCGATGTCGCTTAATTATGCTCATATCTCATGGCAATTTTAAGAATTGCTCATGTCACCTGTCACTATGTTTTTCAAGCTTCATGTCGAATGTCGATGCTAAGAAACAGACATGACGTCATCTCGAATTTAGCGGTCTACACTACCGCTGCTGCTGCTGCTGCTGCTTGTGCAGCTCGTGCAGCTGCTGCAGCTGCTGACAGCTGCAGCTGCTGTAGTTGCTGTTGCTGTCACGGATGCTGTTGACAGATGCTGCTGCTTGTGCCGCTCGTGCAGCTGCCGCTGCTGCTGACGTTGTCACGGATTCCGCTGACAGATGCTACTGCTTGTGCTGCTTGCGCTGCTCGTGCAGCTGCTGCAGCTGCTGACGATGTCACGGATACTGTTGACAGATGTGGCTGCTTGTGCTGCTTGTGCAGCTGCTGCTGCTGCTGACGATGTCACGGATGCTGCTGACAGATGCTGCTGCTTGTGCTGCACGAGACTGAGTAGCCGCTATTACTAATGCTACTAATACTAGTATGAGAAAATACATTTAGTCAGTTGATTAAATCAAGGAGGTTTTCTGACTTCAGTGGATCGTTTAGCCATCGGCCACGGGCAAAACTTGAAACCATTTTATACATGGGACAATTGGCGTGTTGGTACGATGGGGTCGATCATGTTCATCATCAGTTCAGGCAAAGGAAGTGTGTCGACAGCACGCGAAAACTTCATGTCTGAATGTTTCAACACAAGACTTTTTATCACACTCACACAGCTGCTTTGAAGAGTGAATCCTTGACCAAACTTGTGCTTTTCCAACACAGCTTTGGCCTCTTTCTGTGCAGTAAGGGATCTCTCTTTCGGGTTCATCTCAGTGCTGTCTAGCATGTCCTCAAAGTCTTTAACATAATGTTCCAACGGGCTACAAATGATGGACTCCAGATCATCGTCCGCATATGTCGTCTCCTCGCACCATATTGTGTCTTCGCTTGTTTCGAATTCCGTCATTTTCTTGACAATCTCCTCCTGAGTGCCTTGCATATATCGAAGCTCCTTCAAGGAGTTGATAACTTGTATGGCGAAGACTGACAAACTTGAAGGAATTTCACCACAGTCAGGCCAAGTATACGGAGCTAAGAAAAATAGCTCTAACAAAATCTTCTCCCTCTGTCCAAATGAAACTACTGTTCCGATGAAGTTGAAGCATGCTTCTATCCATTGCTCCTTGGTGACGTCCTTCCAATGTTTCTTTACCTCACATGCATCATAGGGCACTGTTTTTCTTCTTGCTTCAAGTGGGAGTTGCTTTTTTTTTCTTGGACTCATTTCGAGAGGGTTTCGATGCTCTGTAGCGTCAACACTTTCATAAATAAAGAAAATAGCAGAACTAATCATCGTAACGTGCTGAGCGACCGTACAGTGGACGATGCTACGAAGATGAAGGGCGGGTGGAGAAAGTGTGACGGGTGAGAGTGGCGTTTCACTCCTTATGTACCCTTGTCCTAGATAAGCCTCTTAAACGGCTGAAAAGACTCTCTCAGTACAGAGCTTCTACCGCAGGTGGGTTTAGACTTAAGCAGCTTAGTTCACACACGTGTCTGTTAGAAAAGCTACTTGCACACCTGCCTCCCCTTTTCACTAGTATTCACCCTCTGCCGACTTATAAGACACCTATACACTCCTTCTCGTGAAATCTATGGAAGATGATGGAAGGACCACCGACTAGATTTTCTTTGATCAGAGCGTGGAGGACGGCGTCGAAGGGAGGGAACGTTGTGATCACAGCTTATAGGTTTTGGAAGAGGACCTGTAAAGTCAAACTGGCGAGAGAGATCTCGTCTTTCAACATGACAATGCTGCGATCTTGGAAAAAATTAGCGTGATTTTTCAAAAGCTTCTATGAAAAGTTTGACGTCTTCGTTGTTGTACTGGATCAAGTAATCTCTCATAGTTTGCATCTTCTTGTCGTACTAAACTTTCTGACATGTGGCGTAGTCGGATTTCGGCCATTTTGACGCCCGTCAGCTCGCTGTCAAAAGCCGATCTCGGTGGCAGGGTTCTGTTTACCAGTTTCTTGGTATACGTCATCCATTCGTAAGGAAAGCGACTTTTCTCTTCGTTTCTGGTGAAAGCTCGCAAATAATTCGCGTAGCTGTAACCAAGTGCCAAATAGTTGACTACTATGTCCAAGAAAACTGTGTGTAAACCGTCAAGTATTGATTGCTTCTCTTTATGACGCTGAATTGTTGGTTTCTTCGGTCTCCGGAGGCAAAGAACGAGTGAAGGCGTATTTTTGATCAGGTTCAAGTCGTAACGCTCCGTGTTGAAGCCCACGACTGGAGCTTGACGGATGTATCTCAGAAGCTGCTTCTTCAGTTGAACTAACGGTTGTCTGGTGTGAGCTGCAGCGAAGCCGCCTGGAGAAGGGGTGAATGTCGCTTCCTCCAGCAGGAGAGCTTCACCTATCGCCACATGTAACTTCGCTAACGTTGGTCGGTTAAGTTCTAGCACAGCTTTCTCGATGACTTTGGCGTTCTCGTTTATGTGATTTTAAACTCGGTCTAACAAGGGGTCGGAATCTGCGTCGGATTCTCTGACGTACACCGACCCCTCCTACCCCGGAAAGTCGGATGCGACGCTAGCCGACAAAGGGACGTGATCCCACAGCAGGGACACGTGTTCAGTCGACGGTTCTCTGCACGGTCTGAAGAAAGCCACGAAATCGAAGGTAATGTTGTAAGGGTAGATTCTGGAATGTCCGTCGGGAGGAAAAGTTTCACGTGTGGCAGCGGGACAGAACTGACGTAACAAATTTGAAGCGCGCTTGCTGGTGTTGTATAAGTGAAAGGAAATGCGGCGGAAGACGCAGAGGTTGTCCTTGTTGGGAAAATCTAACACAAGGCTTCTCTTTCCAACTCGACCGTCCTGCCTGTTCCTACCGCCTATGGGAAAACCCCCAGGTCCCATGTAAACGCAAATGTTCAAAATTAGTAAGAAAAAGAGCGCACCGCGTAGTGTCAGCGTCGCAAAGTTTCCGTACTTCCTCGCAAGCGACGGTGTTTTCCATCTTTGAGAGGAGCTCTTCCAAAGTTTCTGAATTAGTTATAGTAGGGAGCGGTTGTAATGAGAGTTGCGTTGTTCTGGGAGACGTGAAAGTAGCGCAGTATGTTCTTGTCTTCTCTGTGTTGTAAGAGTAAGCCTACCGAGAAACCCGCTTTTTATCATTGTGTGAAGCGGATTGCGACGCATAGTATCTACAGCGTCACTCAACTCGCCGGTTGGTAGTTTGACGTTTGTTACACTCACGCGAGTCTCGTGCATCCTGACACTCGTTCGTATTGCAGGCCAATTCGCCGTGAACGTTTCCTCACCGTTCGGTACAGCGCATGTACGTGGAGGGATAGTCACCTCGTCCAGAGATTCGCGTCGACAGGTGATCTTTTCAGCAATCGACATCGCCGCATAGAGGGCAAAACTTAGGTATTGTTCTTCATTTTTCTACGGGTCACTCGTGATTGTACGGTCTTTTAAAAATTTTGAAACACTTTTCACAAACGTCCTGCGTCATGTTTTTCTTTTTTTTGTTTTTTCACTTATTTACCAATTATTTAAAAAAATAAAACGTTATTTATCACTTCGAATACTAGACACCTCTTACCACACGATACTATTAGCATAGTGAAAGGTGCCTGTAGTCTAGGATCGAATTCAACAGATGTCCATCTTACTGCAGGGATCAGACAAGAGTGGTCAACACTGGAGTGTCACAGCTCACTTTTATGTCTTTGGGTGCAGCTGCATACAACCCTTGAACATACATTGCGACGTCGCTGCGACCCATGTCGTCTTGCAACACTTTCATCAGAGCCATAGGCTCAGACGTCTCGTTGTACTTCCAAGCTCTCAGCACTTCATAGACAGGGTTCTTCACAGTCCTGTCAGAAGGCACAGGTTGAGAGATGAAAGCTACTTCATGAGAAGTCAACCCTAAGTAGATCCCTATGGTCTTCCAGTCTCTAGGGCAGAGCTCAGCTAAAAGAGAGAAATATTTCTGCACTTTCCACTCCATGTCTCCACTCTCTAAGCCATCCCACATGTCATGCTTGTCCATGTACTCACGTGAGAATTTGATGAGGTCCATACGGTAAGATTCTTCCAAGGCGGCGGCTAGGTCCTTCCACCTAGTAGTACAACTTTTCTGGTACCAAGTAGTGAACATTTCTCTAGCTTGAGTTATGACACTTGTCTCACAACTGAGATATCCCATATCCTTCAAGTTCACTTCAAGGTATGAACCTAACCGTATGTAATCTGATGTCGGCAACTTACTACTTATTTTCAGTAGCATAGCGTCTGACAAGTATCCTAACGGCTCTGCTTTGAAGTATGATGATACAGGTACTACTGCAGCAGAACCAATAACAGGAGCAGCGTCTGCGCTGGTATCCGACGACTCGTTGTCGGAACAGGGCAACCACACGACTTTGTAAGGTGGTGGTGAGGGCAGTCGCCACGGACCGGACGCGCTACCAGTGGAAATGAGGTCGAAAAACGGACTGTGCGCCCGTAGCCCTTCGGGTTCCTCGTACGCCTCGTCGTCAGCGTCGTTCTCTGTCTCACTCTGTTGCTTTAGGGCATGTATGTCTACTACGCGTTGCTGGGGCTGAGTGTCCGAATAGCTGTAAGTCTCAGCGCGAGCGGCGTTGATGGCGTCGGTTGATGTAGCAGGCGCAGCAGTAGCAGGCACAGCTGCAGCAGGCGCAGCAGCCTCAGCAGGCGCAGCAGTAGCAGGCGCAGCAGTAGCAGGCGCAGCAGCAGCAGCAGCAGCAGCAGCACTAGCAGCACGAAGATCACCAGCAGCCGCAGCAGGCGCAGCAGTAGCAGCAGCAGCAGCGTGCTTAGCAGTAACAACCGTCGCGAGTGTAACAACGTCGCTACCACGACGACTACTACTACCACTACTACTGCTGCGTGCGCTCGCTACAGCGGGAGGGTGATAAGACCAAGCGGTTGCGGCGGTAGTCTCAATTTCAGTAGCAAGAGGAGACGCTGACGCTAAACGATCACCGTTCTGCGTACTCTTCTTGTTCTTGAACTCGATTAGATCCTTGGACGACACTAGTTGTTGTGTTTTGCTCATGGTGGTGACTGTAGAGAGCAGCAAAAGACTGAGTGAGTGAATGGGTGTTGCCAGCCCCCTTATATACTCCTTCTCGCTTCTAGAGCTAAGCTACTTACGGCTCTGTTCAGCTGCCGCCGGCTGACCAGCGGCCATTCACAAAGAGAAACTTAAGGCATGACGTTTTCAGCTGGATCCCTTTCCCCCTCCCCTTTGAGAGATCGACTGACATGAGCTAAGCTACTTACTGCCTTGTTCAGCAATTCAACGTGCGTTAGCTGTATAAAGGATTAAGCAGTTGCTGCCGCCGGCTGACCGGCGGACATTCACAAAGAGAAACAAAAGACATAAGTCATGACGTTTTCAGCTGGATCTCTTTCCCCCCTTTTTTGAGAGATCGACTGCCATGAGCGGGCGGTGTACCGACTGTGCTAATTCAACGCGCATTAGCTGTATAAAGGATTAAGCAGTCATGAGCTTAGAGTGTGTATACAAAAAACTACAGGAGGCGTGTGGTGTGAAGCAGGACCCCCTAAGACGGGTGTGTCTGTCTGTGAGTAGAGTCGTGTGCATGTGGTGAGCGACTTAAGTGTAAAACAAAAAAAATCACCGCCTCCTGCCGTGGTGAGTAGACTGGCCGGCGGCGGCCGGCTAGTTCAATAGGGGTGACAGCTGACTAAGGCTGTGCATGAAAATCCGATTTTCACCTGACCTCTGACGTTTGTTACAATGAATGCCAAAGGGGGAGAGAGTCGTCCTCAGGTAGGGGGTAGGAGGTAAAGCTATGGATAAGGAAAAAACACCATTTTCAGCTGGCTTCCACAGATGGCGATGACATACCCCTCGTCATCTAAGCTCTTAAGAAGCTCTTAAGGAGCGGAGCGGCTGCTAGACAGCTGGGGTGCTGTTGGAAATAGGATTAAACTCCCTCTGTATAAAAGCTCTGATTTCTGTTGGAAAAAAACCATATCAACTCTGACCACAGTAACGTCTACTACCACCACCACCAGCACCACCGCCGCCGCCACCGCCGCCGCCGCCAGTCACAGCTGATCGCCTCATTAAAGCATGTGACGTCGTCACTTCTAGTCACATGCTTCATCAAGTCGCTTCCAGTCACGTGATCCTAAAGACCCTCACTTCCTAAACAAAAAAAAATGAAGAGACACGCTTCTTCCTCTCGAGAGGAAGAAGCGTGTCTCTCGATTGAAATCTTTTCTTTTCTTTTTTTCTTAAAAGAGACAAACGCCCCTTAGAGTGCCCCCCCACCCCCCTAGAGTGCCCCCCTCCCCCCTCCCCCCTCCCCCCCCCCCCACCCGCCCCATGCATCCTAAAAGCGCCCCCCTCCCCATGCATCTTAAAGGGGCCCCCCTCCCCCCCTCCCCTCCCCTCCCCTCCCCTCCCCTCCCCTCCCCCCTTATACACTCTAAAGAACGCTTCTACCTAGTTCAATAAGTCACTTCCAGTCGCTCGTAAAACAATAAAAATGAAAAAAAAAACTTATATCGTAGTGTTTTTTATTAGTTTACCGAAAAAAATAAGAGACTCGCCTCCTCCTCCTTCTCCTCCTCCTCTCCATCTCCTCCTCCTCCTCCTCTCCTTATCCTCCTCCTCCTCCTCCTCCTCCTCCTCCAAAAAAAAAAAATAAATATCACATTTTAAAGCGCGTGACCCCTTAAAGACGCTCATCTCTTCATTAAGTCGCATGACGTCACTTCTTCTTCTTCTTCTTCTTCTTCTTCTTCTTCTTCTTCTAAATTAGGTCATATGACGTCACTTCCGGTCCATAAGTAGGTCATATGACGTCACTTCCGGTCACGTGACCAAATGGCGGCCTCTGATTGGCTAACTAGGTCACGTGACGTCACCACTAATCCCCTAAGTAGGTCACTTCCGGTCACGTGACCAAATGGAGGCCTCTGATTGGCTGCAGGTCGATTGAGTAATAAACAGTAGTTAACCATAGTCCCGTTCCGATACATACTATACTACTTATATCCTATATACTATACATTATACTTTATACATTTGATCTACATTTAAAGAAAATATATTCTAATTGCTTTGTATTGAAATCAGTGATGATATTCAGCCAACGTAGTGACTCATCAACATTCCTGGATCTAAACATGTTTGTATGGCTAACTATAATGTGTTTGGTGACCCTAATTATGACCTAACCCTTTCAAGACAGCGTGCCTAGTAAACACAGAACATTGATTCCACATGGATAACTGGTTGTCAATCTTGATTGAATATTGATTTAACATTGACTCAATGTTGAATGTGGTGCCCACTGGGTGATGCTTCCATACAATGGTCATCATGATGCACTAATGCAGCCCCAACAACTTGTAGATGCCACACTTGGGACCGAATTCACCCCATACAGTTAATCCTGATGCTTTACTCCCCAGGGCTGCATTCATGCTTCATGCTGACAAAGGTTGACAGTGCATTAAAGGACTAAGCAGTGCTTATAACCGCCTAATAACTCATACATGACCTCTCGCTGTACCTTCTTATCAGCCCTCATTCCTCAAGTTAACACTGTAGATATGTAAGGTAAACAGTGCATGTGGGTAACCCACCTGGGTAACCCAGTCAGTGTGAATCAATACATGCACACACAAATACAATACACATACATGTATACACAGTAATACGGGTAAGCTGCACTTGGTCAAACATGTGTGGGAGGCCTACTACAGGAACTGTACCAGGACTGATGACGTCACTGCTGATGTGGTACACACTGTTCAGATTATATTGTCATACGTTGGCTCTACTGTTATAATGTAGTATATAACACGGTTTGCCCAAAGACGTTATGACCTGTGCCTCTATATGGGTACCCACAATTTGGACCATGTTGCTGTGTCGATTTTTAGCAGAAGAACTGTGTCATTGTGTCGATTTTTAGGTATATAAGAACTGTGGGTCGATTTTTACCCCTTATTTTCCTGTGTCCGTTAATTTAAAAAAGTGCCTAAAACAGCCGTGTCGCCATGTAGCATGTGTCGACTTTTACCCATGTAGAGGGTGTGTTTGATGCATGAATGCAGCCCTGGTAAGCCTTTTTTGGAATGGGCTAACTGATTGTGATAGTGTCAGGTTTCTGATGTTTTTGATGTCAGGAATGAAAAACATTAGGGAACAAGGGACATCATCAGAATTAATTGAGTCAAAACCATATATCATTAATGAACTTTATTTTCAAAATTGATATAACATTGAGATGTAATTAAGGCATATTCCCTTCATTATCACATGCAATGCATCATTGGTGCGAAGATGGCATAATTATAGTTATAACATGAAATATATGAGAATCCGAACACAATGCTTTTTATGGTAATATTATTGTTTAAAAAACACAGTTGTTTCAAAAGAAACTTTAAATATGATATAATGCTCCATTGTTTAAGTACACTTTACAAAGAATACACCCCCTTTAAAATATCAAATATCACACATTCTATATATGTACAGCACAAATTACAAATGATATAACAAGGGCCTAATTACCTACAACACAAAAAGTGGTTATGGAGTTAGATGTTATATATGTGACATCTGTGAAATCTAATTTTAGAGTTTGCAATTCTAAAAAGCAGTTGTACATCCATTGATTCATGTTTTAACTCGAATGTAAACTAGAATATAAGTATGTAAGAATTGGGACAGATAAAGCCATGCTGTGAACTTGTTTCATGTCCTACACTTGATCAGGACTCACCAGGAACCACTCAGCAGGGCTGTCCACTTGCTGTGTGACACTCCCAGAGCTGTACATGCTGCAGGCCTTGTCAGCCTGGGTGTATCTGTACACCAGGCAGTGTGTGTCACCGGCACACTGTATGGCACAGGAGATAACCGAGTCAGTCTGTACAGCCGCCACACGGTCACCCACAGACACACTGCTGCCCTGCTCAACGCCAACAAACTCTAACTGGCTGACTGAAAGGAAAATGGGTAAAAGGTAAAGGACACTGAAAAGGTTCATGGAAAGGGGGAGTTAAACCCACAACCTCTTACATACACTACAACGGCTCTACCGCTAAGCTATTTCCCTTTCTGACAACTTGACTGTGTCTTACATTACTCAGTTGGAACAGTACAGAGTGGGGCAGTAGTACAGGAAAATTAGTCCCCTACAATTGTTAGAGTTGAGTGTGATATGGTGTCTGTATAAAGAACAGAGTCAAACTATGTTGGTATGATTTGATTACTGACATTGCAAGCATGGTTTTAGGAAACAAAACACCTGAATTTTCATATATCTTGCCAGCTGCCTACCTGAAAATGTAATTCAGCAAAACATGGCATGTGGAGGAAGATTGAAGAGTTAAATGATGTTGGATTTTTCTCATAGACAGAATACACTTATCTCAATATAGGCTTATTCAAATTCCATGGATAGAGTGGGAAGAGGCTTACTGTGCTGTATCACATCAACCTGTATAGATGCTGAATTACGTATTCCCAGACAGGTCATAGGTCATTGGGTGGTTGAGGGGGTGTACATTGAGTTAAAGGGGCAGATTACACAATATGAATCTCTCTTAGATGCATGCCTTAGATGCTTGCACTGACTTTGGAAATAATTACATAAGGTCAGCAGCTGCATTCTACATGGGAGTCCATCATATGTGCAACAACTACTGTACAAACAGGGTTTATTCATCAAATTTTATTTATACTGTAGATTTTGCGCTGTACATTTTTCCGCAATTTTCCCGAATATAAAATGTAAACATATGTACAGGCAAATATTTATCCTGTATAGGCATACTACTACCAGAATCCAAAATCCACGAATTTAGATACGTGTTGTGTTTTGTTCCTAATGCACTGAAATATTTATGTGAGTGAAGATATCTAAGTTTACAGTAGACAAAGTTGCACAAGTTTCAGTATGTTGACTGGGTCATTTCAGGCATTGATATATATGTGACCTGAGGGTGAACAAGTGAATTACTGAGTCAACAGACAAGTGTACCTGTGTTTATTTGTTCATCTTTTTCCAATTCGAATTAATAAATTATAATAGCCTCAAGTAGCCTCTTTTTAAGCCTTTCAAGTGTAAAGAAACCACCATTTTGATGATATCACAGGGCTGTGAACAGGTTGGGGCCGGGACCATGTTATTAGAACGTACTAAATACATGGTACACCCTTTCCATTGGGTCTGTACCAAGATTATGGTACTGTGCATCATCCTGGGCTGTACCATAATCTTGGTACACCTGGTGTGTTCACTGGACCATGACCCCTGCTCATGCAGGTAAATGGGCCAATCACAGCCCAGTACTCATGTACCTTACCTGTGGTCACTGGACTGTGACCCTTATCTGTGCATGTAATTAGTAGGGTCACTGGGGTCATAGGTGGGACTAGGGAAACCACTCTACTATTTTGAAATATGGCCTTCATTAGTTAAATCAATGAGGCAGCTGTATTTATTCTGTTTTTTAACCTCGACAAACTAACCTGTTTCCTACCTCACAGTGCTGTTTTCTTTTCTTTATTCTGATGGAGAATCAGAACCGGCGACAGCCAGAGTGTAACAAATAATACTTACTACCCGGGGGAACTTGGATTTGACAAAGACCCCTCACTGGCCAATGGCAGTGGACATCAGCCCATGCATAGTCCATATCCCAAGTCCTGACTACCAAGGCTGTACAGGAGTCCACGTCACTATTGTTCTCCCACGGGTGATAGTTTGTCCATGAGAAGGGCGTCCCATCATTCCATGCCTGATTACTCTCCTCATAACCTATCCTGTAGGCTGCAGGACTTTGATGGAGGACAGAAGGAAAACAGCTGAAGTAACTTTATGTAAAGGTACAAGGTGAAAGGTGTTTCACCAGATGTGGGATTCGAACCCACGCTTCCTTCATCCAGATTCCAAAGTGCTACCACTATACCAATCCGGCTCCTACTGATCAGAGCTGGTAACCTTGTACATATAGGTAATGGGGGGTTGCCCAATCCAGAATGGATCCCTACACTTATAATTGTACCCTCCACAATGACACCTCTACCAGTGCTATTGAACTCTTCGGGAGGGATAGTCTATCATTAATTCAGGTCACTCCAAAAACTAAACATGTTTCTCAATACTAAGCCATGAGATTTTTCTGCTGAAGGCCCAAAAGTTAGGTGGATCTAGGCTCTCAGCAAACTTCACATTCATGTTTAAATGAAAAGAAATAAATGACCCAGAAAAGCTGTGAATATTGTTTTCTCTTGCCCATTATATGTGTGGTACTGTATTCTTCAACTAGATGCCAAATGTTAAAAACTGTTTTCCCTTAAATTTTTAAAATGTCAAAAGAATTCAGAACACGATTTTGGTGATGTGTGCAATGATAAAAACAAGTATTATTTGCAGTGGTCTGAGAGAAAGGGATATTGTATGTTGATAGAAAAAATAAATTTGAAGATTAAACTCTATAAAGATGTGCCTATATGTATACACTTACTTCAGATTGTACAGAAAATCCTTAAGAAACTGGGACGTCTCTGGAGAATCAATGGTTGCTAGGTTACCCCCCTTAGCAGCACACCTCTTCTGGGACTCATTGAAGATGGCAGGAGTGGTGTCTATCCAATAACAGTTCTTCTTTTGCAGATTTATCTTTGACTGGCAAATGTTGGCTGCAATGGAATTACCAATACCATATTCAACCTACTATGTGCTCATCCCTTAACAAGGGCACATCTCTTTTTTGGCCCAATCTTAGACTGTAAAACCTTTAAAGTATGTGAAATGTTGATCCCAAATGAACTCTTAAATACTAGAAAGGTGAGGAAAAATGGATAGGAGTGTGCACTTAATAGAATTAATTTTACTTTTAAATTTTTTATAAGCTGAAAACTATTTCAATAATGGTAATGACATTTCAAATGCATAGGAAATGTGCCATATCTGTTTTGACTCTATTCAGGGATAGGGTACCACAAAATGAGTACATATAAAATGTCTATGACATTAACCAACAGTCAAAGATATTTCAATCTAAAATAAACTACATCGCTCTTAATATGAGAGTAAGAATATGATGACATATGAAGAGGATGTTAGTGTAGGATGACTGACCTGCTGAGGAGTAGATGACAACTCTCACAGACACATACACCAGGAGGCACACCCAGACCAGGGGTGGGGAAGACATTATTTAAGCTACAAGAAAGGGGATCTTGGAGTTATTATACCCGGCATCTGACATTCCTATCTAAGTAATGAAACCAATACGCCCACTCCAGTGGTGTATTGCGCCAATACACCCACCTAGTGGGCGTATTGAGAATGTCATGTGACCAGCTCTTGACCAATGAAAGCACAGCTATGTCTGAAGATAGTTCATCTCCAAACGATATAGCATAATCTTGAAAAAGAAACCTGAGTATAGCATTTGAGGAAATTGAATTTTATGTGTATTCTTTTATATTGCTTGTTTTGGGAAAGTTACCTAGGTCAACTGATAAGGCTTAGGGGGAGGTGCGATCAATGAGATTACCTAACATTGAGAGGGGTAGGGTAGCTCCAGACATGAGTCTACCTTGAGCATTCACACATTGGGAGGTGGGAGGGTTGGGTGGAATGTTGAACAGAAATGACCCCACCTTCATAAGTCTTTCCAGGGTGATCTTTTTGTGTTTGTTTAGACCTTGGTTGTGACTTAGTGTCTCCACATAAAAACAAGGTGAATGGTTGTCTGTTGGGTGTTGCAGAGCAAAATCATAATGACATTGTCAAGAAAAAGTACCAAATGAAAGATTATAATGCTTTTAGATGCATTTGTTTTTAAAGTATTCCCTGGGATATATGCCATGTAGTGAGAAAGACACATAATGAATACCAAAAGGAAATCGTCATTAAAGCATTTCTAAAGGATAAAGAAATCGTTATTTGCTATGCAAAAGCCCTCTGGACTCTTTATCTTATTATTGATTGCCTGTGCAGACATGTGTGATGTATATTTGGTGACATATGGCTCACTCTCATCAGATCAATGCAGTTCAAATATAGACGAACATTATCACATGCCGTTCATGATCACTGGTGGGAAGGGCTCGCTACTTCCCCTGGGGGAGATGTCCCTAGCCGTATGGAGCCGTACATCCATATCTGAATCATGTAAGGCCACTTAAAAAAATAAGATGGTTTCTCATCACCGCGCGCATCATAAAAATCACCTTTTGAGGAAAACTTTTTTTTTTTTTTGCAAATTTTTCATGAAAAATATGATAAAAATGGACAAATATTAGGTTATTTGGTATCAAATCAAAGCTAATACTGCCAGTAATCCAGTAGGATAGAAATAACTTGAATTTTCCCTACTTTTAAAGATCCATAAATTCTTAGCTACTAAAATGTGAATTTTGGTCATGAAAAAGGTATCATCCCATACATTTTAACCCGCGAGTAAAAAATAAATAAATTTAAAAAGCCTCCCTCGTCAAATTTTTCAGACCTTGGTGATGAGAAACCACTTTTTTTTTTGAGTGGCCTAAATCACATTAGTTTTGTATCTGGCTGTGTCTCACGACCTTGGGCCAATGTTTTCATCTCTGACTGGGTGCCAGCTCTGACCGGCTGCCAGCTCTGACCGGCTGCCAGTTCTGACCGGCCTGAATAAAAACGGGTTATTTAGGGCAGATGATGATTAAAATTGGCAACTAATTACTAGTTTAAAGGGTTATAACATCCAATAACCTTTTCAGCCAATTCTATCTATATCTGCCCTAAATAACCCGTTTTTATTCAGGCCGGTCAGAGCTGGCACCCAGTCAGAGCTGGCACCCGGTCAGAGCTGGCACCCGGTCAGAGACAAAAACATTGGCCCAAGGTCGTGAGACACAGCCATCTACTTAGTACACGCCAAATGCCTGTTATCAACATCTCCCAAAAAGGCCCTCTGGAGCCAGGAGAATATGGGCACCAATCATATATATAAGGAGCCCAACCTGATAACTCCAGAATAAATATTACATTCAAAAAAAAAAATCCATACAACCTGGCTGGTGCAACAGAAAACGATGCTGCCACCTATAGAGAAGTGGAGAAGATATCCTTAAGACACTGAAACACCCATGTCCATGTCCACTCAATGCTCCATTGAGAGTAAAGAGGGTCATCAGCCGCACATTCTCTTATGCAAAACGCACAAATACTGCAACATTACTACCACTGGCCCCATATGCCCACACAGAGAGAAAAAAACAGGGTAAAAAAGGAGTCCAGGTTGGGGACCGTTTGGGGCATTGTATCTAGTCTGGTCTCCTAGAAATAGGCATTCGTAGTTGGCAGCGAAATATTTAATAACCATTTACCATTTTTTGCCATTTCTATCACAATGGGTGTTTCACACCGTCAAGTGTACCAGGTATGGTCCAAGGCTATAAAAGGGCGTACACCGTCTCCACATATGACGTAGCTGTATAGGGCCACGCTTACACACCTACCCCCCCCCCCCCCCCCACCCTCTCTCTCTCTAGGTCTAGCCCTCTGAGACTCACCGCCGCGTGAAAGCCGTGCAGAATCGCTAGCCCCCCCCCCCCCCCCCATCTGCCTGCTTCCGCTCATTGGGTCTAGCTCTCTGGACAAACGTTCTAATAATAACCATACTCTTTAAAAAAGCATCAATGAACATAATCTTAAAACACCCTAACCCTGACCTTATGCTAACCCCAACCCTAAGATAATAGATTAAGATTATGCTAAGATTATTATGGTTATGGTTAGCTATCACATATTTGCCCTCCACACGGGAGAGCGGAGGTAAGATGGGGTTTCATCAGACATGCAACTTTAACTTGATATTTCTCCAAAATGCAACACAGGATCAAGTTGGTATATCAACATGCCTTTAGAAGGAGTATCTGTCTATCAGGCTTTAACAGCAGTTTTATTCACTAATTTGTGAGAAAGATCACTAATTCGTTTTAATTTAACTAACAAATACATTAGTTCATGCACCACATTATAACACGACGCTGCTACAAGGTGTCACTGGGTGTATACTAAATACCAATACGGCTCTGCCTACCGCCCCGACGAGCTAGTCCTGGTTAGCTGTCACCTGTGTACTGTATATTCAAAATTATCGAGGAGATAAAAATGTACTTGCAAAGTGTTAAATGCAGACAATCATTCTAAGAATTGTGTAGGGGTACAGGGGCAGACACATACATATTCAGCTGAGGGCCTGGACCTAAAAGTATTGGCCATTGGCTTCCTGGCAAGTGTTAGTGTCTACCCCTGGGGGTATGGTATTATTATGTGTACTAGTCATCTATACGGATTCACCTTTACATATTTACTGGGCTTTCCGCCTGGACTTCGTGCACACAGTATCTGGGACAGGAGTCGTGCTCTCTTCAAGTTCCTGTGTGCCACTCTTACCCAGTGGGCACAAAACCTTGATTCAACGTTGACAACTGGTTGATATAGGGTTACAGTGTAGATCAACCTGTTTTCAACATGGATGCAATATTACTATTTCAATGTTGTAAACCAACACCTGTTTCAACATTGATGCAATGTTTGGATATCAACCTTGAATCAACCATGGGTTTTCCCACCTTTTCCACTAGGTGCCTCCACAACCTACTCCTTAGCAATTCTATCTCCATGCTACATCAATTTTCCCTAATTGTAAGCTCGTATTTTCTCATCAATGTATACAATTGATCAAAATGTCATTCATTATCATCGACAATTATGGTGTGTGCATTTGGTTGACATTTGGAATTGAATGACAAGAATACATGCATGGTTTCAGTAAGACACCCTTTATGCAGGGGTAGACACTAACGCTGGCCCGGGAGCCAATGGCCCCTAATTCTGAGTCCGGGCCCGCAGTTTTCTTCAAAATAACCTTCCCATGGGCCCGGGTGGCCTACAGGAAATTTTGCAAAATATTTGGGAGGAATGTACTTGATGAGTATAGTCATGTAATATGTCGTTGGAAAGAGAAATATGTGAGCAATTTGGTCTCATTTTGACATAGATAAATCAGAAATATATATGGTTTTCTCTTTGAAAAAAAAAGTAAAAGTAGTCTCTGGCCCACAGCTGAAAATCCGGGCCCATAGATTTTTGGAGCTACGGGCCCGGGTGGCCCACAGCTTATAAAGTTAGTGTCTACCCCTGCCTTTATGTTGCTAAGAATAATAGATAAAGCCTCAGTCATGATCAGGTCAGTTTGAAATGGATGTGGACACCTCTTAGTGTGATCGTCAGAGGTCATTCATGTACCCCTTCCCTGGATGGTGCTAGAATTAGCATTTAATCTTGAAGAAATGGCGGAGGGGGAGATGAAAATATATAAATTGAAGGAATGAGTCTACATAAGAATACTGTGTCTGATATACTGAATCTCAAATTATGCATCAGCAGTGAATATCAAATCAATGTAAATCATTTTATTATGTTTATTTGTTGTTGATTCACAATGGCCATATCAATGTTGAATCACTGATGAATGATCAACGTTGATGACCTCATCAATATCAACAAAATGACAACCCTGTATCAACTGTTGATATCATGTGGCTACACACATTGAATCAAAGTAGTATAGTATGTATCGGAACGGGACTATAGTTAACTACTGTTTATTACTCAATCGATATGCAGCCAATCAGAGGCCGCCATTTGGTCACGTGACCCGTTGCCATGGTAACGTGACCTACTTAGGGCTCTCAGCCAATCAGAAGCCAGCATTCTGGGTGACCTACTGACCTACTTAGAAGCTCTCAGCAAATCAGAGGCCGGCATTCTGGTAACCATGGTAACGTGACCTGCTTACGTCACGTGACCTACTTAGGCTCAGCCAATCAGAAGCCGGCATTCTGGTAACTAGGGTAACGTGACCTACTTAGGGTTTTGTTTGTAAACAACACCACGTGGCTCTCTTGTTTGTAAACAACACCACGTGACACGTGACTGTTTGTAAACAAACAACTTATATATAGAAAATAAACACAACAAGTTCCATGTTATGTTAAAATTATATTTTCAAAAAAAAGCACATCTGTTACAGCGTCTATGTGTAACTACGCGCGTTCTCATTCAAACACTATAACACTATCATACCGTAGCAGCAGCAGGTAGGACTGGAAGAAAAGCAAGCGCACGAGCAGAAGCGACGACACCAGTTGCACCATCCGGCCGTCGCGTTGGTAGCCCTACTACTCGTCGCGCGTTCAACTGGAGGTTTAAGAGTGACAAATGACGATTCTTTGTCGACGCGACTGCTAACATCAGCAGCATCAGCAGCATCGGCAGCATCGGCAGCAGCATCGGCAGCAGCGGCAGCAGCCTCGGCAGCAGCGGTAGCAGCAGTAGCAGCAGCTGTAGCAGCAGTAGCGTGAGCATTAGCAACAACAGCAGCAGCGACAGTAGCAAGGGCGGCAGAGCGGGCACTAGCAGCGTTATCAGCGGCGACATCGGCAGCCGCAACAGCATCAGCAGCAGCAGCGTCGGCATCGGTGGCATGAGTAGCTGCATCGGCGGCAGCAACAGCAGCAGTCACAGCCGCAGCGGCAACAACAACAACGTCATCACAACCAGCGTCACTAACAGCCGCAGTAAATGCAGCAGTAGCACGCTGAGCAGCACTAGCAGCAGCAGTAGCAGAGGCTACAGCATCAGCTTCACATTCGCGCGCCGCTTCGTCATTCCGCTTCATGTCACGGTAGCAACTTTCCATCATGGGGATCTGCAAATTGAGGCGCGGTGCTGGTGGTGGTAGTAGTAGTAGTAGTAGTAGTAGTAGTAGTAGTAGCGTGAACGATGACGACGATGCCGAATACGGTTTCACTCCCCCTTATATACCCTTACTCCCCCCTTTTTTTCAAGCCACCGGCCAGCTGCCCCCTCACGGCAGGTCTTTAGATCAGCCTTAAGTCGCTTACTACGCGGCTCATCATCCCTCTAATCGCATTTTCCAGCCGCCGGCCGGCTGACTGCTGACGACAGGAGAGGGTGATTTGTTTTTCTTTAGATTTAAGCCGCTTACCACACGCGCACCCTCTAGTCACAGACAGAGTGACAGAAAGGGAGGGGGTCGCTTTGTTCACGCTACCTGTAGTTGTTTTTCTATACATACGCTGAGCCCATGACCCGCTAATCCTTTATACAGGTAACACGCGTTCAACTAATTACTCTATTGTATGACAGTCGGTACACGGATTTAATTTTAAACCACCTTCCCATCTGGATCCATGTCTGGCGGGGTGGAAGGATCCAGCTGAAAAGCGTGATTAGGGCTTTTGTTTCTCTTATGATAGCAGCAGGTCAGCATGCGACAGCTGAAAATGTCAGACTCGCCGCTCCTATAAAAGACTGAGATGCGTCTCTCTTTCCACACACCCTTCTACCATCGCCGCCGACACCGCCACCGCCGGCCAGCCGACCGCCGCCACCGCCTGCAGTCACCGCCATCACGCCAGCAGGGAATTTCGAGCTGAGTCTGCTTATTGCTTTTTTTTTTTTTTTTTTTCTTTGAGCTTTTTGTTTTTTTTAATTTTTATTTTCACTCAGTCTTTTTTGTTTCGGTGGAAAGAAATATGGCGCTGCAGAGGGCGCGAGTTTCTAAAAGACGGTCGCGCGAACAAAGGGCCCTCCTCAACTGCCCGGCTATTTTTTTATCTCAAAGGAGAGAGCGTCACGTAGTTGAGGTTCACGCATCTCTTGAAGCGTACCGAATTCTCGAGAAATGCAAAGCTGAGCGCCATCGTCGTTATACAAGAGCGGAAAAGGAAAACGTAGCGACATGGCCGAGAGCCGTCTTCTCAGAACAGTATTTACTCTACCATTGCATAACAGCCGCTCTCAGCGCCCCCACTCGTTGGGCGTTTCATGAAAAGAAAGAGCGCTGCTACTCTCCTCACCCTGCCTCCTCTTATAAAGTGAGAATAAGTGCTATGAAACGATTCGACAAGCCGATCGGTTTCTTGGGAGCGACTGCAGCTCCCACTCGGTGGGCGCGCGTTGTGGCCGACGTGAACACGGTCTCTAAACGTTTCGACGTCGTCACTTGTTATCCCGCATATTGCAACGCAGCCGAATTGAAGAAGATAGGGACGCACTATTTTAAACCATACGCTCCAATATGTATTTGTCACCGCCGCGCTCACACGCCTTATTGCTTTTTCGAGACGATCGTGTCACAACACAGAAATAGAAAAAAAAGCGGCAAAGCGACGAGCTTTGCCTAAATGATCAAAAAAAAAATAATAAATAAAAATTAATCTCCTCCTCCTCCTCCTCCTCCTCCTCCTCCTCCTCCTCCTCCTCCTCCTCTCCCTCTTCTTTTTTTAAAAAAAATAAATATTTGTATCAGACTCCTCTGGAGTCTGATACAAAACATTTATGACTATTGAGTGAAAATAGAATTTTATCGCAAAAAATAAAAAGAAAAAAAAACACTTCTGCCGCCGCTACTGTGACACCGGCCGGAATCAATAAAAAGGTCGGCAGACTTTTCTCCACAACCATTCACTACCGACCGTTCGAGTGAGAAACACAGCAGACAGTCAGACACACAACCGCTCTCTCACGCGTGCTGAAAAAAAAAAAAAAAAAAAAAAATGTCGAGCAGTAGAAGCAAACTTTTCACAGAAATTCATTTCGACGCTCGACTACAAGGACCCTTTAGTTGTATCATTAGCGGTCCGTCGGGTTGTGGAAAATCGCGCTTGGTGGATCAATTTCTGAGCGACGTGAACAATTTGGTCACGCCGCCGGTGGAAAAGACTTTTTACCATTACGGCGAGTGGCAACCTCTGTTTGAAAAAATGCAAAATCAGTACGGTGTGGAATTCAGAGAAGGTCTTCCTAGCAAAGAGACTATAGCGGGAGACGTGGAAGTAGCAGAAGACGCCTTACGACCCCACACTCTACTGATATTGGACGATCTGATGAGCAGTTCCAATCAGCAAGTGGTAGCTGACATCTTTACTAAATACTCGCATCACTGGAACGTGAGCGTCATATACATCACTCAGAACCTATTCCAGAAATCACCCGACTTTCGAACTATGAGTCTGAACGCTCACTACATGATCGTTTTCAAGAACCCGCGCGACATGGGGCAAATAGCTAGTCTGTCTCGCCAGGTGTTTCCGTCCAACGCGGCGGCCCTCTCTAGTATATTTACCCATGAACTCAAGCGACCTCACTCATACCTCCTTCTGGACTTCAAGCAGTCAACACCTGACGATCTGAGAATACGCTCCTCTTTGACGTCCATACACTCTCAGCTAGTGTTCGTACCGCTAGACAAAAAAAAAGAACAAGAGAAAGCAGTAGCAAAAAATGTCTTCTCATCTACTCGAAAGACACTTTGGTACTCTCAAGCACTTAGCTAAGTGCTCGCCAAAGGACTGCTCGCATCTAATAGACTCTGGAAGCGACGATCTGATCGCAGCGTTAAGTGAGATCTGTCACAATTTACTGGTAGGGAACATCCCGCTCAGCGACCAACAACTGGACAAGCTTCGAGAATCGGCTGACGTGTTGAGGGAGGTCGGCAAAAAATCTACGCCCATCAAAAAAAAGAGACGCGTCTTGGTACAAGAGGGAGGTTTCCTCATTCCGGCTCTCATAGGGATGGCCTTACCGCTTATAAAGAGCATTCTCCGTATATGAGACACCTCATTCGACACCTACTCGCCGACAGCACCACCACCACCACTACCGCCACCACCAGCGTCATTGCCACCGTCGTCCCCATGACGGACTCAGAGCAGCAACAACACTACAAACGCTTAGCGCTCGTGGATCCTGAGACGCTCTACAAATCATCACGAGCAGGTCTACTTCATCATGTGCCCGCTGCTGCTGCTACTACTAGCGCTGCTACTACTGCAGTCGCTGCTGCTAGTACTTCTACTGCTCCAAACCTTCCTCCTCTTCCTGATGAGCGCACTGAAAAGAACGAGAGTTCCGCTCCTGCCACCGCCGCCCGCCTACCTGCCGACATGGCCTATTACCACAAGCAGGCAGAACAGTCCCTTCATCCCGACGCGGCCTTGCACCAGGTGCTACAGTTTATCTACAGGGACTTGGATTTAGTGTTGAACGACCCCACTTTGGAATCGCGCGAGAAAATGTTGAAATACCGAAGGTTGTTGAATAGATTGCAATTTTTTCTCGCGAATCCCCACAACAGCAACATCTCTTCGTCCTACTCTTCTTCGCCCCCGGCTCACCTCCGTCAGTCTGCTGAAGAGGCCAGCGCGTCCCTACTCGAGCGGTTGGCGAACCAAGTTCCCAAGAGGAATCGCACCCGGACCGTGGCGCTGTACAAACAATTGGAGAAATCCGGTGTGATCAAGTGGAACGAGGACGGTGCGGTGCGGGAGATGTCGGGTCGGAGAATACCACCTGAGCATCGCATCAACATAGTGGACTTACTGAACGACGCTGCCAGGTTCAGGAAGACGGCGCCCAGACCGGCGGGCTACTCGCCGTTCACGAAAGCGCTGCGCGAAGCAGTTCCCACAGACTCCTTGATCGGAAACCATCTGTATAAAGCGAGCGGACCTGGCCGAAGTTTGGACACACGGCTTGCTGACAGAGGTCGGAAACGACCGAGCTTCGACTCGGAAGAAGGAGAAGCAGCAGCAGCAGCAGCAGCAGTAGCAGCAGCAGACTCTTCTCTCCAGGTGGACGATCAATCCTCTGACGACGAGGAGGACGACAGTGAACTTTTCCAAACTCCGACTTCCTATAGGAGCGTGGCGAGTAAGAAAAGGAGAGGGCGCAACCGCCTAGCGGCGAGCTCGTCGTTCACGCCCTCAACAGGCCCACCATGGGCAAACCAGTGAAGAGACTGACCAAGAAGGAAAAAGAAAAGAAGCGCGTAGTAGGTAGATATACCGACGTCAAAGCGCCCTCCAGTTTCACTAGCGTGACTAAACTCCAGAAACATCATTTTCGCCACCTGAACCCGGCCGTCATCCGAGATGCTTTAGTGTCGCTGGACGCCTACACTAAACATAAACCCATTCGGAGAAAATTCGCAAGGAACAAGACTATAACCGGCGCAATCGATCAGCAGTGGCAGATAGATCTGATGGACATGCAAGCTTTGGCGTCTCACAACGACCGCTTCCGGTACGTGGTGACGGCGATCGACGTTTTCTCTAGGTACGCGTGGGCCGTTCCCATTAAATCCAAGAGCGGCGCTGATGTCACCGAGGCCTTCCGAGAGATGACAGGCACTGGCAAGAGACGACCGCGCACTGTTCAGACAGACAAGGGGAAAGAGTTTTTGAACAAGATCTTTCAAGATCACTTGAAGAGCGAGGGCATAAGGTTCTTCACTGGCGAGAACGACGACATCAAAGCTAGTCTAGTGGAGCGCTTGAACCGCAGTCTGAAGGAGAAGCTGTGGCGTTATTTCACACACAAGCGCACGTATCGCTACGTAGACGTACTGCACCATGTAGTGTCTTCTTACAATCGCACTCACCACAAGACGTTGAAAATGGCGCCGGCTCAAGTCAGCTCGGAAAACAGCGAAACAGTTTTCTACCGACAAGATCTCCCAACTAACAAACAAATCGACGAAATATGGAAAAAGAAGAAAAAAACAAAGACGTCCGCCGTCGACGTCATCGCTCCGGGTGACAGAGTGAGGATGTTGAGAACTAAAGGCGCCTTCGACAAAGGGTACGAGGGAAACTGGCGCGAGGAAGTGGTCGACGTTGCTAAGACGTTGGGAAGCAGAGGGTTCGAGCTGAAAGACGACAAGGGCGAGGAGATAAAAGGCGTCTTCTACCCGGAAGAGGTTCAGAAGGTGTACAAGAGTCGTTACGACAACAACTACCTGATAGACGAGGTGTTGCGCCGCAAGACCGTCGACGGTAAAGAGTTAGCTTTCGTACGTTGGTTAGGTTACGACGACAAGTTCAACGAGTGGATCCCCGTCACAAAAATAACGTAGAAAAAAAAAAAAAAAATGAACATCACTCTACCTAGCAACAGCTCTATGGAGTATTATCCTGACAACAGCTTGACGTCTTTCCGAACTCACTTCGACTCGCCGCTCCTTCTGCCCGAAGCGTACGAAGCGGCTCTGACTGAGATCATCCTCCCTACAGAATGGACTAACGTGCACGACGACGACTTGATCATCGTTGTTCCTCTGCGCACCAAGGGTTCGCTAGAGGAGGCGATCCAGGTTTTAAAAGAAACTAAATTCGCCGAAGGAAAAAAACCACAGGTAGACTGGAGGGGAATGAAAAACGCGAACGGTCTGAGCAAGCTAACGTTCAGCTCAAAATTCCCGCTGAGCTGGAAGGAAGCGAGCTATGTAACGGTGGAAGAGATATCAGACACGTCGGAAGAGCAGCAATTGAAACCGGAAACAAAAAGGTTCAAGAGAGAGGTCGACTTGAGACAGACGAATGCCGTATACAAGCAGTTCTTGTCCCCGGCGGTGAAGAAGAAGGCGATCAGCGATCAAGCAAGACAGATGATCGAAGAGATGGAGAAAGACATGGGAGTGCGCAGTTTCATGCCAAACATATTCGAGATACCTCCTATTTTCACCGGAAGCAACCACACCCTAATCTAGCGCTTGAGTGAGACGTTGCGAGATGACAGACTAGAGGGCGACAGCTTCTTGCTCAAACCGATGCGGATCTTATCGTACGACGCCAAGACGAAACGCGTCACCATCAAACCGCCGAGACACTGTGCTGTCCTGCTGAGTCAGCATCTCGCATGCGTTCTAGGCTTCGGAGAGAAGACGTGTTTCGCGTCGCCGACTACCGGCGCCTACTCGATGGATGTTTACGGGGACGTGCACTCTGTGTACATATACACCGACATGATCCAGGAGAGACGTGTGGGCGACATGCAAGTGCCGCTGTTGCGCTGCGTGGCGGTGGACAGAGGCGGAAAGCGTCGAGGTGGCGTGCAAGCTATCAGTTTTCCCCATTTGGATTATTTCTCCTTGAAATCCAAGAGGTTTACCGAGGTCGGCATCTATTTAAGAGACCGATCCGGTCATTCCATCCCATTCGGTAGAGGCGAGGTGACCGTGACACTTCATCTGAGACCTATTGAGCGCTGAAAGAGAGAAAAATGATGCGTCAACGCGTTCCGTACTTTCCACCCAGGCGCACCGTCGGCAGAGGGTACAGCGATTACTACAACGCGCAGCTGGGCAACGGCGTCAACGTGTACAGCGGGCGCTCTTTCCAGAGCGGGCACGGTTTGGGCGGCGCTCTGTTAGGTCTGATGCGCTCGGCTACCCCGCTATTGAAGTCGGTGGGAAAAACGCTGCTCCGCGCCGGTGTGGGCGTAGCTAAAGATGTGCTGGCGGGTCGGACTTTAAAGAGCAGCGTGAAAGACCGAGGCGCAGGCGCTCTGAAGAGACTGGCGAGTACGGCGTTCTCGGGAGGAAAGACGACTGTCGCGTCTAAGAAAGGGTCGAAACGTCGCCGGCATTCTCCTCAGACGGGCGGTGGCTCTTGCAAGAGACGTAGAGGGGATGTATTCGACCGGTAAGCGCCTAGGCGTTCAGGTATAAATAAAAAGACTGGAGGCGGCCGGCGTCAGTCTGTCGGCCGCGTGAAGAGAGAACACAATGGCTTACGTACACGAGAGCAGTAACGAGTGCGCGCTCTCTGAGCTCGACCTGCACACCGTAGCGCCGACTCAGACTGCTATCTTAAAGTCGTCTTTCCTGGGGATAGAAACAAAAAACTCTTTAGAGGATGGAGGTAACATAAATTTCACCATCAACAAGTCGCAAGAGTACACAGACCTGAACGAGAATTACCTTCATCTGGAATGTCAAGTGCTGAAAGCGAACGGAGCGGCGATCGAGGACACCGACGCGGTAGCTCCGGTGAACAACTTGGCTCACTCGCTCTTCAAAGACGTCCAAGTCTCCATCGGCGGTTTCAAAGTGTCTGGCAACACCGAGACCTACCCTTACCGAGCTTACTTGGAAGGGTTACTCAACTACAACAAAGACGTGAAGGACGGCGTCATGAGCGCCCAGGGGTGGCATGAAGATACGCCCGGTCAGTTTGACACGTTGACTGACGTGAATGCGGGGTACAAAGCGCGCAAGAAGCTAATCTCCAACAAGCGCTTTTCGCTGATGGCGCGACTGCACTTTGACCTGGCTCATCAACCGAAGCTCATCGTTGGAGAGACAGAAATCAATCTCACTCTGAAACAAGCGGCGCCCTCTTTCTATCTGATGTGCGCCGCTGACGGAGGCTACAGCTTGAAGATCTACAAAGCAAAGCTCTACGTGCGACGCGTGCTGGTGGTGGACGCTGTAGCGGAAACGCACGAGAGAGCGGTGATAGAACACGGGCCCTTCGACTACCCGGTGAACAGAGTGGAGGTGACGACGTACGCCATCCCTCAAGGTAACAGAGATCACAGCTACACGCACTCCAACACAGGCCAGCTTCCCAAGTCGATGATGATTTGCTTCCTTGACCACGACGCCTTCAACGGTAGCTACACCAAGAACCCGTTCGAGATGAAGCATTACGACATCAGCTAGCTTCAAGTGATAGTGAACGATCAGAAAGTGCCGAACGACGCCTACGTGCCCGACTTTAAGACCAAAGCGGCCGTGAGAGAGTACTTGGCGCTACACACGGAAACGGGGATGTACGAGGGCGCGCGCTCCTGCGGTATTTCATACGATCAATTCCTGAACGGTTACACGGTGTTCCCCCTCGACTTAACCCCAGACAGATCGCACGACGGGTGTCGCGTGAACCTTATAAGAGCGGGTCAGCTGAGGGTGGAAGTCAGTTTCCGCGACAACAACGGTGCTACTCTACTTGGTGTACGACAACGTCGTCGAGCTGACCCGAGATCGACACCCCATCACCGACTACCACATGAACTGAAGACAAGACGGCGGTACTTGGCGTATCGTATGAACACGCTTGAAATAAGCAGAGTGTTGAAGGAAAACGTTCACACAAAACATCGTTTCCTGGGCGTTTTCTCTTGTGACACTATTCCGAAGCACCCTATCAAAGACACTTGTTTCGTGAGCAACACAGATCCGCAACATTTACCAGGTCAGCATTGGGTGGCGTTTTACGTGTCGAGCACGGGTGAAGTGTACTACTTTGATTCCTTCGGCTTACCGCCGCTGAGTGCGGAGTTCTTGTCTTTCGTGGAACGCTCTGCTCCGTTCAAGTGGCAAAGAAACCGCATTCAACTACAAGACACTTCTGCTGACACCTGTGGACCTCATTGCGTTCATTTCCTAATTGAAGCATGTCGAACAAGAAACCCCAAGAAGTGCGTCATGCGCATGAGCAAAATCCCAAAGCTGAGCGACCGGGCCGTGAGTCAGAAGCTATCGATGATGCTGTTGTGACGGGTTGTTGCGATGGCGGCCGTTTCATGGAGGCAAAGATTCTCTGCCTTGCCGAAATGGTGTTGGATTTATCCAAAGTCGTGCAATGTCTATTGGAGAGAAGTCGTCCGGGGTGTGGTGGTGCGAGTGACGGCGGCGTGAGACTTTGCGGCCTGTTGAGTTGCTGCAATCGAAGAAGCAAGCTAAAAAAGCATAAACTTGTGTGTTTTTTCTGATTGAAATGAAAATAAAGAATAAAATGAAAAGAAAAGAAATTATCTTGTTGTGTTTTTATTTCTATATATAAGTTACATAACTTTTTTTTGTTTGTTTGTTTACAAACAGTCACGTGTCACGTGGTGTTGTTTACAAACAAGAGAGCCACGTGGTGTTGTTTACAAACAAACCCTAAGTAGGTCACGTTACCCTAGTTACCAGAATGCCGGCTTCTGATTGGCTGAGCCTAAGTAGGTCACGTGACGTAAGTAGGTCACGTTACCATGGTTACCAGAATGCCGGCCTCTGATTGGCTCAGAGCTTCTAAGTAGGTCAGTAGGTCACCCAGAATGCTGGCTTCTGATTGGCTGAGGGCCCTAAGTAGGTCACGTTACCATGGCAACGGGTCACGTGACCAAATGGAGGCCTCTGATTGGCTGCATGTCGATTGAGTAATAAACAGTAGTTAACTATAGTCCCGTTCCGATACATACTATACTACTAATCAACATTGAATCAACTGGAGTTTGCCCACTGGGTAGACGGGAAAGCGGACCTTTTTTTAAATTTATTTTGGAAGGCATTGTGAGCCATCCGCACATCGATACAAGTAGGGGACTCTTTTGAATTGTTAACGTCGGTATTCAATGTACAGGAAATAGCATAATGAATGATATGTTGTTCATGCATGATACTCTCACACTAGGCTCTGCTACACACTCAAGGCAGTACACATATCAATACACCCATAGCCATACAATGGCTGCTTTCTCCTGCAGTATTTACCTGGTATACACTGGAGGGCAGCCACAGGTCATTGAACACTTTACACCTGTACTGTTCTGGTTAAGCAACCATCAGCAGGCAATCAATATGGTATATATGCTCTTCATACATTCAGAACGGCATACATTTCAAACCATGGGCGTCTCTGGGCCAGTTATGGGGCATTCTAGGCTTTAAGAGTTGCAATTTTCCAACAACAATGGGAGATATAGACAGAGATCCATGGTTTCTCCATGAGCAGTACAAGAAACCAAAAGTTCAGACTCATTAGAGTGGATCTCTGTGTTTATTTCATTTGATTATTGATAAATTATATTCAAAAACGACATTTAAAGATTGGTTTCATAGCTATTTTAGTGGCATCCTCATGGAGAAACACCCCATGGAGAATATGCATTAATTTCTCCATGGGAATGTGGAGAACAGCCACTTTAGTACTTAAGCATAGTAACTAAATTTCTCCACATGAAATAAAGAGAGGGGCCTTTTTTCTATTTTCTCTGTACCTTTATACTTCATTATTCCACTCTATTCTGCAAAATGCAACTTGCCCTCCGGATGTTAAACTAACTAACGACCATCCTATACATGTTGATACATGGTGTGTGTCGGAGGGGGGGGGGGTACCTGGCACTATGAATGAATTGTTCAAGCAATGACAACCCCTCAATTTTTAATAAAACGACCAGGGTCGTTTCTTGGTCCCATCTCAGACCCTTTAAGGCCCGGCACCTATTAAAGACTATTCAAAACCAGTTTTTTCAATAGAAACCTTTGATTGGTAATATATGGCAAAGTATAGATGGTATAGTTGAATAAATTAAAATATTTTAATGTATAAATGCTTGATTTGCATATCAGGATGAATCACAAATGAAATCTAAAAATTTTTCCTGGAATAAATCATGATAAATCAATAGTCTAAGCCTTCTGAGCATTTTATTGTTGACCTTCTTGGATATTTATTTTCAATATAGCTGGGGTACCTCATGGTGCACTAAGGCTAACAATACCAGTAACTCATACTCATACTCACACTCCACTAACCGGGTGAATGTTTGTTACTGATGTCACAACTCTCCTCCTTTATGTATCCAGCAGACGTCACCCTGATGTCACAAATGTGCAGGACAACGCTCCTCCTTTGTCTCACGGACTACAGAGTGGGTCAGGACAGATGGGTAGTAGACTCTCAGACATGAGACAAACCTGCAGTGTACCCGGCAAAAAAGTCACAAACTGTAGAGTGAGCCTTGACAAAAAGTATATCCTGTGTAGTCTTAAAAATATCACATAGTGTTGAAAATACCTCACATAGTCTTAAAGGTCAAGGTTAAGGTACTTCTCCAGCTCCAGTCACAGTAGAGCGGGGGCAGGTAATTAAACCTTATTCATAGGGGCATTGGGGGTTAAGGTAGAGTGGATGTACAGCTATGGACAGTGTCACTAGTGATTATATAGTTGTTTATTGTAGTTATAATGGATCTTGAAGGATACTATGTTGGTGTAATCATATATATATATATATATATATATATATATATATATATATATATATATATATATATATATATATACTGATATCACCCGGTTTGTGAGGTCTCAGCTGTAACCCAGTGATGTGGGATCCCATAGAACTAATATACATATGAAGAAAATAATTGCATTTTTAAATACCTCTAAATTAATAGAAACAGAATCTGACAAAAGAATTTCGAAATATGAATTTTTTTTAATGTGATATTGTGGGATCCCCTTGTGGGGTCCCAAATGACCTTGAACTATGACCTCTGTCAGGACCCCACAAAAGGTGTAACTATATGTATCATATGACTTTGTGAGGTCTCTTTTAAAATACACTTTACAGAATTATGTGGTGACACATTCACTATTATGAACTTACCAGATAAATACACGGACTATGCATATTGATTAAACACACTAGAATGTGATGGTTGACATTACTTTTGGTTCTACCCTTGGATTATGGGGTCTTGTATCTGTTCTAACACTCTATTATGGGGTCTTTCCAATATATTCATTTTATTGAAGTTTTAAGAGTAGATGAAGCTAATTAACATTGTTGGTGTCAATGTCCCTTTGCTATTAGGTACAAAAGAGCAAACTAAATAGATATGTGACTATATTTGATATGGGTAGATATATCCTGCTGTTGCAAACCCTATTAGTGAATGTAAACAAATGCATATATTATATAGGTCAAGCTGTTCCCCCAAAAAAAGAGCCCAAAGTTGGGTGGTCTTTTAGCTGCTGTCCCTTGACCTAATTTGGCCTAGTACAGGGGTATGTTTACTTAGTGTTAGCTTTTGAGTAGCAAAGGACACATGGGGGGGGGTGCAGAACTCCTATCTGGGATACTTCCTTTTGGCTTTACTTACCAACCACCTCTCTACTAGGTAGATGCTTAGTCAACTTTGGCTCCAGAAATATGGTTTTAAGAAGTATACTTCTGAAAACCTGTGTCTTATCTAAATAATCCCCCAAAAAAATTGTGTCTACTGGATTATGGGATCTGTATAGTTTTAATCCAGGCTTATGGGTTCCTATAAATACTATAAATAAAAACATAAAACTAAAGCATATAATGTGGTAGTTATCTGCAGCCACACCCCCTGCTACTCCTCAGTCGTCATCTGCACCCTGCCACACCCCCTGACATCCTCAAGTCGGCATCTGCACCCTGCCACACCCCCTGCCACTCCTCAGTCGTCATCTGCACCCTGCCACACCCCCCGACCTCCTCAAGTCGGCATGTACACCCTGCCACACCCCCAGACATCCTCAAGTCGGCATGTACACCCTGCCACACCCCCAGACATCCTCAAGTCGGCATGTACACCCTGCCACACCCCCTGATACCCTCAAGTCGGCATGTACACCCTGCCACACCCCCAGACATCCTCAAGTCGGCATGTACACCCTGCCACACCCCCTAACATCCTCAAGTCGGCATGTACACCCTGCCACTACCCCAGACATCCTCAAGTCGGCATGTACACCCTGCCACACCCCCTGATACCCTCAAGTCGGCATGTACACCCTGCCATACCCCCTGACATGCTCAAGTCGGCGTGTACACCCTGCCACATACCCTTACATGCTCAAGTCAGCATGTACACCCTGCCACCCCCCCCCCACCCTGATCTCCCCAAGTTGGCATGTACCCCCTGCCACACCCCATGATGTCCCCAAGTCGGCATGTACAGCCTACCACACCCCCTGATGTCCCCAAGTCGGCATGTACACCCTGCCACACCCCCTGATGTCCCCAAGTCGGCATGTACACCCTGCCACACCCCCTGATGTCCCCAAGTCGGCATGTACACCCTGCCACACCCCCTGATGTCCCCAAGTCGGCATGTACACCCTACCACACCTCCTGATGTCCCAAAGTCGGCATGTACACCCTGCCACACCCCCTGATGTTCCCAAGTCGGCATATACACCCGACCACACCCCCTGCAATGCTGAAGCCGCCATGTGCACCTTAGCACACCCCTGACATTGTCTTGGTTGCATATACACCCTATCATACCCCCTGATATCCTCAGGTTGGCACATACACATTGCCACACCCCCTGACTTCCTCAACTCGGCATGTACACCCTGCTACAGCCCCTGATGTCCCCAAGTCGGCATGTACACCCTGCCACTACCCCAGACATACTCAAGTCGATATATACACCCTGCCCCACCCCCTGATGTCCCGGAGTCGGCATATACACCCTGCCACACCCCCTTTTGGTTCTACCCTTGGATTATGGGGTCTTGTATCTGTTCTAACACTCTATTATGGGGTCTTTCCAATATATTCATTTTACTGAAGTTTTAAGAGTAGATGAAGCTAATTAACATTGTTGGTGACAATGTCCCTTTGTTATTAAGTACAAAAGAGCAAACTTAATAAATATGTGACTATATTTGATATGGATAGATATATCCTGCTGTTGCAAACCCTATTGGTGAATGTAAACAAATGCATATATTATATAGGTCAAGCTGTTCCCCAAAAATAAGAGCCCAAAGTTGGGTGGTCTTTTAGCTGCTGTCCCTTGACCTAATTTGGCCTAGTACAGGGGTATGTTTACTTAGTGTTAGCTTTTGAGTAGCAAGGGACACATGGGGGGGGGGTGCAGAACTCCTATCTGGGATACTTCCTTTAGCTTTACTCACCAACCACCTCTCTACTAGGTAGATGCATAGTCAACTATGGCTCCAGAAATATATTTTAAAGAAGTATACTTCTGAAAACCTGTGTATCTAAATAATCCAAAAAAAAAAATTGTGTCTACTGGATTATGGGGTCTTTAAAGTTTTAATCCAGGCGTATGGGTTCCTATAAATACTATAAATGAAAACATGAAACTAAAGCATATACTGTGGTAGTTATCTGCAATGTGCCACACCCCCTGCCACTCCTCAGTCGTCATCTGCACCCTGCCACACCCCCAGACATCCTCAAGTCGGTATGTACACCCTGCCACACCCCCAGACATCCTCAAGTCGGTATGTACACCCTGTCACACCCCCAGACATCCTCAAGTCGGCATGTACACCCTGCCACACCCCCTAACATCCTCAAGTCGGCATGTACACCCTGCCACACCCCTGACATCCTCAAGTCAGCATATACACCCTGCCACACCCCCAGACATCCTCAAGTCGGCATATACACCCTGCCACACGCCCAGACATCCTCTGGTCGGCATGACTGTACACCCTGCCACACCCCCTGACATCCTCAAGTCGGCATGTACACCCTGCCACACCCCCTGACATCTTCAAGTCGGCATATACACCCTGCCACACCCCCAGACATCCTCTGGTCGGCATGACTGTACACCCTGCCACACCCCCTGACATGCTCAAGTCGGCATGTACACCCTGCCACACCCCCCGACCTCCTCAAGTCGGCATGTACACCCTGCCACACCCCCAGACATCCTCTGGTCGGCATGACTGTACACCCTGCCACACCCCCTGACATCTTCAAGTCGGCATGTACACCCTGCCACACCCCCAGACATCCTCTGGTCGGCATGTACACCCTGCCACATCCCCTGACATGCTCAACTCGGCATGTACACCCTGCCACACCCCCTGACATGCTCAAGTCGGCATGTACACCCTGCCACACCCCCTGATGTCCCCAAGTCGGCATGTACACCCTACATCACCTCCTGGCCTCCTCAAGTCGACATGTACACCCTGCCACCCCCCCCCCCTGATGTCACCAAGTTGGCATGTACACCCTGCCACACCCCCTGATGTCGCCGAGTCGGCATGTACACCCTACCACACCTCCTGATGTCCCAAAGTCGGCATGTACACCCTGCCACACCCCCTGATGTCCCCAAGTCGGCATGTACACCCTGCAACAACCCCTGATGTCCCCAAATCGGCATGTACACCCTACCACACCTCCTGATGTCCCCAAGTCGGCATGTACACCCTACCACACCTCCTGATGTCCCCAAGTCGGCATGTACACCCTGCAACAACCCCTGATGTCCCCAAATCGGCATGTACACCCTACCACACCTTCTGATGTCCCCAAGTCGGCATATACACCCAACCATACCCTCTGCAATGCTGAAGCCGCCATGTGCACCTTAGCACACCCCTGACATTGTCTTGGTGGCATATATACACCCTATCATACCCCCTGATATCCTCAGGTTGGCACATACACATTGCAACACCCCCTGACTTCGTCAACTCGGCATGTACACCCTGCTACAGCCCCTGATAGCCTCAAGTCGGCATGTACACCCTGCCACTACCCCAGACATACTCAAGTCGGTATATACACCCTACCACACCCCTTGATGTCCCCAAGTCGGCATATACACCCTGCCACACCCCCCTTGGATTATGGGGTCTTGTATCTGTTTTAACACTCTATTATGGGGTCTTTCCAATATATTCATTTTATTGAAGTTTTAAGAGTAGATGAAGCTAATTAACATTGTTGGTGACAATGTCCCTTTGTTATTAAGTACAAAAGAGCAAACTTAATAAATATGTGATTATATTTGATATGGGTAGATATATCCTGCTGTTGCAAACCCTATTAGTGAATGTAAACAAATGCATATATTATACAGGTCAAGCTGTTCCCCAAAAATAAGAGCCCAAAGTTGGGTGGTCTTTTAGCTGCTGTCCCTTGACCTAATTTGGCCTAGTACAGGGGTATGTTTACTTAGTGTTAGCTTTTGAGTAGCAAAGGACACATGGGGGGGGTGCAGAACTCCTATCTGGGATACTTCCTTTAGCTTTACTCACCAACCACCTCTCTAATAGGTAGATGCTTAGTCAACTTTGGCTCCAGAAATATATATTTTTTAGAAGTATACTTCTGAAAACCTGTGTCTTATCTAAATAATCCAAAAAAAAAATTGTGTCTACTGGATTATGGGGTCTTTAAAGTTTTAATCCAGGCGTATGGGTTCCTATAAATACTATAAATAAAAACATAAAACTAAAGCATATACTGTGGTAGTTATCTGCAATGTGCCACACCCCCTGCCACTCCTCAGTCGTCATCTGCACCCTGCCACACCCCCAGACATCCTCAAGTCGGCATGTACAACCTGCCACACCCCCAGACATCCTCAAGTCGGCATGTACACCCTGCCACATCCCTAACATCCTGAAGTCGGCATGTACACCCTGTCACACCCCCAGACATCCTCAAGTCGGCATGTACACTCTGGCACACTCCCAGACATCCTCAAGTTGGCATGTACACCCTGCCACACCCCCAGTATCCTCAAGTCGGCATGTACACCCTGCCACACCCCCTGACATACTCAAGTCGGCATATACACCCTGCCACACCCCCTAACATCCTCAAGTCGGCATGTACACCCTGTCATACCCTCTGCAATCCTGAAGGTGCTATGTACTCCTCAGCACACCCCTGACATTGTCCTGGTGGCATGTAGACCCTGCCATGCCCTCTGATATCCTCAGGTTGGCACATACACCTTGCCACACCCCCTGACTTCCTCAAGTCTTCATGTACACCCTGCTCAGTCGTCATCATGCACCCTGCCACACACTCTGACTCTCCTCATTCGTTATCTACACCTTGCCACACCCCCTGACACTCCTCAGTCGTCACCTACACCCTGCCACACCCCTCACACTCCTCAGTCGTTATCTGCACCCTGCCACACCCCTAACTCTCCTCAGTCGTCATATACACCCTACCACACCCCCTCACACTCCTCAGTCGTCATCTGCACCCTGCCACAGCCCCTGATACTCCTCAGTCGTCATCTGCACCCTGCCACACCCCCTCACACTCTTCAGTCATCATCTGCACCCTGCCACACCCCCTGACACTCCTCAGTCGTGATCTGCACCCTGCCACAACCCTAACTCTCCTCAGTTATCATCTACACCCTACCACACCCATTCACACTCCTCAGTCGTCATCTACACCCTGCCACAACCCTAACTCTCCTCAGTCGTCATCTGCACCCTGCCACACCCCTGACTCTCCTCAGTCGTCATTTACACCCTACCACACCCCCTCACACTCCTCAGTCGTCATCTGCGCCCTGCTGCACCCCCTGATACTCCTCAGTTGTCATCTACATCTTGCCACACCCTCTCACACTCCTCAGTTGTCATCTACACCCTACCACACCCTCTCACACTCCTCAGTCGTCATCTGCACCCTACCACACCCCCTCACACTCCTCAGTCGTTATCTACACCCTGCCACTTCCCTTCACAATCCTCAGTCGTCATCTGCACCCTGTCACACCCCACCCACATCTGCACCCTGTCACACAACACTTACATGTCACCCTCACTTTATCTATGTAAACTCTACTTATCCACATCACCCTCACCTCATCCATGTCACCCCACCTCACTACTTTTTAGATATGAGCTTGTGGGATTCTCAACGGGAACCTAGGATCCCACAAGTCAAATCAGTATATAATATACATATGCACATATATATATTTATTAGTGTGTGTCAGTTTTGCTCCTGGATAGTGGGATCCTTTGTAATTTTTCTACATGGGTGGTTGGATCCTGACATTATACCATAATTATCATTCGTGGAGTGGTTACATGTTTAGAAAAATAATACTTAACCAATCTAATTTCCTTTCTTATTGATTAAGTCTATATTTGATGGTATTAGACTGTATATATGATATTTGTGATATTTTCCTCTATTATGGGATCCTGGATCTGAGGCAGCTTGACCTTCATGTGCTCACTCAAGCATGACCACACAGGATGTATATATATATACTCTGGCTGTGGTTTGTGATGGGTAGAGACACCTGGGAGCAGGTTAGGGAATCAATAATAAACTTGAAAACATTGTGGGGTTTTCATAAAAAAATGTTTTTAACCAAAAATCTTTCCATATTATAGAACATAGGATCATTTTAGCCCGGGTGGGTTGCGGGGTCTTGCAAAAGATCCCACAATTTTAGAATGACTAATAGTCTGAGAACAGCGAAAGATCCCACAAACCGGGTTGCATGTATGTATATATATATATATAGAATGAAGCTGTAACATGCCTTAACACTATGTAAGATATGCTGTTTAAGACTATGTGAGATATGCTGTTTAAGGCTATGTGAGATATGCTGTTTAAGACTATGTGAGATATGCTGTGTAAGGCTATGTGAGATATGCTGTTTAAGGATATGTGAGATATGCTGTTTAAGGCTATGTGAGATGTGCTGTGTAAGGCTATGTGAGATATGCTGTTTAAGACTATGTGAAATATGCTGTTTAAGACTATGTGAGATATGCTGTTTAAGACTATGTGAGATATGCTGTGTAAGGCTATGTGAGATATGGTGTTTAAGGCTATGTGAGACATTTAGTCAAGGCTCACTCTTCAGTTTGTCCCAGCACACATGTACCCTCACCACCTGATGTCTAAACATGCCTCTGTGTTAATTCTGCCTCCCGGATTCTGGATACTTGATCGACTGCTGTATTAGTGTCCAGCAAGGTTTATCCTGACGTATCCTGGATGGACTGCTGTAGCAATCAATGCTGTTAGTAACGGCATCTTAACCCCAACCTGAGCTTTATACTACAGTTTATCTGAAGCTACCACTGGGACATGAAGACTCAGTCCTCTGGTCCGTGTGCCTCAAACCAGCTGCTCTGCATTCTAGATATTGATACCAGCAAACGCCTGTTGGTTCATTCAATAGGCATTATATATTCATATATTATACATAGGTGAGCGTAAGCCTCCCTCTTGTTATATAGTATCTACATGAAGAGCTTGACTTGGTTACTACAGCTGTCAGCTAGTCTAGATAGGACATTTATTTCATGGTGAATACGGCAGTCCCATTGACTTGACCAAGGAAGGCAATATTTGACACCCCCTCCTAAATTACCACATTGACACATGTACGCTAGAAAACGTTACAATGCCAGAACATAATGTTCTGTGACTAATGTAAAACATATGTATACATGTAAATTACTTTGGTATGCTGAATTTTGTGAAAGCCATTTGAAGTTTTTGTTGTTGTAATCGATGAAACACACCAATAATGATCAGTCTATTTGAACTATGATTTCACAGACTTCAAGTAACTTTGTGTTATGGTCAAGGGCGAGAAAGGATACATATCTAACTTCTTCAGTCTTAAGTATAATTATGTAAAATACACCTATTGCAATATACCAAATAACATCTGGGTATACTCAGCATAAATCACTCCCATCAAGGTAAAATTGTAATTCCATGTCCCCAAACCCTCCCCCCCCCCACCAGTCCCATGAACATTTTGGTGAGAATTAGGGAAAAGATTAGGTTTAGGCAATTTATCATGGGGAGTAACTGCTGATGTAACTACCGTGAAACCCCGCCTGTAAGCCGACCCTGCCTATAAGCCAAAAGTGAGTTTAAGGACAAAGATTTGGCTTATATGGAACCATTATAACATTTAAAAGAACCCCGCCTATAAGCCGAATATGACTTGTGGAGTCTGAGGGACCCCCTAGCTCCCACCCTGACCCTACCTAAAAAGGTATTAAAACAGATTTGATCCTTTTATTTAATTGGAATTTGATGTGTCATGAATGTCTAACATGAATACTTCACATGAAAAAGATTTGTAAAACCTTAAGATCAAGTCAAATTATTGACTTAAGTTTACATGTTTTTCTACACCAAAATATCAAATATCCATTGACAAAACCCCGTCTATAAGCCGAATGTGAGTTTGAAGGAAATAATTCGGCTTATAGGAAATAAAAACGCCAAATAAAGTTTGGCTTATAGGCGGGGTTTTACGGTAGATGTACTGGTGACTATAATGTCAGTGTGCACACTTACCAAAGTTGCTGCAGTTTGTTCAGTGGCTGGGGGCAGGTTAATGCAGAGTACAGAACAATTTAATTATCTTGGTATTCTTGTATGTTTACGTCATCTCATACTCAAAAAAATGAAGCAAGCTCAATCAAGAATGTTTACAAATTTAGTTTTTTTTCATATTTCTCAACAAAGGAAAGCTGGTCTGGCGAGAAATAATTTCTCCAGTCTCCAACGATACCTTGTCTGAAGAAGTTGTTGTTATCAGGGTTGTGCATCTTTGGGTTTGCCTTCATTTCCTTAAAACTAGTGTGGTGCACCACTGTGTCAACCTGGACCTCTGTGAGAGGCTTGTCACAGTGTTTAGCGATCATCCGTACGGCTTGGTGAGGGTCTTGCTTCATGGTCTCATACTGTAGGAACAGGAAGTTGGGGTTGTCCCTGTACTTGTGCCAACCTGTGTAGAAGTCTCCCCAGTCTCCATAAATAAGCTGCCTCTTCTTACACAATTCAATAGACAAAGGCCCATGGCCAGAGGATATTTTGGTATTGTTCCCCCCAAGGTGGGGCTGGGGCAGTATTCCACGAAGCCGCAGGCTGAGTGGGATGCGCCCCAGCCCCACCGAGGAGGGAACGGTACCAAAAATCCTCTGGCCATGGACCTTTGCCTTTATTTCATGGTTTTTATTCTTCAAAATATGTTTAATTGCATATAAATGGCCACAAGAATTTGAACAAATGATGATGTCATAGGCCATGTGATACAGGAGGACTGTATCCCATGGGGGGCATGGGATACGGGATTTCTAGTACTTAAGCATAGTGGTCATCGTATGCACCATGAAATAAAAGAACATGTCCCATGTTCCTTTGTACCTGTCATCTACATGGTCTTTGTATTGGTGGAAATATGATACCAACACATCCTTTAGATCTCTTCTTACAATGATGACCTTAGAACTGCCATCAATTACCTGTGTCTCCAAGAAGCGAGCTGGGAGGAGTGATTTTGTGACATGCTTTTGGCTAAGGCCTTGCCATTCCAAAATGGGCAGACGAGCTGTCCTAGGTTCTTTGTAGGATTCTTCTATGTTTGCATCGTGTTTGATGAGCCATGTCATTTCGTGAGCCCAAGTAGACCCTGTACAATTACGAAGAAATCATTATCATTTTCCATCTTAGCCTGGCCATAATGTGTTGATAATGGTAGATTGTATCTTTCTCAGAATTTGGGGTTTGAGAGCAGTGCCTTAGGGTATCATTGTGCTCGCAACTGGACCTTCATGATGAAAAGGCCATTGCATTTATTCAAAAGTTCAAAGGTTGTCATTTCTCTAATCTTAATCAATATTCTGTATCTTTCAAAATGTTCTCATGCAGTTTATTTTTACTACGCTTGAAACTTGAACATCATAAAGGGTGTCGGATGTTTAAATTCCTTGGACTTGGTTGCAGGTCTGGTCTGGTTTCATGCCATGGACTACTGTAAACGTATTAATTTTCGCTCAGTACATATATTCGCGCATTTCGCGCACATAGGTGTGTGCACGAAAATATGATGTGTGCGAAAATTTTGCACAAAAAATTAGCTTTCCAATGATGTCTGGCACTCTAGGGTAGATTCACCCAAAGACAGACACACATCTTACGTCGGCCACTTTTAGCATAAAGAAACATAATATAATGATAATTCTATGCCCTATATGTGAGTATCGTAATAAACACAAGGGCTATTTATTCCTGCGATAGAAGAATTTCAGACCCCCCAAAAAGATATTTGAACAATCATTTTGGGCTGTAAAATCCTTAATAATTGTCTGATTGAAAAAACGTAAAAACTGACATGTAGCTGAAGATCACCTTGCAGGTGCGCAAAAATATGATTGCGCGAAAATGCCTTCATGTGCTAGGTGCGCGAAAATTTAGCTGCGCGAAAATATCTACGTTTACAGTATACTGTACTTTATGTAAGGTATGGAAAATTTAATTCCGGAACTTCAATAGCTACTCTTGTATTCACCATGTTATAAAATACAGTACGATATTCATAGTCTATTGGCCATGAATTGTTTAGAATGTACCTGATTTTGAGTAGGTGATGATCAGCACATCGTCAGGAGTAAACTCGATGTCCTTCACAGCATCCACAGTACTAGGAGTTGCATAGGGTGGTAAGCTTAGACCATCATATATCTGTCCTTGTGGCCAGTTCTCACACACTTCAACCTGGGCAGCCATATTAAGATACCTCTTCCAGCAACAGACATGGCAAGTAGTGAATGTTTATCTTACTGGCAGCAGCTGTAATACATTTTGTACGACAATCAACCGCTTATTCACAGAAACGCCGATACCTCCTTATTTCTGACATGAGTTTGTACATTGCATGCACCAAAGTTGTGTTTGTCAACATAGCTCTAATGGCTGTTATCAAAAGGTGGTATTATTGTTTCTGTAGCTGCATTCTTTCACCCACATGTGTGTTACTCTCACACTCACACACACACACCGTGAGTTACACACACAAATACCATATGTTACATACACACACCTTGAGTTACACACACACACACACCATGAGTTACACACACACACCATGAGTTACACACACACACCATGAGTTACACACACACACCTTGAGTTACACACACACACACGATGAGTTACACACACACTCCATGAGTTACACACACACCATGAGTTACACACACACACCATGAGTTACACACACACCATGAGTTACACACACACACCATGAGTTACACACACACCATGAGTTACACACACACCATGAGTTACACACACACCATGAGTTACACACACACACCATGACTTACACACACACACACCATGACTTACACACACACCATGACTTACACACACACACACCATGAGTTACACACACACCATGAGTTACACACACACCTTGAGTTACACACACACCATGAGTTACACACACACACCATGAGTTACACACACACACCATGAGTTACATACACACACCATGAGTTACACACACACACCATGAGTTACACACACACCATGAGTTACACACACACACACACCATGAGTTACACACACACACCATGAGTTACACACACACACACCATGAGTTACATGCACATCATGAGTTACACATACACACATCATGAGTTACATGCACATCATGAGTTAGACATACACACCATGAGTTACACACACACACCATGAGTTACACACACACACACACAGCCACACATAATTAGTTACTCTCACTAACTACTACAGGCCTATCCAAACAAAGCACAACCTAATACTACTGATATTATTAATTTATTATACAAAGCTAGTGCAGTGTCTACATTGTTTAAAACACCAAAGTTTGACAAACAATGTACTCATACCAAGTAAGTCGGCCATTTAGAAATTAGTTAATAAGCCATACAACTACATACAAACCGTTGTCACACTTAATTAGTATCAAAATAGAGTCAGTATGCAAAGGCTGCTTAAAATGCTATTTTATATGATTTCCTGAATTACTTTGTACCTGACAGTTTGTATCAGAGTGCAGGTGGCAATTTGAATAAAAGAAACATAATCACTAGAAATCATATTAAATTTTTCATATTGGTGGATGCTACTAAGTTCACTGATGGGTAATGCACATAAAACTACTGTAAGTAACCTAAAGATATTTATGTTGGCATTCACAAAACTACTGTAGGTAACCCTAAAGTCAGTGATGGGGGTGGGGGCGTTCATAAAACTACTGCAGGTGACCATAAAACTACTATATATAATTCTTATAACCTATAGTATCGTCAGCTGTTCTTTACCGATGGAAAGCTGAAAGGAAGTGACACAACTTATCATTTACATCCAATATTTTATTACTATCACATCACATCAAATGAAATAAGTATATCATCAGACATTTCTATTTAACCATTATGTTTGTAACCCTAATGCCTTGTTGTGCAGCAACTCCCGAACCCTCTGACTGTATCAAGTCTGTAGGGTGGCCATGATGGTTGAAGTCACACATTCATAATGAATAAAGGACATTATACATTTAATAACACCACAGCACTTAAAGGGTGGCATTGGTCACAAGTCGTCCAGGTCCTGTAGGTTGACATAGTTCTGTAGCACGGCAGGCAGGGGGAGGCGGGGTACCACCGTCTGTACCAGGCGACCCAGGCTGCGTCTTACCCTGTTCCTGCTGAGCTCCATCAGGCTCGGTGCTGTGTGGAGCAAGGTAGCAAACCGTGTAAACTCCAGCTCGTCCTGCTGCAGGAGTTGTGCCAACCCCTCCTCTATCACCCCGTGCTCTCCGACCTCCACCCCACACCCGGCCACCAGCAGCATCCGGGCCAGGCGGAACCGCTGGGTGGACACGGCCAGCTCTAAGGGTGTCACGTACATGTCATAGGTCAGGTGTCCCAGCAGCTGCAGGTTACAGTTAGCTCTGAGCAGCAGTTTCACAATGTGGTGGTTGTTCTTTTTAATAGCGTAGAATATCGGTGAAACACCTTGTTCGTTGATCTGGAATTCCTCTTCAGTTACAGTGATATTGACACCGTCCGGGTCGGCTCCTCGCTCCAACAGGAGCCGAACACAGTCTGTGTGCTGTTTTTGTATCGCAAACAACAACGCCGTCTTCCCCTCCACATCACACTCATCCACCTTCCCTGCATACTTCAGCAGCATCTCAATGACCTCTGAGTGACCTCTCTCAGCTGCCAGCATCAGAGGGGTGACCCCTGCGTTGACAATGAGGTCCCCCTTGTAGCAGCTGTCGAGTGTCTGTTCGTCTGGAGACATGCCGCGGTACAGTAGGGCGGCCACACACTCCGGGTTCCCTCCAATGGCCGCCCAGTGCAGGGCCGTCAGGTGGTAGCTGCGCTTCTCTACATTCAGGGTTGAGCGATGCAGCAGCATACGGACAACCTCGGCCTGACCTGGGGGTAGAGATGGTAGCTGTTAATGAACTTGGTAAAAATCTATTCAGAAAGTAAATGTCTAAGATACTCACTTAACACACTTTGTCTCTAAAAAGGGGTGAAATAAACATATGTACTCTGAAAAAGGGTCCAAATTTAAGATCTTTCATCAAGTCTGTTATTACAGCTGTATTTAAATTTAGCAGATTTTAAATTCAGCTAAACGAAACGAAATCATGTACACAGGAATTTAAAAAAAAAAGGTTTATATGTAATAAGTTATTTAACATCTTATTTTTGAAAGGAATTCTATGACTTGATAATTTTGAACCAGGCCTACCTCGTCTGGCAGCACATATTAGCGGAGTATCCCCGGTATTCATCTGAGCGTTGATGTCTGCGTCTGCCTTTAGTAGCGCCCGTGCACAGGAGTCGGCTCCCTCCTCGGCGGCCAGGTGCAGCGCGGTGGCCCCCTTACCGTCCCTCTCTGACACACGGCTGCCATGTTGTATCAGCAGCTCCATGATGGCCTCCTCGTTACACCTACAGGGGGTTATATAATAATTACTGTAAATTCACTGTAAATTCTCACAGCCCAAACTTGATGAATCCTATAAGCCTAGTAGGGGGTCTGAAAATGGTATATTTAGTACTGCATTATACTTACATATACTCGCATATAAGCTGTACCCCGACTTTGGGCAAATCATATAAGCCACCCTGGTGATCTGATTCTCGTACTCGCAACCGCTACTACACAAGAATTAACTTGACCTCCAGGTTCAGAATGCCAATTCAACATAACTAGTAGCAAGTGTTAAATAATATACTCAGCTTAGATAAGTAATAGAAAGCTCATAAAGGCACCTGGCTGCCATCATGAGGGGAGGTGTTCGACCGTATATTGTGGTAAGTAACTCATCTAGCTGCCATCATGAGGGGTGTTCGACTGTGTACCCTGGTTAGTAACTCATCTAGCTGCCATCATGAGAGGTGTTCGACTGTGTACCGTGGTCAGTAACTCACCTAGCTGCCATAAGAGGTGTTCTACTTTGTACCATGGTCACTAACTCACCTAGCTGCCATCATGAGAGGTGTTTGACTGTGTACTGTGGTCATTAACTCACCTGGCTGATATCATGAGAGGTGTTCGACTGTGTACCGTGGTCAGTAACTCACCTAGCTGCCATAAGAGGTGTTCTACTTTGTACCATGGTCACTAACTCACCTAGCTGCCATCATGAGAGGTGTTTGACTGTGTACTGTGGTCATTAACTCACCTGGCTGATATCATGAGGGGTGTTTGACTCTGTACTGTGGTCAATAACTCACCTAGCTGCCATCATGAGGGGTGTTATACTGTGTACCACAGTAACTCACCTAGCTGCCATCATGAGGAGTGTTTGACTGTGTACCACAGTAACTTACCTAGCTGCCATCATGAGAGGTGTTTGACTGTGTACCACAGTAACTCACCTAGCTGCCATCATGAGGGGTGTTCGACCGTGTATGGTGGTGAGGTGTGGGTTGGCCCCGTGCTGCAGTAACAGCTCTACACACTCTACGTATCCGTTGGTGGCTGCCCAGTGTAGGGCAGTCGCACGGATGTCAAACGTGGCTTTGTTGATGCGGCACTTGCACTTAGGGTCCAGCAGCAACTGGCAGTAAAATTGAAATATTTTATTAAGTTCTTTCATTATTATTGATCAATTTTTCGTCATATCTTCCATATATATTTTCAGATATTTTTTTCATCAAACCTGCTTTACCATTAAAACAATTCCTATTAGATCTAGATTATTTGTTATCATATGGATAATGTATTAAATGTTTCATTAAGTATATGTCATAGTGTATTTCTGTTATAAATATGAGAAAGCCAATATAGAATGGGTCATCAATTTTTATCTACTAATCTAATCTAAAGACACTTATATATGAACCATTCGATTCTATATAGAAGACATATAGATATTTCAGAATAATAATTGGTTATAGTGTTGAACTTCACTGTTAAATACATATAGTTACCCTAATGACCCTGGTGTGTCCCTTCTTGGATAATGTGATATATAATTACCCTGATGACCCTGTGATTCCCCTCTTCCTACAATGGCTACAATGTTACATATATAATAACCCTAATGACCCTGGCATGCCCCTTCTTGGCGGCTATGATGTATGTAATGTTACATATAGTTACCCTAATGACCCTGCTGTGCCCCTTCTTGGCGGCTATAGTGTTACATATAATTACCCTAATGACCCCGGAGTACCCCTTCTTGGCGGCTATAGTGTTACATATAATTACCCTAATGACCCCGCTGTGCCCCTTCTTGGTGGCTACTGTGTTACATATAATTACCCTAATGACCCCGCTGTGCCCCTTCTTGGCAGCTACAGTGTTACATATAATTACCCTAATGACCCTGCTGTGCCCCTTCTTGGCAGCTACAGTGTTACAAATAGTTACCCTAATGACCCCGGAGTGCCCCTTCTTGGCGGCTATGATGAGGGGAGAGAAGCCGCTGGGGTCGTGGATGTTGCAGGGGGTGCCGGCCTCCAGGAGTACCTCCGTGCAGGCCTCCAGTCCCCGGGCAGCCGCGTCGTTCAGCGCCTTAGCCATCTCACACTTGTCATGTTTAGTCGGGTCGGAGAGTTCCTGAGACAACAGCCGCCAGTCATTCCGGTGTATGGCTCCTGCCACACTGTTACAGGTTAAGGTAATTCATCATTTAATTAATAAATATGATATTTTATTAACATGGTAAATTTCGAAATTTTGTATTTGTAAGTTGATTATCTGCAACAGTTTCTAGTGTGATATATTTCACAAAAGTATAATATTGGCAGATATTTAGTGTGGTTTATAGTTTTTTGACATGTTTAGAGTCTAAATATGGGTCCATGGTTTACAGTGTTTGCAGTGTTTGAAATAATCTACCATAAATGTGTAGGTTTTGTAATATTAAACATCTGTTTCATAATAGAGTAGTCTTGTCCTGTCTACTCTATCTGCCGCAATTGATAGATGTTTCTTCTCATATTTCTTTTGTATACTGTGTGTATAATTCTCATGATTCAATGTGTACATTCTGTTTATCCTTGATGCTCATATAACCATAAAAATCTCAAATACACCTGCCACACTGTTACAGGTTAAGGTAGCATTTAAACAGACTTTATTATTTACTTTCATGATATTTTATTAACATGGTAAATTTCTCAATATTGCATTTGTAAGTTGATTGTCTGCAACATTGTAGGTTTTGTAATATTAAACATCTATTTCATAATATAGTAATCTTGTCCACTCTACCTGTCGCAATTGATAGATGTTTCTTCTCATATGTTTTTGTATTTTTTTGTATTCTGTTTGTATGATTCTCATGATTCAATTTGTACATTCTGTTTATTTGCTCATACATATATAAACATTTATAAACATACAAATCTCAAATACAGATGTAAATGAAATCCATGTAGTTCCCTTAGAATGGCATTGAGAGGGGTACCTACCTGTGGGGTTTAGGGAGGTGTGGTGGGGTCAGGTAAAAGGTCATGGTACCACACAAGGTCACACAGGTCAAGGTCAAACTGGGAAGGTCAAGGTCACTCAAATCCACCATCACCTCAGAACTGGGTTCTGTGAAGAGAAGGGAGCAAACCAACACTGTACATCAATAACAGGGAAGTACAACAGTAACGTTGTATTTGTAACATGGGTTTATAGTTATACATTTAGAGTTAAATGTGTTAAACAATGGTTCTTTAATAGATTATAGATATATATATGTTTTGGTTGTCAAAGCATTGGAAACATCCTCTAAGCAATTTTAACACCAAAAAGTGAAAGTATACATGGGCAATCCAATAGGTGGGAAAATAATGAGTCAACTATAGACCATTGTAGCAAGAAAGGGTAAATTTTTCATAATAAAGTTGTGTTAATAATCTATGTTAGTTTTAATAAATCCTAATAAAATTGTCTGTTATGGCTATATTTACAGAATCTCATATCAGGAGATTCACAGGACAATTATCTTTCAAATAGCATGTATTAGAATGCAGAATTTCTAGGCTGTATTTATGGATATATGTGGGTCAAACTTCAGAAAAGTCTCCCTTTCTTGCTGCATTGGTCTATAAACAGAGACTGAGATTGAGTATTAAGACCGGTGACTCAGGGTTAGAGAGGGGGGGGTGGATAAGGAGAGACAGCTTTAAGGTACCTGAGGCATGACTTGGGCATGATGTGAACACCCATCATGGTGGGGGCTGATGCTGCACTCTACCCGATCTAGTATATCAAATGTTACTAAACCAGCTGAAATACAAACAATAAGATGTCAAAACATTCTGTAATTGGCAGTTTAAGTGCATGTGTCTCAGAATGTTTTATTTAATTTCAAGTAAACTACCTCAGAAATCCTAAATTTATAATCTCTCTATAAAATGTCCCAACCACAAGCTGTGCAAGGAAACAGGGACTGTGGTTTTTTCAAATGCATAAATGAGAATTAACAGAACAACACAGGGAGTTGAAATCTTGTTTGGAGGAGGGGAGAGAAAAGGAGAACAATCCAAACGTAGTGACTGGACAATGAAATAATAAACATGGAAAAACACATAATTATTGTTGGTGTAAAACTTACCCGAAGTAGCCGGGAGGCATGACGTTAACGCCCAGCATGGTCCTGCAGCTGGAGCAGTACTCTGATTACACTCTCACCACTCTCTGATAACTTCTGTTAACAAGCTGAAACAACAACACCAAGCCATCCTGTATAATCATAACATACATCACAGAAGGGGACAGGAATGGAAGAAGGTGAGGGAGGAGGGAGGTCTAGATTTAGGTTGAGGAAATGATGTGGGTCCCTGTAGAATATTAGAAATTATGTATTAGATATAGAGAGTTCTAGAGATTAGAACCCCACAGAGAGTCCATCTGATCACTTCCTCTGCTGCAGAATGTCATTTTACCTGATAGTGCTACCACCTGGTGTGTTACCTGGTAACTACAGTAGAGCTGGTCCTGCTATTAGTAAAACTGAGCAGTTCATGTCAGAGGGAGGGGGGGGGGTTAAGTAGGTCAAGGCAGGAGCAGCTCCCAGCACTGTGAGTACACTGGGGTATAGTGTAGTATAGTCAGGTAGTACAGGGAATGCTCTAGGAGTAGCAGTTGTATGAGAATGACTTCCTGGCTAATGATTATTTCTTTGTATGAGGCGTCTGTACATTCTAGGTACAGGAAGGACAGGGGCCTGTGTCACAGTGTGTAAGCAATGCCTCTACTCATCTATAGGATCAGAAGCAGAATCTCTAATGGTCAGACTCCTCAGAATATAGATACATCGCATTTCCACTTTAGATTTTCTCAATGCTTTGTTGTTTTTATCAGGAGAAACTATATAGGTTGGTGGACATGTGGAAAAGGGCAGACAGAAGCAGACCCCTACACACTACATCCACTCTAACTAGGAAGTGGTTCCCTAGACTAGCCCAGCTGCGTGCTGCAATACTGACGGGTATACAGAAGTGTCTAGAAGTCTGAGTTGTAAACATAACCTACCTCTAATCTAATGGGGGAAGGAGGGAGTGCTTGCACCCAGCCTATTCACCCTGATATTGCACAAATTTTCCAAAGGCAAGAATATGTTATGAAGAGGAATTTATGTGCTTCCCCCTTCTGTCATAGCAGTCTGCAAATAGTACTGTATCAAACCCAAACAGCTGGCAAACACGGCCGGAACTACAGAAGGGAAATACCTGAGGCTTCCTGTTCTAACTATCAATGTTTACGCTCAAGTACAAAGTATGTCCAGGGGTCCCTTACCTTGTTAATAGAGACTCCGGTGTGCTTGTGGTAGACTGTAGACTCTTCCTGTAGTGAGTTCCTGCCTCCCTGTGAGGATGGCTGCCGGGGTTGTTGTTGTGGCTGCTGTGAGCAGTGAGCTGCTCCTAGTCTGTGTGTGTGTGTGTGTGTGTGTGTGTGTGTGTGTGTGTGTGTAACTCATGGTGTGTGTGGGGGGGGGCGTAAGGGGGGCTATATCTCTTATCCCACAAGCAGTCTACCTATAGTGCTTTCCTGTAGTGAGTTCCTGCCTCCCTGTAAGGATGGCTGCTGGGGTTGTTGTTGTGGCTGCAGGGAGCAGGCTGTGAGCTGCTCCTAGTGTGTGTGTGTGTGTGTGTGTGTGTGTGTGTGTGTGTAACTCATGGTGTGTGTGTGTGTGGGGGGGGGTGTAAGGGGGGCTATACCTCTTATCCCACAAGCAGTTTACCTATAGTGCTTTCCTGTAGTGAGTCCCTGCCTCCCTGTGAGGCTGTCTGGGTTGGTGTTGTGGCTGTTGTGGGCTGTGAGCTATTCCAAGTCTGTGTGAGTAACCCATGGTGTGTGGGGGGGGGGGGGGCTGCAGGGGTAAGGGAATGCAGATTGTAAATACATCTGGCACAGCACTTCTTAGCTTCCTGGGTTGTTGTTACTGTTGTAAGGTCACAACCAGATAGGTCTATATGTAAAGGGCTGATTGCATAACGAACATCTAATATACCCCAATCTAAGGAAAAATCAATGTAACATGCAGTTGGCCCCAAGGCTGCCAAGTATTTAAAGATGTTAAACCATTAAGAATTGGTCACCCCTTGAGTTGAGTCAGGTGAGTCCTGTTTGTAGTTGTTTCACATTTTACCCACCCCCAAATTAGGGATATCATTGCTTCAAATTCTATAGGTTATCAGGTATTCACTATTTTAGTGTTGATATATCAGTTATTAGGTATATCACAAAAACAGGGTAGGCTTAACAGTCTTGTGGATCCAAATGACTACATTAAAGGGGCGGCCCTACTGCCGTAGATCCAACAGCTTAGACTTAGAGTAGAGCATGTCGTTCATAACCAAGAGACCTTTCAGATGTGTCTGTAAACAAGGCCCCAAGCCACCAAAGGCCACTTGGTAGACTGCAGTCAGTCTTGAGTGTGCTGACAGCCTTCAAACATACACTGTAAAAAAGTGTTTCTAATTTTTAAACACATTTACCCAAACATACTAAGGGAGTGCTCAATTTTTAACAACAATGGGGGGGCAGTGAGATTTCGCGCGGAGCGTGCACATTTTTTTCACCCCCCCCCCCCCCCGCTAGAGGGGTTGAAATTTTTTAACCCCCCCCCAGCAGGCCGAAAATCGCGCGCTTTCGCACCCCTTTGAAGCAAAGTAACGCGCGGGCTTTTTCCCTCAAAACATTTTTTCACCCCCCCCCCCCAAGAGGGGTCTAAATTTCCCCCCCCCCCGTCAAGGGGTCCAAATTTTTTACCCCCCCCCTGTTGTTAAAAAATGAGCACTCCCTAAAGTTGGACACTTTCACTGAATCTCAGAATCTCAGCACTTTCTTCTGTCAGCAGGTGCAGGGATATGGCTGCTGGTGGTGGTTGAGCCTACAAAAGTGAAATATTGGTGGACAAGGCCAGTTTGGCTGGCCCACTGGAATATTTTGGACAGCACTATGTACTTATTATTGTTGACATTATCTAAATTGTCATTGATGTCAACCAATACAATGGGTACTATATTTGACTAAGGAGAGCCTGTACATGGGCAAACGCCTGAACAAGGAATAGGAGAATAATACCAGTGGGCTAGTTAAACTGCCCTCTCCCACGGTTTTTCATCGTTGTAGCTCACCCCTCACTGGCGGCCATATCCCTACACATAGCTAGAAAAAAGCTTGCCATCTACATGTTTGGGTGAAAGTGTTTAAATTATATTCACATTTTTTACAGTGTATGGGTGAAGGGTGCAGTGAGCAGTGAGACCAGGTAATCATGCTGTCCTGGCCAAGTGACTTCAGTAGGGGGACCATGAATCAGGCTTTCCTTGGAATTAAATAGTCTATAAAAGCATAATGAAACTATAGCACCCTATTAGATTTGATGATTACACATTGGCTTCTAGGTATAGACATTGTGTAATGGTACCATTGTGTATAGATGTTCTTCTTTTACCCAAAATAATAGCATGTGGCCTATTTAAGGGGGAGTATACCGTTTTCTGTGGGCACACTGGTGGCAGTCAGTACACTGGTGGGTATCAATAGAACTCAATACTATACCACTGGCACAGTCCAACTGCTAGTCACACCAGTGCAACTTATCTAGGCCAGAGCATTGCTGGGAAGGAACAACCAGCAAACTATTTGTTGGTTGTCTGAGCCTTTATACATTGGGTACTGGTGCTGGGGAATACAGGCTCACAGGGCTAGGATATGCCTGCAATTTTGAGGTTTCTGTTTGGGGGATTCTAAATATAACTAAGGTGTTATATAAACTTAACAAGGCTGGCCTAGAGGTTTGGATCTACGGCAGGATGGCCGTCCCTTTAACATGGTAATTAAAACAAGTGTTCATAGATATCATGCAAAAAAGGTTTTAGTGATTTTATGCAACTCCTGTTCTTTAAATGGCTTTGCCCCTTTCATACAGAGCTAGAAAATATATATTTCTACCTATATGTTACTTTTCATTTATGCTGAATCCTCAAAAACTAGTGTAGGGCACCTATTACAATCATTGCTGTGATGGAAATTTCATCAAAATCCTAAGATGATTGACAGGTGTGACCCCAGGTCAGCAGATGACCTGAGGTCAAGCCTGTCAATCACCCAAAAGTACAATTGCCCAAATAGGGCACAATCATTGGGAACAAAAAGCATTTGACCATACCTACCCCCAGTATACAGGCCCTTGGGATTCTATTGGAACTATTGTCATGTTGCTAGGACCACTCTGTTACCTAGCAACAGCAATTCCAAACATTCCATGCTTAGCAACCGGAACAATAAGTGGTAATAGAAGGTATTTGGCCATACCTACCCCCAGTATACAAGCCCTGGGGATTCTAATGGAACTACTATCATGTTGCTAGGACCACTCTGTTACCTAGCAACAACGACTCCAAACATTCCATGCTTAGCAACTGGCACAATAAGTGGGAATGGAAGGTATTTGACCATACCTACCCCCAGTATACAAGCCCTGGGGATTCTAATGGAACTACTGTCATGTTGCTAGGACCACTCTGTTACCTAGCAACAACGACTCCAAACATTCCATGCTTAGCAACTGGCACAATAAATGGGAAAGGAAGGTATTTAACCATACCTACCCCCAGTATACAAGCCCTGGGAATTCTAATGGAACTATTGTCATGTTGCTAAGACTGCCCTGTTGCCTAGCAACAGCAATTCCAAACATTCCATGCCTAGCAACCGGAACAATAAGTGGGAATAGAAGGTATTTGACCATGCCCCCCCCCAAGTATACAAGCCCTGGGGATTCTAATGGAACTAGTTTCATGTTGCTAGGACCACTCTATTACCTAGCAACAGCAATTCCAAACATAACGAACATCTAATATACCCCAATCTAAGGAAAAATCAATGTAACATGCAGTTGGCCCCAAGGCTGCCAAGTATTTAAAGATGTTAAACCATTAAGAATTGGTCACCCCTTGAGTTGAGTCAGGTGAGTCCTGTTTGTAGTTGTTTCACATTTTACCCACCCCCAAATTAGGGATATCATTGCTTCAAATTCTATAGGTTATCAGGTATTCACTATTTTAGTGTTGATATATCAGTTATTAGGTATATCACAAAAACAGGGTAGGCTTAACAGTCTTGTGGATCCAAATGACTACATTAAAGGGGCGGCCCTACTGCCGTAGATCCAACAGCTTAGACTTAGAGTAGAGCATGTCGTTCATAACCAAGAGACCTTTCAGATGTGTCTGTAAACAAGGCCCCAAGCCACCAAAGGCCACTTGGTAGACTGCAGTCAGTCTTGAGTGTGCTGACAGCCTTCAAACATACACTGTAAAAAAGTGTTTCTAATTTTTAAACACATTTACCCAAACATACTAAGGGAGTGCTCAATTTTTAACAACAGGGGGGGGCAGTGAGATTTCGCGCGGAGCGTGCACATTTTTTTCACCCCCCCCCCCCCCCCGCTAGAGGGGTTGAAATTTTTTAACCCCCCCCCAGCAGGCCGAAAATCGCGCGCTTTCGCACCCCTTTGAAGCAAAGTAACGCGCGGGCTTTTTCCCTCAAAACATTTTTTCACCCCCCCCCCCAAGAGGGGTCTAAATTTCCCCCCCCCCGTCAAGGGGTCCAAATTTTTTACCCCCCCCTGTTGTTAAAAAATGAGCACTCCCTAAAGTTGGACACTTTCACTGAATCTCAGAATCTCAGCACTTTCTTCTGTCAGCAGGTGCAGGGATATGGCTGCTGGTGGTGGTTGAGCCTACAAAAGTGAAATATTGGTGGACAAGGCCAGTTTGGCTGGCCCACTGGAATATTTTGGACAGCACTATGTACTTATTATTGTTGACATTATCTAAATTGTCATTGATGTCAACCAATACAATGGGTACTATATTTGACTAAGGAGAGCCTGTACATGGGCAAACGCCTGAACAAGGAATAGGAGAATAATACCAGTGGGCTAGTTAAACTGCCCTCTCCCACGGTTTTTCATCGTTGTAGCTCACCCCTCACTGGCGGCCATATCCCTACACATAGCTAGAAAAAAGCTTGCCATCTACATGTTTGGGTGAAAGTGTTTAAATTATATTCACATTTTTTACAGTGTATGGGTGAAGGGTGCAGTGAGCAGTGAGACCAGGTAATCATGCTGTCCTGGCCAAGTGACTTCAGTAGGGGGACCATGAATCAGGCTTTCCTTGGAATTAAATAGTCTATAAAAGCATAATGAAACTATAGCACCCTATTAGATTTGATGATTACACATTGGCTTCTAGGTATAGACATTGTGTAATGGTACCATTGTGTATAGATGTTCTTCTTTTACCCAAAATAATAGCATGTGGCCTATTTAAGGGGGAGTATACCGTTTTCTGTGGGCACACTGGTGGCAGTCAGTACACTGGTGGGTATCAATAGAACTCAATACTATACCACTGGCACAGTCCAACTGCTAGTCACACCAGTGCAACTTATCTAGGCCAGAGCATTGCTGGGAAGGAACAACCAGCAAACTATTTGTTGGTTGTCTGAGCCTTTATACATTGGGTACTGGTGCTGGGGAATACAGGCTCACAGGGCTAGGATATGCCTGCAATTTTGAGGTTTCTGTTTGGGGGATTCTAAATATAACTAAGGTGTTATATAAACTTAACAAGGCTGGCCTAGAGGTTTGGATCTACGGCAGGATGGCCGTCCCTTTAACATGGTAATTAAAACAAGTGTTCATAGATATCATGCAAAAAAGGTTTTAGTGATTTTATGCAACTCCTGTTCTTTAAATGGCTTTGCCCCTTTCATACAGAGCTAGAAAATATATATTTCTACCTATATGTTACTTTTCATTTATGCTGAATCCTCAAAAACTAGTGTAGGGCACCTATTACAATCATTGCTGTGATGGAAATTTCATCAAAATCCTAAGATGATTGACAGGTGTGACCCCAGGTCAGCAGATGACCTGAGGTCAAGCCTGTCAATCACCCAAAAGTACAATTGCCCAAATAGGGCACAATCATTGGGAACAAAAAGCATTTGACCATACCTACCCCCAGTATACAGGCCCTTGGGATTCTATTGGAACTATTGTCATGTTGCTAGGACCACTCTGTTACCTAGCAACAGCAATTCCAAACATTCCATGCTTAGCAACCGGAACAATAAGTGGTAATAGAAGGTATTTGGCCATACCTACCCCCAGTATACAAGCCCTGGGGATTCTAATGGAACTACTATCATGTTGCTAGGACCACTCTGTTACCTAGCAACAACGACTCCAAACATTCCATGCTTAGCAACTGGCACAATAAGTGGGAATGGAAGGTATTTGACCATACCTACCCCCAGTATACAAGCCCTGGGGATTCTAATGGAACTACTGTCATGTTGCTAGGACCACTCTGTTACCTAGCAACAACGACTCCAAACATTCCATGCTTAGCAACTGGCACAATAAATGGGAAAGGAAGGTATTTAACCATACCTACCCCCAGTATACAAGCCCTGGGAATTCTAATGGAACTATTGTCATGTTGCTAAGACTGCCCTGTTGCCTAGCAACAGCAATTCCAAACATTCCATGCCTAGCAACCGGAACAATAAGTGGGAATAGAAGGTATTTGACCATGCCCCCCCCCCAAGTATACAAGCCCTGGGGATTCTAATGGAACTAGTTTCATGTTGCTAGGACCACTCTATTACCTAGCAACAGCAATTCCAAACATTCCATGCTTAGCAACCGGAACAATAAGTGGGAATGGAAGGTATTTGGCCATACCTACCCCCAGTATACAAGCCCTGGGGATTCTAATGGAACTACTGTCATGTTGCTAGGACCACTCTGTTGCCTAGCAACAACGACTCCAAACATTCCATGCTTAGCAACTGGCACAATAAGTGGAAATGGAAGGTATTTGACCATACCTACCCCCAGTATACAAGCCCTGGGAATTCGGAGTTGCAGTAATGTTTGTTACATAATTCATTTAAATAATCTCGCTGTCTATGTTTTTTTATTTTAAAAACTAGCTTGCTAACTGTCTCTTAGTCACAGTGCTGTATATATAAATGATACTTTGTATAGTGCTTTAAAATTGTTTCCTAAATGGCTCCGGGCAGGCTTATGGGGTATACAAGACAATTCAATGATCAATGTATTCAAATGTATAGGGGTGTAGTCATAAACAACAATTACCTTTCATGAATCAATTATAAAATTCATGCCTAAAGAGCCTGAGCGTAACTATGCTACCATATACAGCCGGAGATGTGATCACAGACCAGTACAGTGGTAATTATCCGCTTCTCCCTACAACCTAGGCCAGAAAACTGTGACCACTTGTACACCTGTGTTAAGTTAAGACAGAGACTAGCAGCTTCATCAGAATGGCTCTTTGGGAAGGTTTTCTAGATTCTTGGAAGGACTTTGCTGATCGGATGGATGATGATGTATGTCTACTGGACTACCTGAAGACAAATGAAGAATGCATAAGACCCGAGACAACTAAGCACCTTCTAAGTATAGGCCCAGGTAAGAAGTATGATACTTTCTGTCACACTGCTTGAAATATGGCAGAAGTTAAATGCCCCTTTCTATGGGGATATAATGATAATGCAATATCCACTTTCCCTGACATTAATATAGTATATTGATTATCTAAGTTATAGCATGTTAAAGCCTCATTGAGTAATAAAAATTGGTCTAAAAGAATGTAAAGTCCTAATAGGGTGCATACACAACTAGTTTTTCAGCTATATGTTCATCCAATGCACATGGTGTTTTGCCTAAATGTTTTTACTCATGCTCTTTTCTGCTGAGCCTAAGGTTCTTTTGAATAATTTCTAATTCAATTTGTTCAATAACCTACCATGTATACATTGTTTAAATTTGTATACCCTCGATGCTTAAGTCACATCACATAGCTGTACATAACTGGATATTAATGTCCTCTTTTTAAGTGTCAATGTCCCCTTTCTATGCACTTATAAATGGGTTATACACTTGGTCCAACTTATGCGTATGGCAGGTACTGGTGAAAAAGACCATGGGCTGGTGAGCCTCCTACCCCACCTCACATCATACACAGCTGTGGAACCAGATTCAGGGGCACTGGACACCACAAAGAGGCGACTGGAGGAGTTCACAGCCATAGAGGTAGTGAAATGGTTATTTATTAAGGAATGGGGTGCGATCTGCACACCCCATTAAAGACAGTCAAGTGTTATTACCCTGCTGTAAAGGTGATATATGTTTTTGCCCCTCCTACTCAAGGCGTAGATATTTAGCATTTTGCTCTATATTACATTGCATTGAGAATCTTATCCCTAATAACTGCAAGACAAAAGAAAATAATGTACATGTGATATAGGCTGGATAGCCTATCTATTTCCCTCTCATTCATTCCTTTCCATTGATAAATACGGTGTGGCTCCCTCAGCTATCAAAGATGCTCAGTTAAGTTAAGACAGTTTCTCTCATGGTCAATTGTATCAATTCATCTCCTCCCTAGAAACACTATGTGCATGGACTGATGGAGACCTACACTGGTCCCCCCTGCGGTGCTGACATCATCCTCATGTCCCATGTTGGCTACTACTTTGCTGACTTCAAACACCAAATAGGTCGTGCCCTCTCCTGGCTGAACACAGGAGGAAGAATACTGTTAGTGCATGAGAAAACTGATTCAATCGACACGTTCATAGGTAAGTGTTAGCAATTAGTGTAGAGACGAAGGCCTACAATATGAAATTGGGTTATGTTCTCGTACAAGCCAAAGTGTCCAACGAGTAATGATTGATGTATAGAGATTCTTCTGAGCAGCTGATTTGGACTTTTCCATTTATTACATGTAAAAATAGTTTGAAATACATTACAATGGCTTTCATTTAGTGATGTCACAGGCCATGAAATATGCTTAATTCAGTGGGGCACGGTATATTCTCTCATATTCATAAAGTAATAAAGGCATTTGCAGTTATTCCATTTTCTCTTTGATTTAGGGGGGAACCCAGACAACCAATCTATTATATTTGCATATGCTTTCAATTTATCAATTTCCTATCGTTCAATACTTCTCATTAAATACAGGAGGATGGATCTATAGAGAATAAGACTTAGAGGCACCATAATGCTTTAAAAATTGAACCAATAGTAACACTCTCCCCATATACGATGTGAAGATATACTTAACTTTACATGTACAAACTTTTACCTGGGATCAGCATCAGCGTTGGATGTCCAGTTAGATACTGGGGACGATGTGAGGGGCTACCTTGAGGACATGGGGGCTGACTTCACAGGTGAGGTACTGTCACAGGTTTTTACAAGACCAAAAGTCCAAGGTCATCTTTGTAACTCCCAATAGACTCGACAAAGAGGTAGTGTCCACAACATGCCCCATGGAATCCATTAGCGCCATCTATTGCACACCTTCTCATAGTACCCTTCTCAAGTAACTGAGTCACTGTATATTTAAATATATATATATTGTTCTTCAAAAGATTAATAACTGCATGTTAGAAATGCAGTCATAGTAATATATTATTATCCAATGCTACTACAATTTATTACTTTAAAAGTTCCCATGACAATAACTATGATCAGTGAACCATTGATTCCATTATTGTTATAGTATATAGTGTGGCCATATGGAAACATAGTTATAGTGAATCCATGTGAACATTAATGTAATTCATTAAAAAGAGTATCCAACCATGTACATTTCTCCTCAAATAAACTAGGGAAACAAAAGAAAACATTTTCCGTATGCATCTGATAGTGAAACATCGTCAGAAGTTTGAAATAATCTGCTGAAAGTTAAGACAGGGTAAGTTAAGGAGAACACCACGTGGAGGTATTATCAGAGGCTTAGTTTTTGGCACGATGAGTTGTATTTCTTTTGTTTCAACTACAGCGATCTCTCCTTCATTCTATAGGATAACTAATTCCTTTATATTTGGCAGAATCCGCAATTGACTATACCATAGATGTGTCCTACCCAGGCCCTTCTTACTATGGCTTCATGTCCGTGATTGTGAAAAGGGAGACTACAAAACAGGAGGTAAGCACACTTATTTCATGTGGAGAAACAAAATTTCTAGGCTACAAAATGGCTGGTCTCCACATCCCTGCAGAGAGACTGATGAACTCCATGGGGTGTTTCTCGTGATGACATCACTAAAATAGCTATGAGACCAATCTTTAAATGTCATTTTGCAATAAACACAGAGATCCACTCTAATCAGTCTGAATTCCTGTTTCTTGACTTGTGGTTCCTTCTATCATATGACAAGAGGGGGTACCACTTGTGGAGAAACCTGTCATTTAGACAGATCATCTTGGACCTCTGTCTATTATTTCATGTGGAGAGTCACATAGTTAGCTTACAAAGCCTTGTTCTTCACAGAGATGTGGAGAAACCATATCCCATTCTCAATGGCCAAGTTTTTTCCGCTGTGATGTCATCTACATAGCTGTAAAACTAATATTCAAATACCCTTAATAAAATGATTATAGTCATACTAGATAAATACTACGGGATCTGCTCAAATCAACCTGAATTTTTATTTTTGTTACTCATGGCACCAGAGTTTAACTCGTGAGACATGAGTCAAAGTCTTGCTTGTGATCGTCTCCCAAATCATTCTGTAGTTTCATATGCAACGTTTTAACTGTACAGTATTCACATAATTAGTCATTACGGGATTTAAGCAGGTGGAGTCTGAGCTGCCTGTACAGCTTGTATAAGAACTCTGTGCTTGTTTATCAGCTTCTTTTGTTTAAACATTGTAGTTCAAAAGGCCGTCCTGTAACAACACCCAGCCGCTGGTAAACACCCTATGGTGTTTAAACAAGCCAATGAAATACTCTCCCATCATTTTTACAGTGATAACCCTATGAATGTGGGAGAGGGTGTACCGTCGATACAACCTATAATTAAAATAGCCTATGCATGCAAGGAACTACTTGTGTAATGCAACCACATTCTGATAGGGGAAACTTTAATCTATATGCTAAATATGCATTTAATTCATTTGAATTTTACAGGGAAATTGCAAATGAGTTAATATAAGTATACAGAGAACCATAGCATGTATAACAGGGTTGGTAGAGATAACAACATAAAGCCATGGCGTTTAAACAGACTGGGGTGTTTTAAAATGCTGTCTTTGAACACAGAATAGTCCTCCACCTGTTAAAGACATTACTGTTTTCTTTTTCAGGTGGACAAGGCTCTGACTGCACTGCATCCACACTTCATCCCGGGGACTGAGAAGATGCGTTGTACTCAGTCATTGTTTGTCATTCAGAAAACACAGGAAGAGAAGTAATGCTCAAAACCCAGTTTAAGTATTTTGTAGTAGAACAAGAGTAGCTACTACAGTGTGCTGGCCATTCCTGCTTTGCTATTCACCCAGAGAGAGTCACTTCAACGGCTTGCTTCTCATTTTGTGAATCAATAGTTCTTGGCCTTGCAGTATCTTGACATTGCATTAGTTATCTTAAGGATAATCTCAATCAATCATTACCCTTTAAGGGTGAGTTACTCTCCGTGGCCACATTGGTGGATCATGACAACAAATGTCATCTTTTAGCAATGTTTGTCCTTGAAGGGTTAATAGAACTACAACTTAATTATGGTATTAACTAATTCTAACACTATTGCTATTTGCATACATTATGTGGTACTTCTACTGCTCTTTGTTCCCTCTAATGATTAATCATGTTACATATTGTCAACCTGTATCATGATGAAACTGAAGTAAGATAAAGTTTTAAAGTGACACTCTCTCCAAAGTTTAAAGCCGGTGTTCCTATAAACTAACAAAAAATAGCTTTAACAGAATACAACTTGATGCTTACAGAGAGCATTCGTAATTACCTGTTACAAACTTTGTATATCTTTTACTTACTCGTACCTACTGACTATGATGGACATCTCTTTGCCTACTGACCTTTGATCTCATCCAGTGTAAACATGAACTTTGACCTCCATTGACCTTGCTGCCAGAGTAACCTCAGTGCATATTGTTATAGCTGTATCACCTGAAGAAGGCAGCATCTTTTTGTTGAAACGTTGTGCTAACACCAAACTATATGCACTTTTTAAAGCTAATGAAAGCCACCTCGAAATTTATGTCCAGAGTTGTAGTTTGTTACATAATCCATTAATATAATCTCAAATGTTTCCCTCATGGTTTGTATCTTGAGAATAGCTTCTTGTAGCCGCAAAGTATTTATACATTAGAGCTGTCTACGTTTTTTTATTTGAAAAACTAGCTTGTTAATTGTCCATATGACCTCAGTCGCAGTGCTGTATATATAAATGATACTTAGTATAGTGCTTCATAATTGTTTCCCAAGTGGCTCCAGGCAGGTTAATGGGGTATACAAGACGATTCAATTATCAATGTATTCAAATGCAGCAACAGCAGCAGGAGCAGCAGGAGTTGTGACGAGACCATGACGAAGCGGTGCTGGTGGTGGTGGTGGTGGTGGTGACGCTTTCGCTTTCGAGAGCGTGTCAGGATCGACGAGCGCCAAGCTTTTGTAGTGTTGTTGCTGCTCTGAGTCTGTCATGGGGGTAGCGGTGGTGGTGCAGGAATGAGGTGTCTCATATACAGAGAATGCTTTTTATAAGCGGTAAGGCCATACCAAGACGCTTCTCTTTCTTTTGATGGAAGTAGATTTTTTGCTAACCTCCCTCAGCACCTCGGCAGATTCTCGAAGACTGTCCAGTTGTTTGTCGCTGAGCTGAATGTTTCCTTCCAGTAAATTCTGACAGATCTCTCTCAACGCCGTGATCAAATCATCGCTTCCCGAGCCTATTAAATGCTCGCAATCTTCTGGCGAGCACTTAGCTAAGTGCTTAAGAGTGCCATAGTGTCTTCCGAGTCGATGAGAAGCCATTGCTACTGCTTTCTCTTTCTCTTTTTTTTTGTCTAGCGGTACGAATACGAGCTGATCGTAAATAGATGTCCAAGAGGAGCGTATTCTCAGATCGTCGGGTGTTGACTGCTTGAAGTCCAGAAGGAGGTATGAGTGAGGACGCTTGAGTTTGTGCGTAAATATACTAGAGAGAGCCACCGCATTGGAGGGAAACACCTGTGGAGACAGACTCGCTATTTGCCCCATGTCGCGCGGGTTCTTAAAAACGATCATGTAGTGAGCGTTCAGACTCATAGTTCGAAAGTCGGACGATTTCTGGAACAGGTTCTGAGTGATATATATGACGCTCACGTTCCAGTGATGGCAGTATTTGGTGAAGATGTCAGCCAACACTTGCTGATTGGAACTACTCATCAGATCGTCCAATATGAGTAGAGTGTACGTTCGTAGATCACCTTCTGCTGCTGCTGCTCCTCCCACGTCTCCCGCTATAGACTCTTTGCTAGGAAGACCTTCTCTTAATTCCACGCCGTACAGATTTTGCATTTTTTCAAACAGGGGTTGCCACTCGCCGTAATGGTAAAAGATCTTTTCCACTGGTGGCGTGACCAAATTCTTCACGTCGCTCAGAAATCGATCAACCAAGCGTGATTTTCCAAAACCGGAGTGACCGCTGATGATACAACTGAAGGGTCCTTGTAGTCGAGGGTCGAAATGTATTTCCGTGAAGGGTATGCTTTTACCACTGGATCAATCTTCTTCTTTTTTTGATCATTACTTGTCGCTTTGCCGCTTTCTTTTTCCTTTTGTTCTGACGCGATCACATCTAAGAAGCAATAACCGGTGCGAATGCTGTTGTGACAATTACAAAGTGGAGCATATGCTTTAAACGGATGCGTTCCTTTCTTCTTCAATTCGGTTACACTGTAAAACGCAGGATAACAAGTGACGACGACGAAACGTTTTGAGATCGCGTTCACATCGACCACCACGCGAACCCACTGAGTGGGAGCCGCGGTCACCCCCAAATAACCGATGTGGTCGTCGAATCGTTTCATGGCACTTATTCTCACAGCATTATAGTAGGAGCGCGCTTTGTTTTCATGAAACGCCCAACGAGTGGGTTCGTTGAGGGTGGCTTTCAAACATTGTCGGACTGAACACTGTTCTTTGAAGACAGCTCTCGGCCATTTCTCTATGTTTTCCTTTTCCGCTCTTGTTACACCTCCCGCGCGTTTGCTTTTCATGAGAATCTCATACGCTTCAAGACAAGCGTGATTCTGAAGTATGTGACGTTCACTACTTTCAGATGTAAAATTGCTAGGGAGACGCGGAGCAGAGAAGGAGAAGAAGAGACTTGTCCGCGCGTCCTCTCGAGTGCCATATTTTTTCTCTCCAAAAAAAAAAGAGTGAAAAATAGAAAAAAAGAAAAATAAGAAAAAAAGAGTAGATTCAGCTCAGATTTCCTCTGGAGTGTAAGTGACGGCGGCAGTGACGGTCGTGGTGGTGGTGGTGGTGGTAGTAGTGGTGGTGGTGGTGGTGGTGGTTGTAGTAGTGGTGAGAGTGTGTGTGGAAAGAAAGTACATGTTGGCCTTTTTATATGAGAGATCTAATCCCGTTTTCACCTGGTGTATGATGATGAAAGAGAAACAAAACCCAAATCCCACTTTCACCTGGATCCCTCCACCTCTGATTGATCGACATGAGAAGGGAGTCCCAACTGTGATAATTGGTGTAATGCGCATCAGCTGTATAAAAGATTATGGGATCATGGGTGTGAGTGTGTATACAATAAACTACAGAGGGTGGTGAGTGTAACTAACCCCTTTCCCCTCCCCCGAGACGTGTGCGCGTGTGTGTGGTAAGATCCCAGTTTCACCTGGATCCGTCCACCTCTGATCCATCGACATGAGAGGGGTGGTTCAAACAGAGCCCCAACTGTGATAATTGGTGTAATTGGTTTAATGCGCGTCAGCTGTATAAAGGATTATGGGATCATGGGGAGTGAGTGTGTATACCAAAATCTACAGGGGAGGAGTGTTGAACAAGAGGTGTGCCGTGTGGTAAGCGACTTAAGACTAAACAAAATCTGAAAATGAGCGAGTTAATCTCCTCCTCCTACTGTGAGGATGAGTTGGCAGGTGAAAATCGGTTTAAGAGTAGGGGTATATAAGGGAGAGTGAAACCAAGGCTCACTCACACGCCTCCACCAGCTTCATCATCGGCCGTACCACTACTACTACAGACTATCAACTCGCAGGTAACGGTGACATGGGGTTTTATGATGTGGCGCGCGTATGTCAAACTACTGCTGTGGCTGCTGCTGCTGCTAGTGCTAGTGCTGGAGGTCGTGCAACTTCTGCATTCGCTACATGAGTTAGTGATGGAGATGATATTGTGGTTGCCGCTGCTGCTGTGACTGCTGCTGCAGCTGCTGATGCTACTAGCAGTGCCTCTGTTGCCAATGCTGCCCCTGTTGAGGCTGTTGCTGCCGCCAGTGCTGCCGCTGATGATGCTGTTAGGGTGCGCTCTGTTGCTGTTGCTACTACTGCTGCTGCTGTTGTTGCTGCTGCTCATGCTTCTGCGGCCACTGCTGCCGCTACTGCTGCTGCTGCTGCTGCTGATGATGATGCTGCTACTGGTGTCGACAAAGAACCATCATTTGTCACACTTAAGAAGCCTCTGGTTGAACGTGACGACTGGAGAATTAGCGCTGACTCCTCCTGTTGCTGCTGCTGGTGCTACTGCTGTTGTTGCTCCTGTTGCTGAACTTGTTTTTTGTGTGAAAAAATGAGAATAAACGAAAATGAAAATGCCTTTTTTGTTGTGTTTTTATTTTCATACATCATAAGTTATTTAAAAACTAATCAGCTCATTGTCGTTATGTTTACAAAACAAAAAAATAGAGTCACGTGTTCTCACTAATTCTCTAATTAGGTCACTTTTGTTAACAAACAAACACGTCACGTGACATGTCACGTGGAACGTGGTGTTGTTTACAAACAAAAGAGTCATGTGGTCGCTAATTAGGTCACGTTACCATGGTTACCAGAATGCTGGCCTCTGATTGGTTGACAGTTTCTAAGTAGGTCAGTAGGTCACCAGTCACATGGTCGCTAATTAGGTCACGTTACCATGGTTACCAGAATGCCGGCCTCTGATTGGCTGAGAGTCCCTAAGTAGGTCAGTAGGTCACCTAGAATGCTGGGCCTCTGATTGGCTGAGAGCCTAACTAGGTCACGTTACCATGGCAACGGTCACTTCTGGTCAAATGGAGGCTTCTGATTGGCTGCAAGTCCAATGAGTAAAAAACAGTACTTAACCATAGTCCCATTCCGATACAAACAATACTACTTCTGTTAATGAACTTACAAGATCTAATAATAAACTTTGCAAATTTCTTGTCTGAAGAAATAAATTAAGTTTCTACAAAGAGTTTGAAAATGGGTGTGGACACTTTGTAGCATGTGGACAAAACGCGACTCCACACTCCTCTTGTCAGAGGGGAGGGGGGTAAAGTAGATCTTAAACGTCCCAGTGTAAAAATTCACCTTTAAGTGCAAGTTTACTCTGATAAAATTTCAAAGGTGCTTAAAGCTGCTGATAAAAGACTATTTATTTTTGCTTAAGGTAGGTAGACTCTATAGTCTAAAAGTAACTAAAGTATGTCAAGATTCTTGCCATGGCGCCCAAATTATAAGTACTTTCTTATAGTGTCAAGAAAATAGGGGGTTCCTGAGCTAGTTTCTTAGATATCTGACTTTGGAGTGATCTGTAATAGGATCATATAGTATTTACCCACTTACATGCATGAAATAACATCCTAAAGTAATTAAATTTCTCTACGGTTCTATCAGAATAATATAGTTACTAATGTTTTACATCCAGAACAAATGGTCCCCTGCATGTTTTAAATGTTTTTGGCGTTTGAAATTTAAAAACAAATACATAATCTCAATGTGGTACAGGTAAAGCTTTCAACAGGCCTACTACAAGAGCCCCAGTAGAGTAGGGGTAAATCATTAGTCTTACTTGATCGTAATTGATTAAATGCTGTAGCGGGTCCAGTAGTTTGTCTGGGTCTTGCCACTGGTACCATACTCTTCATATCTATTTGGACAGGGGAAGGTGAGTTATTACATAGTATTTTTTATGGAACACAGCAGCCTCATTGGTTTAACCAAAGAGTGCTGTATTTCACACATCCTGTGGAATAACCCACAGCCATATTTCACTGCCCTATGACATCAAAAATGATGGTTTGTTTACATTTGTTGCCTACGGCCTCATGAAATACACCCCCCTTCAACTCGTGAAATAACCCTGTCAACAGACTAAAACTCGTGAATCTTTGTTTATTTATTTTGACCTTTTCAGGGCAGAAATGGACATTTGATGTCCTTTGTCATCATAATACATTAATAATCAGGGGTTTAATTGTAAAGAGCTACATAAACTTGAATATCCCGAGGGAAAGACATCTTTAAATGTTGCAACTTTTAGTCTCTACAAGTTACTTTTTTCTTCAGCCCTAATTCTGCTGGTATTTGTGCCCGTAATCATAATCATATTGATAAGATAGTTCTACATATCTACAAAAAGTAGGCAGAGCCTAACTGAAATACTGTATTCTCATTGGTTTAAATTCCCAAAACTATACCAAAATAATACCACTGTCTGGGCCTGAGCCATCTTATCTTTTTTCCATACCAGCCCACTCATTGCCCTTTTATATTGATTAATACTAACGTTTGTAGTTCTAAGTTGAAAGTATAAGAAGAAAGAATATGCCCGTTGGTTTTAATTAGTTTTGTAGGGGTAGCAGGGGCTACCTAAAAGTCAGTATTTAAGCAGTTGTATCTGTAATACAGTCCTGATAGCAGGGTCCAGGGGTCAGTGTCCGACTGTCCCTGTCTGTTTAATCAGCACACACTGGTGTGAGTTTACAGTTGGCGCTCGATGAGGAGTGTCACAGGAGGAAGTGGAGGAACCCCTACAATCTGTATGCGAATAGAGAAATACCATGTCTCATATTGAATTTAGACTGCTATTTCATGGCTATGAAGGTGCAAGAAGTTATTTATATAGCAAGCTAGGCAGTGTTCCTTTTGATAGTACATGTAGGTCTGAACACAACAGTAATAGTTAGTTGCCTTTTTTTAGGTGTACATTAGAATCTGCTGTAGATGTACAGTTTATGATTTATCTGCATACCTACATTTACTTTTTACAGTGCAGATAAGACAACAATTTTTCTTGTATATTTTAGTTTAAAGAGGGAGAGGGGAGGGTTCAGGCATATTTACATCGGAAATAGCTTTTAGGAAAGGTTACTATAGGCTTTAACTTTGTTGTTCCCCTCTAGAACAACTTTTTGTATTAATTTGAAATAACCAAGATGCAAATTCAAGACCAAAAGCTAGCCAGGATGATTTGTTATTTTATTGTCTGTTACTGTGAGTCTAGACAAAAGGTACCTAGCTAACAAACATACATTGTTTTTTACGTCAAAATATTATTTTTAACGTCATACAGTATTTTGCCACACTAAGGAGCCATAGAAAAATGTTACATAAAGTTGAATATTGTTCATTGTAGTTCTGGGTACATAGTAATAAGTATATATATGCCCCAGATATTAACAGGTGTGTGTGTACATATACTGCAACACCTTCCGTAACTGTACAGCAGAATCCACACAGATCATAGTACAGGCAGTCTAATGGGGTCTACAAGACAATTCAATTGTCCTGGTATTCAAATGTATAGGGGTGTAGTCATTAACAATACTTACCTTTCATGAATCAATCATAAAATTCATGCCTAAAGAGCCTGAGGGTAACTATTCTACCACATACAGCTGGAGATGTGATCACAGACCACTACAGTGGTAGCGATTGTTGAAGACGTTCCTGTCATTATCTGCTTCTCGCTACAACCTAGGCCAGAAAACTGTGACCACTTGTACAGCTGTGTTAAGTAAAGACAGAGACTAGCAGCTATATCAGAATGGCTCTTTGGGAAGGGTTTCTAGAATGTTGTAAGGACTTTGCTGATCGGGTGGACCAGGATGTATGTCTACTTAACTACCTGAAGACTAATAAAGGATACATAAGACCTGAGACAACTAAGCACCTCCTAAGTATAGGCCCAGGTAAGAAGTATAATACTTTTTTCTTCTTTGAACTGTATTGATCTGTAGTTTTAAGTATACATTATATTTGTTGTAGCATGTCTAGTGTAGATTACATGGATGTCAGTCAAATATACTAGGTACATAACAATCATCTTTGATGAAGGTTTTAACTCATGTTCAATTTCTGTATGGGCATCAATCAATCGCTATGTCTGGGCAGCAATGTCCCCTTTTGAAGTCTCAATGTCCCGTTTCCTACACATTTATAAATGTGGTATACAATAAGGCCCCATTTAAGCACAGGGGTGTCAATTGAGCACAGATCACAATAGGTGTAGGGGGTAACTGGGCTATTATACTAGCGTCACCAGTCACCCAGGATTATCAGTTGGATGCCTGCGTCTATTGTTCACTCACACGTGCACGGGCCGTGTTATGCACTATCCTTGCGATTGGCACTGAGCTGAGGGGACTACCTGATATCATATATATCTGTGGAAATAACATTATTAATCAGAGAAGATATTTAGCTACAATTTGGTGAGTGCCACTCAGAAATCAGGTACTACAAACCAGAGATATGAACTTGAATAGTAGACTCTCTTAAAATTCCATGCCCTGTTTAAAATATGTATATGCCGCACCCATTATCTAATATTCCCATTGTGTGGAGGAAAAACGTGGCTTACTATCAAAACATAAATGGTTAAAGTAAGTTGTAGTTAAGGGCCACAGATTTTAATGGGAATGTCTCAAAGGTGGAGGATAAATGAGGCCGCTGTCAAAGTGCATATATGCACCACGGGTCCCTCGGGGCAAGGTTGGGGAGCCTCTGCTGACACCCCGGTGTACAAGCCTTGCACACAAGCTGTGAAAGCTATGCATGGGTTGGTCGCGGTGACTAGGGGGTCCATGTAATGGGCATTTTCTATGGGAGCTTTCCTCCAATAGATGGCCCTTTATTTTGATGAACAATCTTGAATTCTGATGGTTCTAGACATGCTAGATACATGACTTTAACGGCATGGCGCATCAATACATATATATATAAATCCTGAGGAGGGAATGTCCAATGTTATAAATATATATATAGGAAGAATATAGACTGAGTCAGATATATATAGATTTGGCCTTAGTTAATTGTGGCTGGGCCTACGCCCTATTTATTCATTATGTCATAATAACTATTCACCGACAATTAACTGGGAAAAAAATTAGAGTCTACCATATAGCACATGTTGAGTGTGGTAGATGGTGGGAGGCACCGGCCTGTTGGTTGCCACAACACAACCAACACAATAATAGTTCCAGTGGTGCCTGAGAGGTGGAGGTGTGGTAGGTGCACTGGAGCATGTCCAGGGGAGTCTTTATATTACCATACAGCACACCGTATACTACACATAAATTATAGCACTGTACTATTTTTGCTAATTTCTCTGTGATAATGCTCATTATACACTACACCTAATTCATCAGTCAAAGAACAAAGTCGTCCTACATAGCTGTACTGTACCAGCTCTGCCTGGATGTTTGTGTCCCCTATTTTCTATGCACTTATAAATGTGGTATACACCTGATTCATCTTTAACTGTATGGCAGGAACTGGTGAGATAGACCATGGGCTGGTGAGCCTCCTACCCAACCTCACATCATACACAGCTGTGGACCCAGAGGCAGGGGCACTGGACGTGGTGAAGGGGAGGCTGGAGGAATTCACAGCCGTAGAGGTAAGGGAGTCGTCTTTATTTAGCAATCGGGTCTAGTCTGATCACTCCAATCGGACACCCCCATAAAAACACAAAATTTTATTGCTCTGCTCAAACAATACCTACCCCCCCTTCTAAAGTTAGGCCAACATATTTTAGTCTCCCCTTTTGAGTATGTAGAGGCCCTTAAAATATAGGGGACAGAGTGGGACCATCAGCCTTTTCTATAGAAGTATTTGTAAACCAATAATTGTTACCGTGGAGGAACAGAAATGCCATAAGGCTATATCAAAATGTGTACGTTTAATCTGTATTTATCTTCAATTAACCTTGACCCTATTTCACACCTTAATTGCTCTACACACACAGGTTCTAATAACTATTGATTTCAATTAATGTGGTACATGCAAGCTTTTACCAACATGTCGACATGTTGGTAAAGGTCTATCATCGAGCCTATATTCACTATGTAATTCAAACCAAATGGTGCTGTAGCCTGAAGGGGTTTTTCTGTCTTATGGAGCCTTTGCCCTCATCCATCTATAGCCTAATTATTTCCCATCCTTCTAATGTGGTCCCCTTATAAATAATCTCCTGGTGATCCAAGGTACTCAGGTAACAGACTTTCCTCCCTAGAAACACTATGTGCATGGAGTGATGGAGACCTACACTGGTCCCCCCTGCGGTGCTGACATCATCCTCATGGCGCATGTTGGCTACTTCCTTGATGACATCACACGCCAAATAGGTCGTGCCCTGTCCTGGCTGAATACAGGAGGAAGAATATTGTTTGTACATGAGAAAACAAATTCTATCACTACCTACATAAGTAAGTGTTAGCAATTATTGCTAGAGACAAAGGCCTACAATATGGAATTCGGTTATGTTCTCGCACAAGCCAAAGTGTCCAACGAGTGAAAAGTGATGTATGAAAAATTCTGAGCAGCTGCCTTTCTATTTATTACTTGTAAAAATAGTTCGGAATACATAGACAAATGCAATGCCCATTGATACCATCTCTGTTGTATTTCACAAGTGGGGGCTAGGGCAAATCCCAAGAAGCTGCTGGCTGAGTGGGATACTGCCCCAGCCCCCCAAGTGAAATATATCAGAGATGGTATAAATGTAGTTGGCATTGGAGTTTATTCTTTATTTGAAGCCATTTAATGAAGAAAAAATCTTTTCCTAGCCCATTGAATACGGCCACATTGTTTTCAATGGGGGCCATTGAATATGGCCCTTCAGTGCTAAAGTATAGGAAGTCTTGTATTTCAAACAAATGAATTACAATGGCTTTCATTTAGTGATGTCACAGGCCATGGAATATGGCTAAATTCAGTGGGGCACAGAAAATTCAGTCACATTCATGGAGTAATAAAGGCATTTGCAGTTATTCCATTTTCTCTTTGATTTAGGGGCATCCCAGTCATTAGACTCATCATTTATACCAAAACAGCATTGTGTACCTTCAGAATATGATTGACATTTCTCCGGTGCTATACTTAAAGATTGTTATATTATAATTGCACATGATTTCCATTAATCAATTTCCTATTGTTCCACACATCTCATTGATGACAGAATGCTGGATAGAGAATAAGATTTAGAGGCATAAAAAATTGTAAAACTTTTCCGGTATTGATGCACATATCTGGGTAAGAGAAATTTGTCTAAATTAAGCTGAAATACCATCTTTAAGATATACTTTACTTGCTCCGCTACCTGTAAACTAATCTTTTACCTGGGATCAGCTTCAGCATTGGATGTCCAGTTAGATACGGGGGATGAGGTGAGGAGCTATCTGGAGGACATGGGGGCTGACTTTACAGGTGAGGCACTGTCACCGGTTTTAACAAGACCCCAGCTTGGTGAGTGAGTACCTTCCCATAGTACCCTAAAGCCTACTCACTCACCAAGCTGAGGACGTAACACCTGTAGGCTAGTCATATGTTATTATCCAGTGGTACTACAATTTATCATTTTAAAGTTCCCATGACTATAACTATGGTCAGTGAACCATTATTACATAGTATGGCCATATATGGCACTAGCATATCCTGGTACACCAGGTAGTCGGGGGCTAAACCCCATCTCCTTCTCAGGCTAATCCCCTCTCCTCACACCTAGAACAAAGGTGCTGATAAGAAATTCTCCAGTGATGCACTGCTCTGCGGAGTTGGGGGCCTAACCAGAATGCATTGCTCAGAGCCAAGATGGCGGCCCCCATAGCCTAATGCGCTAATCCCGTATAGAAACATAATTGTAATGAATCTATGTGAATATCATTACAAAGAGTATCCAACCAAGTACATTTCACCTCAAATGAACTCGGGAAACCAGAGAAAACATTTTCAGTGCATATCTGATTGTTAAACTCTGTCAGATTCCGCTGAATTAGGTAAAATAAGGGGAAGTTAAGGGGAACACCACACGAAACCACTCAGAGGCATTATCAGAGGCTTAGTTCTGAGAGGTTGATTGAGAGGTTGATTTATCTTTTATTGATCTATTTAAGCACATAAAGTATTGAATTACATCGAGGACATTTATACGTTTGTTTCATTTTTACAATTTGCCGAGTAAGAATCAAATTATCATTTGTATTTATAGTACCGGTACTTTTACAATCGGGGTTAATATTTCCAACATGTCTCGAATTAAAATCGATTATAACTACACTTGATCAATAAAAGACAAGGGTGACAGTCTGCATAGCAGATGTTTAATGCCACCCTTTCTGTTCTCTGGACAATGATGACTTGAGTCGTATTTATTTTGTTTCAACTACAGCAATCTCTTCTTCATTCTGTATGATAACTGTGTACTTTATATTTGGCAGAATCTGCAATTGACTATACCATGGATGTGTCCTACCCAGGCCCTTCCTACTATGGCTTTATGTCCGTGATTGTGAAAAGAAAGACTACAAAACAGGAGGTAAGCACACTTATTTCATGTGGATAAACAAAATGTCTATGCTTCAAAATGGCTGGTCTCCACATCCCTGCAGAGTAACTGATGAACTCCATGGGGTGTTCCTCATGATGACATCACTAAAATAGCTGTGAGACCAATCTCTAAATGTCATTTTGCAACAAACACAGAGATTCACTCTAATCAGTCTGAATTCCTGTTTCTTGACTTGTGGTTCCTTGGATCATATGACAAGAGGGGGAGCCTCATGTGATACTATCAATAATACCACTCGTGGACAAACCTGTCATTTAGACAGATCACCTTGGACCTCTGTCTATTATTTCATGTGGAGAGTCACATACTTAGCTTACAAAGCCTCGTTCTTCACAGAGATGTGGAGAAACCATATCCCATTCTCAATAGCCAAGTTTTTTCCGCTGTGATGTCATCTACATAGCTGTGAAACTAATATTCAAATACCCTTCATAAAATGATTATAGTCATACTAGATAAATACTACGGGATCTGCTCAAATCAACCTGAATTTTTATTTTTGTTACTCATGGCACCAGAGTTTAACTCATGAGACATGAGTCAAAGTCTTGCTTGTGATCGTCTCCCAAATCATTCTGTAGTTTCATATGCAACTTTTTAACTGTACAGTATTCACATAATTAGTCGTTTCGGTATTTAAGCAGGTGGAGTCTGAGCCGCATGTACAGCTTGTGTAAGAACTCGGTGCTTGTTTATCAGCTTCTTTTGTTTAAACATTGTAGTTCAACAGGTCCGGGAAATGGAGGAAACCCCTCCCCAGAGCTGTTATTTACACCAGTGTTAATTTTCACAATGCAGGTAGGTGTGAAAACACTGCATGGCTCACTGCCTACTGGGTGAAGTGGAGGAGCACAGAGGGAAAGTCTATAGAAAAAAACTTTTTTTATATGTGATTTCATGGCAATCCCATGTATGATTCACTATTCCCCATGTATGTTTCAAGAGTATACACTAATCTATCTTATGGGATATATTCATTTGACAGCAAATTGATAGAAAATTCAGCAGATGGGTTATAAGAAAACCGTTGCTAATTTTAGCCCTTTAGTGTTTATGCTACAAGCAAAACCGTTGCTAATTCTAGCCCTGCAGTGTTTTCACACCTACCTGTGTTGTGAAAATTAACACTGGTGTAAATGATGGCTCTTGGGAGGGTTTCCCTTCATTTCCCGGACCTGTTCAAAAGGCCTTCCTGTAATAACACCCAGCCGCTGGTAAACACCCTATGGGGTTTAAACAAGCCAATGAAATACTCTCCCATCAGTTTTACAGTGATAACCCTATGAATGTGGGAGAGGGTGTACCGTCGATACAACCTATAATTAAATAGCCTATGTATGCAAGGAACTACTTGTGTAATGCAACCACATTCTGATAGGGGAAACTTTAATCTATATGCTAAATATGCATTTAATTCATTCGAATTCGACAGGGAAATTGGAAATGAGTTAATATAAGTTATACAGAGAACCATAGCATGTATAACAGGGTTGGTAGAGATAACAACCTAAAGCCATGGCGTTTAAACAGACTGGGGTGTTTTAAAATGCTGTCTTTGAACACAGGAAAGTCCTCCACCTGTTAAAGACATTACTTTTTTTTTTATAGATTTTTATTAAGGTAATGTTCAGCATAGTATACTATAGAGTATACAGCCGAAGTCCGGATTACGACAACACGCCGATCCTCCATCCGGGCCTTCTCTAAATGCCTGACTGACTAATATAACAATAATTATGTGTAATGACGACAATTTCCATTATATACATCTATATCATGAGATGAAAGAACAGATTTTCATATCAAAAGAGGGGGGGGTCATGGGGGGGGGGTTATTTGGTTGGTGTACTCGTGTCTTAACTCTAAAATATATATGTATGTATTTCTTATGTATGTATGTTTTCTTTTTCAGGTGGACAAGGCTCTAACTGCACTGCATCCACACTTCATCCCGGGGACTGAGAAGATGCGTTGTACTCAGTCTTTGTTTGTCATTAAGAAAACGCTCTGTACACAGGAAGAAAAGTGATGCTTGAAACCCAGTTTGAGTATTATAGAATAGAATCCTACATATACAAAAACATATACTTACTGGGTAGGGATAATTCCAACCCATAAATAATACATTTTTAGAGTATCTGGAACATATTTATCTAGGATCTTGACTTTTGTAATGAATCGGATATGTCCCTTTCAAAGTTGTCATGTTTTGTCAACCTGTATCATGATGAAACTGAAGTAAGATAAAGTTTTAAAGTGACACTCTCTCCAAAGTTTAAAGCCAGTGTTCCTATCAACTAACAAACAAAATAGCCTTAAGAGGAATACAACTTGATGCTTACAGAGAGCATTCACAATTCCCTGTTACAAACTTTGTATATACCTTACATACTCATAATGACTATGATGAACAACCTTTTCCCTACTAGCCTTTGATCTTATCCATTGTCACCATGAACTTTGACCTTCATTGATTCTGCCGCCAGAGTAACCTCAGTGCATATCATTATAGTTATAGTCACCTGAAGAAGGAAGCAAATTTTTGTCGAAACCTTGTGATAACACCAAACTATGTGCACGTTTTAAAGCTAATAAAAGCCACCTCAACATTTATGTCTGGAGTTGTAGTTTGTTACATAACTCATTTGTATATATATCCTGAGAATAGCTTCTTGTAGCTACAAATTATAAATTAGCGCTGTCCTCTGAATATAAATGTACATTAACAAACACACCATGCCTGGTCAGGCACAGGAAAACCAGTCAGTACAGGAAAAAGTAATTGAACATGTATTAATTAATTATTTGCTGGCGTAGAACTTTTAAGCCTGGTCCAAGATTTGCCATTGACATATCTATGTTGAACTAAATGTTGAAGACAATTTGACCAAGATTCTAAACATATAAGAATAAAATGGTTTTATATTTTTTGGGGCAGGTGTCATGGCGGTCAACAGGTAAACCAGCACTGAGGAAGCGCTCCGGTTATATACTGGATTAACTGCTATTGTAGAAGTCTGGAGTTTTCCACACTCGACAAAGAACCCGGTAAAGGTACTGTGGTCTCTATAGTAGCAACAAAAGCCAAATAGCGTGAACATTTTACCACCATACGAGTCTGGACATTACTCACCTGCCCCTCACCTCGACACCGGCAGCATAACAACATGGCGACTACGGACAGGACAGAGGTCCAGGATTTAATCAAAGAGCTGACTTACTCCAAGACCAGCACTGGAGAACCAACCCTAAACGCTTGGGTGGGTACAGCCCTACAACATCTGATACACTCCACAATCACCCTGGAGGAGGCACACAAAGAATATCAAAAGTCGTTGGAGTTCTCGCAAGGTGAGGCCATATACAATAAGCTAAAAGATCTCAAAAAGAATGTTTCGAAAAATAGGAAAATAATAATCATGGGGGATTTGATGAGATGTGTTCATAGATATCATGCAAAAAAGGTTTTAGTGATTTTATGCAACTCCTGTTCTTTAAATGGCTTTGCCCCTTTCATACAGAGCTAGAAAATATATATTTCTACCTATATGTTACTTTTCATTTATGCTGAATCCTCAAAAACTAGTGTAGGGCACCTATTACAATCATTGCTGTGATGGAAATTTCATCAAAATCCTAAGATGATTGACAGGTGTGACCCCAGGTCAGCAGATGACCTGAGGTCAAGCCTGTCAATCACCCAAAAGTACAATTGCCCAAATAGGGCACAATCATTGGGAACAAAAAGCATTTGACCATACCTACCCCCAGTATACAGGCCCTTGGGATTCTATTGGAACTATTGTCATGTTGCTAGGACCACTCTGTTACCTAGCAACAGCAATTCCAAACATTCCATGCTTAGCAACCGGAACAATAAGTGGTAATAGAAGGTATTTGGCCATACCTACCCCCAGTATACAAGCCCTGGGGATTCTAATGGAACTACTATCATGTTGCTAGGACCACTCTGTTACCTAGCAACAACGACTCCAAACATTCCATGCTTAGCAACTGGCACAATAAGTGGGAATGGAAGGTATTTGACCATACCTACCCCCAGTATACAAGCCCTGGGGATTCTAATGGAACTACTGTCATGTTGCTAGGACCACTCTGTTACCTAGCAACAACGACTCCAAACATTCCATGCTTAGCAACTGGCACAATAAATGGGAAAGGAAGGTATTTAACCATACCTACCCCCAGTATACAAGCCCTGGGAATTCTAATGGAACTATTGTCATGTTGCTAAGACTGCCCTGTTGCCTAGCAACAGCAATTCCAAACATTCCATGCCTAGCAACCGGAACAATAAGTGGGAATAGAAGGTATTTGACCATGCCCCCCCCCCAAGTATACAAGCCCTGGGGATTCTAATGGAACTAGTTTCATGTTGCTAGGACCACTCTATTACCTAGCAACAGCAATTCCAAACATTCCATGCTTAGCAACCGGAACAATAAGTGGGAATGGAAGGTATTTGGCCATACCTACCCCCAGTATACAAGCCCTGGGGATTCTAATGGAACTACTGTCATGTTGCTAGGACCACTCTGTTGCCTAGCAACAACGACTCCAAACATTCCATGCTTAGCAACTGGCACAATAAGTGGAAATGGAAGGTATTTGACCATACCTACCCCCAGTATACAAGCCCTGGGAATTCGGAGTTGCAGTAATGTTTGTTACATAATTCATTTAAATAATCTCGCTGTCTATGTTTTTTTATTTTAAAAACTAGCTTGCTAACTGTCTCTTAGTCACAGTGCTGTATATATAAATGATACTTTGTATAGTGCTTTAAAATTGTTTCCTAAATGGCTCCGGGCAGGCTTATGGGGTATACAAGACAATTCAATGATCAATGTATTCAAATGTATAGGGGTGTAGTCATAAACAACAATTACCTTTCATGAATCAATTATAAAATTCATGCCTAAAGAGCCTGAGCGTAACTATGCTACCATATACAGCCGGAGATGTGATCACAGACCAGTACAGTGGTAATTATCCGCTTCTCCCTACAACCTAGGCCAGAAAACTGTGACCACTTGTACACCTGTGTTAAGTTAAGACAGAGACTAGCAGCTTCATCAGAATGGCTCTTTGGGAAGGTTTTCTAGATTCTTGGAAGGACTTTGCTGATCGGATGGATGATGATGTATGTCTACTGGACTACCTGAAGACAAATGAAGAATGCATAAGACCCGAGACAACTAAGCACCTTCTAAGTATAGGCCCAGGTAAGAAGTATGATACTTTCTGTCACACTGCTTGAAATATGGCAGAAGTTAAATGCCCCTTTCTATGGGGATATAATGATAATGCAATATCCACTTTCCCTGACATTAATATAGTATATTGATTATCTAAGTTATAGCATGTTAAAGCCTCATTGAGTAATAAAAATTGGTCTAAAAGAATGTAAAGTCCTAATAGGGTGCATACACAACTAGTTTTTCAGCTATATGTTCATCCAATGCACATGGTGTTTTGCCTAAATGTTTTTACTCATGCTCTTTTCTGCTGAGCCTAAGGTTCTTTTGAATAATTTCTAATTCAATTTGTTCAATAACCTACCATGTATACATTGTTTAAATTTGTATACCCTCGATGCTTAAGTCACATCACATAGCTGTACATAACTGGATATTAATGTCCTCTTTTTAAGTGTCAATGTCCCCTTTCTATGCACTTATAAATGGGTTATACACTTGGTCCAACTTATGCGTATGGCAGGTACTGGTGAAAAAGACCATGGGCTGGTGAGCCTCCTACCCCACCTCACATCATACACAGCTGTGGAACCAGATTCAGGGGCACTGGACACCACAAAGAGGCGACTGGAGGAGTTCACAGCCATAGAGGTAGTGAAATGGTTATTTATTAAGGAATGGGGTGCGATCTGCACACCCCATTAAAGACAGTCAAGTGTTATTACCCTGCTGTAAAGGTGATATATGTTTTTGCCCCTCCTACTCAAGGCGTAGATATTTAGCATTTTGCTCTATATTACATTGCATTGAGAATCTTATCCCTAATAACTGCAAGACAAAAGAAAATAATGTACATGTGATATAGGCTGGATAGCCTATCTATTTCCCTCTCATTCATTCCTTTCCATTGATAAATACGGTGTGGCTCCCTCAGCTATCAAAGATGCTCAGTTAAGTTAAGACAGTTTCTCTCATGGTCAATTGTATCAATTCATCTCCTCCCTAGAAACACTATGTGCATGGACTGATGGAGACCTACACTGGTCCCCCCTGCGGTGCTGACATCATCCTCATGTCCCATGTTGGCTACTACTTTGCTGACTTCAAACACCAAATAGGTCGTGCCCTCTCCTGGCTGAACACAGGAGGAAGAATACTGTTAGTGCATGAGAAAACTGATTCAATCGACACGTTCATAGGTAAGTGTTAGCAATTAGTGTAGAGACGAAGGCCTACAATATGAAATTGGGTTATGTTCTCGTACAAGCCAAAGTGTCCAACGAGTAATGATTGATGTATAGAGATTCTTCTGAGCAGCTGATTTGGACTTTTCCATTTATTACATGTAAAAATAGTTTGAAATACATTACAATGGCTTTCATTTAGTGATGTCACAGGCCATGAAATATGCTTAATTCAGTGGGGCACGGTATATTCTCTCATATTCATAAAGTAATAAAGGCATTTGCAGTTATTCCATTTTCTCTTTGATTTAGGGGGGAACCCAGACAACCAATCTATTATATTTGCATATGCTTTCAATTTATCAATTTCCTATCGTTCAATACTTCTCATTAAATACAGGAGGATGGATCTATAGAGAATAAGACTTAGAGGCACCATAATGCTTTAAAAATTGAACCAATAGTAACACTCTCCCCATATACGATGTGAAGATATACTTAACTTTACATGTACAAACTTTTACCTGGGATCAGCATCAGCGTTGGATGTCCAGTTAGATACTGGGGACGATGTGAGGGGCTACCTTGAGGACATGGGGGCTGACTTCACAGGTGAGGTACTGTCACAGGTTTTTACAAGACCAAAAGTCCAAGGTCATCTTTGTAACTCCCAATAGACTCGACAAAGAGGTAGTGTCCACAACATGCCCCATGGAATCCATTAGCGCCATCTATTGCACACCTTCTCATAGTACCCTTCTCAAGTAACTGAGTCACTGTATATTTAAATATATATATATTGTTCTTCAAAAGATTAATAACTGCATGTTAGAAATGCAGTCATAGTAATATATTATTATCCAATGCTACTACAATTTATTACTTTAAAAGTTCCCATGACAATAACTATGATCAGTGAACCATTGATTCCATTATTGTTATAGTATATAGTGTGGCCATATGGAAACATAGTTATAGTGAATCCATGTGAACATTAATGTAATTCATTAAAAAGAGTATCCAACCATGTACATTTCTCCTCAAATAAACTAGGGAAACAAAAGAAAACATTTTCCGTATGCATCTGATAGTGAAACATCGTCAGAAGTTTGAAATAATCTGCTGAAAGTTAAGACAGGGTAAGTTAAGGAGAACACCACGTGGAGGTATTATCAGAGGCTTAGTTTTTGGCACGATGAGTTGTATTTCTTTTGTTTCAACTACAGCGATCTCTCCTTCATTCTATAGGATAACTAATTCCTTTATATTTGGCAGAATCCGCAATTGACTATACCATAGATGTGTCCTACCCAGGCCCTTCTTACTATGGCTTCATGTCCGTGATTGTGAAAAGGGAGACTACAAAACAGGAGGTAAGCACACTTATTTCATGTGGAGAAACAAAATTTCTAGGCTACAAAATGGCTGGTCTCCACATCCCTGCAGAGAGACTGATGAACTCCATGGGGTGTTTCTCGTGATGACATCACTAAAATAGCTATGAGACCAATCTTTAAATGTCATTTTGCAATAAACACAGAGATCCACTCTAATCAGTCTGAATTCCTGTTTCTTGACTTGTGGTTCCTTCTATCATATGACAAGAGGGGGTACCACTTGTGGAGAAACCTGTCATTTAGACAGATCATCTTGGACCTCTGTCTATTATTTCATGTGGAGAGTCACATAGTTAGCTTACAAAGCCTTGTTCTTCACAGAGATGTGGAGAAACCATATCCCATTCTCAATGGCCAAGTTTTTTCCGCTGTGATGTCATCTACATAGCTGTAAAACTAATATTCAAATACCCTTAATAAAATGATTATAGTCATACTAGATAAATACTACGGGATCTGCTCAAATCAACCTGAATTTTTATTTTTGTTACTCATGGCACCAGAGTTTAACTCGTGAGACATGAGTCAAAGTCTTGCTTGTGATCGTCTCCCAAATCATTCTGTAGTTTCATATGCAACGTTTTAACTGTACAGTATTCACATAATTAGTCATTACGGGATTTAAGCAGGTGGAGTCTGAGCTGCCTGTACAGCTTGTATAAGAACTCTGTGCTTGTTTATCAGCTTCTTTTGTTTAAACATTGTAGTTCAAAAGGCCGTCCTGTAACAACACCCAGCCGCTGGTAAACACCCTATGGTGTTTAAACAAGCCAATGAAATACTCTCCCATCATTTTTACAGTGATAACCCTATGAATGTGGGAGAGGGTGTACCGTCGATACAACCTATAATTAAAATAGCCTATGCATGCAAGGAACTACTTGTGTAATGCAACCACATTCTGATAGGGGAAACTTTAATCTATATGCTAAATATGCATTTAATTCATTTGAATTTTACAGGGAAATTGCAAATGAGTTAATATAAGTATACAGAGAACCATAGCATGTATAACAGGGTTGGTAGAGATAACAACATAAAGCCATGGCGTTTAAACAGACTGGGGTGTTTTAAAATGCTGTCTTTGAACACAGAATAGTCCTCCACCTGTTAAAGACATTACTGTTTTCTTTTTCAGGTGGACAAGGCTCTGACTGCACTGCATCCACACTTCATCCCGGGGACTGAGAAGATGCGTTGTACTCAGTCATTGTTTGTCATTCAGAAAACACAGGAAGAGAAGTAATGCTCAAAACCCAGTTTAAGTATTTTGTAGTAGAACAAGAGTAGCTACTACAGTGTGCTGGCCATTCCTGCTTTGCTATTCACCCAGAGAGAGTCACTTCAACGGCTTGCTTCTCATTTTGTGAATCAATAGTTCTTGGCCTTGCAGTATCTTGACATTGCATTAGTTATCTTAAGGATAATCTCAATCAATCATTACCCTTTAAGGGTGAGTTACTCTCCGTGGCCACATTGGTGGATCATGACAACAAATGTCATCTTTTAGCAATGTTTGTCCTTGAAGGGTTAATAGAACTACAACTTAATTATGGTATTAACTAATTCTAACACTATTGCTATTTGCATACATTATGTGGTACTTCTACTGCTCTTTGTTCCCTCTAATGATTAATCATGTTACATATTGTCAACCTGTATCATGATGAAACTGAAGTAAGATAAAGTTTTAAAGTGACACTCTCTCCAAAGTTTAAAGCCGGTGTTCCTATAAACTAACAAAAAATAGCTTTAACAGAATACAACTTGATGCTTACAGAGAGCATTCGTAATTACCTGTTACAAACTTTGTATATCTTTTACTTACTCGTACCTACTGACTATGATGGACATCTCTTTGCCTACTGACCTTTGATCTCATCCAGTGTAAACATGAACTTTGACCTCCATTGACCTTGCTGCCAGAGTAACCTCAGTGCATATTGTTATAGCTGTATCACCTGAAGAAGGCAGCATCTTTTTGTTGAAACGTTGTGCTAACACCAAACTATATGCACTTTTTAAAGCTAATGAAAGCCACCTCGAAATTTATGTCCAGAGTTGTAGTTTGTTACATAATCCATTAATATAATCTCAAATGTTTCCCTCATGGTTTGTATCTTGAGAATAGCTTCTTGTAGCCGCAAAGTATTTATACATTAGAGCTGTCTACGTTTTTTTATTTGAAAAACTAGCTTGTTAATTGTCCATATGACCTCAGTCGCAGTGCTGTATATATAAATGATACTTAGTATAGTGCTTCATAATTGTTTCCCAAGTGGCTCCAGGCAGGTTAATGGGGTATACAAGACGATTCAATTATCAATGTATTCAAATGCAGCAACAGCAGCAGGAGCAGCAGGAGTTGTGACGAGACCATGACGAAGCGGTGCTGGTGGTGGTGGTGGTGGTGGTGACGCTTTCGCTTTCGAGAGCGTGTCAGGATCGACGAGCGCCAAGCTTTTGTAGTGTTGTTGCTGCTCTGAGTCTGTCATGGGGGTAGCGGTGGTGGTGCAGGAATGAGGTGTCTCATATACAGAGAATGCTTTTTATAAGCGGTAAGGCCATACCAAGACGCTTCTCTTTCTTTTGATGGAAGTAGATTTTTTGCTAACCTCCCTCAGCACCTCGGCAGATTCTCGAAGACTGTCCAGTTGTTTGTCGCTGAGCTGAATGTTTCCTTCCAGTAAATTCTGACAGATCTCTCTCAACGCCGTGATCAAATCATCGCTTCCCGAGCCTATTAAATGCTCGCAATCTTCTGGCGAGCACTTAGCTAAGTGCTTAAGAGTGCCATAGTGTCTTCCGAGTCGATGAGAAGCCATTGCTACTGCTTTCTCTTTCTCTTTTTTTTTGTCTAGCGGTACGAATACGAGCTGATCGTAAATAGATGTCCAAGAGGAGCGTATTCTCAGATCGTCGGGTGTTGACTGCTTGAAGTCCAGAAGGAGGTATGAGTGAGGACGCTTGAGTTTGTGCGTAAATATACTAGAGAGAGCCACCGCATTGGAGGGAAACACCTGTGGAGACAGACTCGCTATTTGCCCCATGTCGCGCGGGTTCTTAAAAACGATCATGTAGTGAGCGTTCAGACTCATAGTTCGAAAGTCGGACGATTTCTGGAACAGGTTCTGAGTGATATATATGACGCTCACGTTCCAGTGATGGCAGTATTTGGTGAAGATGTCAGCCAACACTTGCTGATTGGAACTACTCATCAGATCGTCCAATATGAGTAGAGTGTACGTTCGTAGATCACCTTCTGCTGCTGCTGCTCCTCCCACGTCTCCCGCTATAGACTCTTTGCTAGGAAGACCTTCTCTTAATTCCACGCCGTACAGATTTTGCATTTTTTCAAACAGGGGTTGCCACTCGCCGTAATGGTAAAAGATCTTTTCCACTGGTGGCGTGACCAAATTCTTCACGTCGCTCAGAAATCGATCAACCAAGCGTGATTTTCCAAAACCGGAGTGACCGCTGATGATACAACTGAAGGGTCCTTGTAGTCGAGGGTCGAAATGTATTTCCGTGAAGGGTATGCTTTTACCACTGGATCAATCTTCTTCTTTTTTTGATCATTACTTGTCGCTTTGCCGCTTTCTTTTTCCTTTTGTTCTGACGCGATCACATCTAAGAAGCAATAACCGGTGCGAATGCTGTTGTGACAATTACAAAGTGGAGCATATGCTTTAAACGGATGCGTTCCTTTCTTCTTCAATTCGGTTACACTGTAAAACGCAGGATAACAAGTGACGACGACGAAACGTTTTGAGATCGCGTTCACATCGACCACCACGCGAACCCACTGAGTGGGAGCCGCGGTCACCCCCAAATAACCGATGTGGTCGTCGAATCGTTTCATGGCACTTATTCTCACAGCATTATAGTAGGAGCGCGCTTTGTTTTCATGAAACGCCCAACGAGTGGGTTCGTTGAGGGTGGCTTTCAAACATTGTCGGACTGAACACTGTTCTTTGAAGACAGCTCTCGGCCATTTCTCTATGTTTTCCTTTTCCGCTCTTGTTACACCTCCCGCGCGTTTGCTTTTCATGAGAATCTCATACGCTTCAAGACAAGCGTGATTCTGAAGTATGTGACGTTCACTACTTTCAGATGTAAAATTGCTAGGGAGACGCGGAGCAGAGAAGGAGAAGAAGAGACTTGTCCGCGCGTCCTCTCGAGTGCCATATTTTTTCTCTCCAAAAAAAAAAGAGTGAAAAATAGAAAAAAAGAAAAATAAGAAAAAAAGAGTAGATTCAGCTCAGATTTCCTCTGGAGTGTAAGTGACGGCGGCAGTGACGGTCGTGGTGGTGGTGGTGGTGGTAGTAGTGGTGGTGGTGGTGGTGGTGGTTGTAGTAGTGGTGAGAGTGTGTGTGGAAAGAAAGTACATGTTGGCCTTTTTATATGAGAGATCTAATCCCGTTTTCACCTGGTGTATGATGATGAAAGAGAAACAAAACCCAAATCCCACTTTCACCTGGATCCCTCCACCTCTGATTGATCGACATGAGAAGGGAGTCCCAACTGTGATAATTGGTGTAATGCGCATCAGCTGTATAAAAGATTATGGGATCATGGGTGTGAGTGTGTATACAATAAACTACAGAGGGTGGTGAGTGTAACTAACCCCTTTCCCCTCCCCCGAGACGTGTGCGCGTGTGTGTGGTAAGATCCCAGTTTCACCTGGATCCGTCCACCTCTGATCCATCGACATGAGAGGGGTGGTTCAAACAGAGCCCCAACTGTGATAATTGGTGTAATTGGTTTAATGCGCGTCAGCTGTATAAAGGATTATGGGATCATGGGGAGTGAGTGTGTATACCAAAATCTACAGGGGAGGAGTGTTGAACAAGAGGTGTGCCGTGTGGTAAGCGACTTAAGACTAAACAAAATCTGAAAATGAGCGAGTTAATCTCCTCCTCCTACTGTGAGGATGAGTTGGCAGGTGAAAATCGGTTTAAGAGTAGGGGTATATAAGGGAGAGTGAAACCAAGGCTCACTCACACGCCTCCACCAGCTTCATCATCGGCCGTACCACTACTACTACAGACTATCAACTCGCAGGTAACGGTGACATGGGGTTTTATGATGTGGCGCGCGTATGTCAAACTACTGCTGTGGCTGCTGCTGCTGCTAGTGCTAGTGCTGGAGGTCGTGCAACTTCTGCATTCGCTACATGAGTTAGTGATGGAGATGATATTGTGGTTGCCGCTGCTGCTGTGACTGCTGCTGCAGCTGCTGATGCTACTAGCAGTGCCTCTGTTGCCAATGCTGCCCCTGTTGAGGCTGTTGCTGCCGCCAGTGCTGCCGCTGATGATGCTGTTAGGGTGCGCTCTGTTGCTGTTGCTACTACTGCTGCTGCTGTTGTTGCTGCTGCTCATGCTTCTGCGGCCACTGCTGCCGCTACTGCTGCTGCTGCTGCTGCTGATGATGATGCTGCTACTGGTGTCGACAAAGAACCATCATTTGTCACACTTAAGAAGCCTCTGGTTGAACGTGACGACTGGAGAATTAGCGCTGACTCCTCCTGTTGCTGCTGCTGGTGCTACTGCTGTTGTTGCTCCTGTTGCTGAACTTGTTTTTTGTGTGAAAAAATGAGAATAAACGAAAATGAAAATGCCTTTTTTGTTGTGTTTTTATTTTCATACATCATAAGTTATTTAAAAACTAATCAGCTCATTGTCGTTATGTTTACAAAACAAAAAAATAGAGTCACGTGTTCTCACTAATTCTCTAATTAGGTCACTTTTGTTAACAAACAAACACGTCACGTGACATGTCACGTGGAACGTGGTGTTGTTTACAAACAAAAGAGTCATGTGGTCGCTAATTAGGTCACGTTACCATGGTTACCAGAATGCTGGCCTCTGATTGGTTGACAGTTTCTAAGTAGGTCAGTAGGTCACCAGTCACATGGTCGCTAATTAGGTCACGTTACCATGGTTACCAGAATGCCGGCCTCTGATTGGCTGAGAGTCCCTAAGTAGGTCAGTAGGTCACCTAGAATGCTGGGCCTCTGATTGGCTGAGAGCCTAACTAGGTCACGTTACCATGGCAACGGTCACTTCTGGTCAAATGGAGGCTTCTGATTGGCTGCAAGTCCAATGAGTAAAAAACAGTACTTAACCATAGTCCCATTCCGATACAAACAATACTACTTCTGTTAATGAACTTACAAGATCTAATAATAAACTTTGCAAATTTCTTGTCTGAAGAAATAAATTAAGTTTCTACAAAGAGTTTGAAAATGGGTGTGGACACTTTGTAGCATGTGGACAAAACGCGACTCCACACTCCTCTTGTCAGAGGGGAGGGGGGTAAAGTAGATCTTAAACGTCCCAGTGTAAAAATTCACCTTTAAGTGCAAGTTTACTCTGATAAAATTTCAAAGGTGCTTAAAGCTGCTGATAAAAGACTATTTATTTTTGCTTAAGGTAGGTAGACTCTATAGTCTAAAAGTAACTAAAGTATGTCAAGATTCTTGCCATGGCGCCCAAATTATAAGTACTTTCTTATAGTGTCAAGAAAATAGGGGGTTCCTGAGCTAGTTTCTTAGATATCTGACTTTGGAGTGATCTGTAATAGGATCATATAGTATTTACCCACTTACATGCATGAAATAACATCCTAAAGTAATTAAATTTCTCTACGGTTCTATCAGAATAATATAGTTACTAATGTTTTACATCCAGAACAAATGGTCCCCTGCATGTTTTAAATGTTTTTGGCGTTTGAAATTTAAAAACAAATACATAATCTCAATGTGGTACAGGTAAAGCTTTCAACAGGCCTACTACAAGAGCCCCAGTAGAGTAGGGGTAAATCATTAGTCTTACTTGATCGTAATTGATTAAATGCTGTAGCGGGTCCAGTAGTTTGTCTGGGTCTTGCCACTGGTACCATACTCTTCATATCTATTTGGACAGGGGAAGGTGAGTTATTACATAGTATTTTTTATGGAACACAGCAGCCTCATTGGTTTAACCAAAGAGTGCTGTATTTCACACATCCTGTGGAATAACCCACAGCCATATTTCACTGCCCTATGACATCAAAAATGATGGTTTGTTTACATTTGTTGCCTACGGCCTCATGAAATACACCCCCCTTCAACTCGTGAAATAACCCTGTCAACAGACTAAAACTCGTGAATCTTTGTTTATTTATTTTGACCTTTTCAGGGCAGAAATGGACATTTGATGTCCTTTGTCATCATAATACATTAATAATCAGGGGTTTAATTGTAAAGAGCTACATAAACTTGAATATCCCGAGGGAAAGACATCTTTAAATGTTGCAACTTTTAGTCTCTACAAGTTACTTTTTTCTTCAGCCCTAATTCTGCTGGTATTTGTGCCCGTAATCATAATCATATTGATAAGATAGTTCTACATATCTACAAAAAGTAGGCAGAGCCTAACTGAAATACTGTATTCTCATTGGTTTAAATTCCCAAAACTATACCAAAATAATACCACTGTCTGGGCCTGAGCCATCTTATCTTTTTTCCATACCAGCCCACTCATTGCCCTTTTATATTGATTAATACTAACGTTTGTAGTTCTAAGTTGAAAGTATAAGAAGAAAGAATATGCCCGTTGGTTTTAATTAGTTTTGTAGGGGTAGCAGGGGCTACCTAAAAGTCAGTATTTAAGCAGTTGTATCTGTAATACAGTCCTGATAGCAGGGTCCAGGGGTCAGTGTCCGACTGTCCCTGTCTGTTTAATCAGCACACACTGGTGTGAGTTTACAGTTGGCGCTCGATGAGGAGTGTCACAGGAGGAAGTGGAGGAACCCCTACAATCTGTATGCGAATAGAGAAATACCATGTCTCATATTGAATTTAGACTGCTATTTCATGGCTATGAAGGTGCAAGAAGTTATTTATATAGCAAGCTAGGCAGTGTTCCTTTTGATAGTACATGTAGGTCTGAACACAACAGTAATAGTTAGTTGCCTTTTTTTAGGTGTACATTAGAATCTGCTGTAGATGTACAGTTTATGATTTATCTGCATACCTACATTTACTTTTTACAGTGCAGATAAGACAACAATTTTTCTTGTATATTTTAGTTTAAAGAGGGAGAGGGGAGGGTTCAGGCATATTTACATCGGAAATAGCTTTTAGGAAAGGTTACTATAGGCTTTAACTTTGTTGTTCCCCTCTAGAACAACTTTTTGTATTAATTTGAAATAACCAAGATGCAAATTCAAGACCAAAAGCTAGCCAGGATGATTTGTTATTTTATTGTCTGTTACTGTGAGTCTAGACAAAAGGTACCTAGCTAACAAACATACATTGTTTTTTACGTCAAAATATTATTTTTAACGTCATACAGTATTTTGCCACACTAAGGAGCCATAGAAAAATGTTACATAAAGTTGAATATTGTTCATTGTAGTTCTGGGTACATAGTAATAAGTATATATATGCCCCAGATATTAACAGGTGTGTGTGTACATATACTGCAACACCTTCCGTAACTGTACAGCAGAATCCACACAGATCATAGTACAGGCAGTCTAATGGGGTCTACAAGACAATTCAATTGTCCTGGTATTCAAATGTATAGGGGTGTAGTCATTAACAATACTTACCTTTCATGAATCAATCATAAAATTCATGCCTAAAGAGCCTGAGGGTAACTATTCTACCACATACAGCTGGAGATGTGATCACAGACCACTACAGTGGTAGCGATTGTTGAAGACGTTCCTGTCATTATCTGCTTCTCGCTACAACCTAGGCCAGAAAACTGTGACCACTTGTACAGCTGTGTTAAGTAAAGACAGAGACTAGCAGCTATATCAGAATGGCTCTTTGGGAAGGGTTTCTAGAATGTTGTAAGGACTTTGCTGATCGGGTGGACCAGGATGTATGTCTACTTAACTACCTGAAGACTAATAAAGGATACATAAGACCTGAGACAACTAAGCACCTCCTAAGTATAGGCCCAGGTAAGAAGTATAATACTTTTTTCTTCTTTGAACTGTATTGATCTGTAGTTTTAAGTATACATTATATTTGTTGTAGCATGTCTAGTGTAGATTACATGGATGTCAGTCAAATATACTAGGTACATAACAATCATCTTTGATGAAGGTTTTAACTCATGTTCAATTTCTGTATGGGCATCAATCAATCGCTATGTCTGGGCAGCAATGTCCCCTTTTGAAGTCTCAATGTCCCGTTTCCTACACATTTATAAATGTGGTATACAATAAGGCCCCATTTAAGCACAGGGGTGTCAATTGAGCACAGATCACAATAGGTGTAGGGGGTAACTGGGCTATTATACTAGCGTCACCAGTCACCCAGGATTATCAGTTGGATGCCTGCGTCTATTGTTCACTCACACGTGCACGGGCCGTGTTATGCACTATCCTTGCGATTGGCACTGAGCTGAGGGGACTACCTGATATCATATATATCTGTGGAAATAACATTATTAATCAGAGAAGATATTTAGCTACAATTTGGTGAGTGCCACTCAGAAATCAGGTACTACAAACCAGAGATATGAACTTGAATAGTAGACTCTCTTAAAATTCCATGCCCTGTTTAAAATATGTATATGCCGCACCCATTATCTAATATTCCCATTGTGTGGAGGAAAAACGTGGCTTACTATCAAAACATAAATGGTTAAAGTAAGTTGTAGTTAAGGGCCACAGATTTTAATGGGAATGTCTCAAAGGTGGAGGATAAATGAGGCCGCTGTCAAAGTGCATATATGCACCACGGGTCCCTCGGGGCAAGGTTGGGGAGCCTCTGCTGACACCCCGGTGTACAAGCCTTGCACACAAGCTGTGAAAGCTATGCATGGGTTGGTCGCGGTGACTAGGGGGTCCATGTAATGGGCATTTTCTATGGGAGCTTTCCTCCAATAGATGGCCCTTTATTTTGATGAACAATCTTGAATTCTGATGGTTCTAGACATGCTAGATACATGACTTTAACGGCATGGCGCATCAATACATATATATATAAATCCTGAGGAGGGAATGTCCAATGTTATAAATATATATATAGGAAGAATATAGACTGAGTCAGATATATATAGATTTGGCCTTAGTTAATTGTGGCTGGGCCTACGCCCTATTTATTCATTATGTCATAATAACTATTCACCGACAATTAACTGGGAAAAAAATTAGAGTCTACCATATAGCACATGTTGAGTGTGGTAGATGGTGGGAGGCACCGGCCTGTTGGTTGCCACAACACAACCAACACAATAATAGTTCCAGTGGTGCCTGAGAGGTGGAGGTGTGGTAGGTGCACTGGAGCATGTCCAGGGGAGTCTTTATATTACCATACAGCACACCGTATACTACACATAAATTATAGCACTGTACTATTTTTGCTAATTTCTCTGTGATAATGCTCATTATACACTACACCTAATTCATCAGTCAAAGAACAAAGTCGTCCTACATAGCTGTACTGTACCAGCTCTGCCTGGATGTTTGTGTCCCCTATTTTCTATGCACTTATAAATGTGGTATACACCTGATTCATCTTTAACTGTATGGCAGGAACTGGTGAGATAGACCATGGGCTGGTGAGCCTCCTACCCAACCTCACATCATACACAGCTGTGGACCCAGAGGCAGGGGCACTGGACGTGGTGAAGGGGAGGCTGGAGGAATTCACAGCCGTAGAGGTAAGGGAGTCGTCTTTATTTAGCAATCGGGTCTAGTCTGATCACTCCAATCGGACACCCCCATAAAAACACAAAATTTTATTGCTCTGCTCAAACAATACCTACCCCCCCTTCTAAAGTTAGGCCAACATATTTTAGTCTCCCCTTTTGAGTATGTAGAGGCCCTTAAAATATAGGGGACAGAGTGGGACCATCAGCCTTTTCTATAGAAGTATTTGTAAACCAATAATTGTTACCGTGGAGGAACAGAAATGCCATAAGGCTATATCAAAATGTGTACGTTTAATCTGTATTTATCTTCAATTAACCTTGACCCTATTTCACACCTTAATTGCTCTACACACACAGGTTCTAATAACTATTGATTTCAATTAATGTGGTACATGCAAGCTTTTACCAACATGTCGACATGTTGGTAAAGGTCTATCATCGAGCCTATATTCACTATGTAATTCAAACCAAATGGTGCTGTAGCCTGAAGGGGTTTTTCTGTCTTATGGAGCCTTTGCCCTCATCCATCTATAGCCTAATTATTTCCCATCCTTCTAATGTGGTCCCCTTATAAATAATCTCCTGGTGATCCAAGGTACTCAGGTAACAGACTTTCCTCCCTAGAAACACTATGTGCATGGAGTGATGGAGACCTACACTGGTCCCCCCTGCGGTGCTGACATCATCCTCATGGCGCATGTTGGCTACTTCCTTGATGACATCACACGCCAAATAGGTCGTGCCCTGTCCTGGCTGAATACAGGAGGAAGAATATTGTTTGTACATGAGAAAACAAATTCTATCACTACCTACATAAGTAAGTGTTAGCAATTATTGCTAGAGACAAAGGCCTACAATATGGAATTCGGTTATGTTCTCGCACAAGCCAAAGTGTCCAACGAGTGAAAAGTGATGTATGAAAAATTCTGAGCAGCTGCCTTTCTATTTATTACTTGTAAAAATAGTTCGGAATACATAGACAAATGCAATGCCCATTGATACCATCTCTGTTGTATTTCACAAGTGGGGGCTAGGGCAAATCCCAAGAAGCTGCTGGCTGAGTGGGATACTGCCCCAGCCCCCCAAGTGAAATATATCAGAGATGGTATAAATGTAGTTGGCATTGGAGTTTATTCTTTATTTGAAGCCATTTAATGAAGAAAAAATCTTTTCCTAGCCCATTGAATACGGCCACATTGTTTTCAATGGGGGCCATTGAATATGGCCCTTCAGTGCTAAAGTATAGGAAGTCTTGTATTTCAAACAAATGAATTACAATGGCTTTCATTTAGTGATGTCACAGGCCATGGAATATGGCTAAATTCAGTGGGGCACAGAAAATTCAGTCACATTCATGGAGTAATAAAGGCATTTGCAGTTATTCCATTTTCTCTTTGATTTAGGGGCATCCCAGTCATTAGACTCATCATTTATACCAAAACAGCATTGTGTACCTTCAGAATATGATTGACATTTCTCCGGTGCTATACTTAAAGATTGTTATATTATAATTGCACATGATTTCCATTAATCAATTTCCTATTGTTCCACACATCTCATTGATGACAGAATGCTGGATAGAGAATAAGATTTAGAGGCATAAAAAATTGTAAAACTTTTCCGGTATTGATGCACATATCTGGGTAAGAGAAATTTGTCTAAATTAAGCTGAAATACCATCTTTAAGATATACTTTACTTGCTCCGCTACCTGTAAACTAATCTTTTACCTGGGATCAGCTTCAGCATTGGATGTCCAGTTAGATACGGGGGATGAGGTGAGGAGCTATCTGGAGGACATGGGGGCTGACTTTACAGGTGAGGCACTGTCACCGGTTTTAACAAGACCCCAGCTTGGTGAGTGAGTACCTTCCCATAGTACCCTAAAGCCTACTCACTCACCAAGCTGAGGACGTAACACCTGTAGGCTAGTCATATGTTATTATCCAGTGGTACTACAATTTATCATTTTAAAGTTCCCATGACTATAACTATGGTCAGTGAACCATTATTACATAGTATGGCCATATATGGCACTAGCATATCCTGGTACACCAGGTAGTCGGGGGCTAAACCCCATCTCCTTCTCAGGCTAATCCCCTCTCCTCACACCTAGAACAAAGGTGCTGATAAGAAATTCTCCAGTGATGCACTGCTCTGCGGAGTTGGGGGCCTAACCAGAATGCATTGCTCAGAGCCAAGATGGCGGCCCCCATAGCCTAATGCGCTAATCCCGTATAGAAACATAATTGTAATGAATCTATGTGAATATCATTACAAAGAGTATCCAACCAAGTACATTTCACCTCAAATGAACTCGGGAAACCAGAGAAAACATTTTCAGTGCATATCTGATTGTTAAACTCTGTCAGATTCCGCTGAATTAGGTAAAATAAGGGGAAGTTAAGGGGAACACCACACGAAACCACTCAGAGGCATTATCAGAGGCTTAGTTCTGAGAGGTTGATTGAGAGGTTGATTTATCTTTTATTGATCTATTTAAGCACATAAAGTATTGAATTACATCGAGGACATTTATACGTTTGTTTCATTTTTACAATTTGCCGAGTAAGAATCAAATTATCATTTGTATTTATAGTACCGGTACTTTTACAATCGGGGTTAATATTTCCAACATGTCTCGAATTAAAATCGATTATAACTACACTTGATCAATAAAAGACAAGGGTGACAGTCTGCATAGCAGATGTTTAATGCCACCCTTTCTGTTCTCTGGACAATGATGACTTGAGTCGTATTTATTTTGTTTCAACTACAGCAATCTCTTCTTCATTCTGTATGATAACTGTGTACTTTATATTTGGCAGAATCTGCAATTGACTATACCATGGATGTGTCCTACCCAGGCCCTTCCTACTATGGCTTTATGTCCGTGATTGTGAAAAGAAAGACTACAAAACAGGAGGTAAGCACACTTATTTCATGTGGATAAACAAAATGTCTATGCTTCAAAATGGCTGGTCTCCACATCCCTGCAGAGTAACTGATGAACTCCATGGGGTGTTCCTCATGATGACATCACTAAAATAGCTGTGAGACCAATCTCTAAATGTCATTTTGCAACAAACACAGAGATTCACTCTAATCAGTCTGAATTCCTGTTTCTTGACTTGTGGTTCCTTGGATCATATGACAAGAGGGGGAGCCTCATGTGATACTATCAATAATACCACTCGTGGACAAACCTGTCATTTAGACAGATCACCTTGGACCTCTGTCTATTATTTCATGTGGAGAGTCACATACTTAGCTTACAAAGCCTCGTTCTTCACAGAGATGTGGAGAAACCATATCCCATTCTCAATAGCCAAGTTTTTTCCGCTGTGATGTCATCTACATAGCTGTGAAACTAATATTCAAATACCCTTCATAAAATGATTATAGTCATACTAGATAAATACTACGGGATCTGCTCAAATCAACCTGAATTTTTATTTTTGTTACTCATGGCACCAGAGTTTAACTCATGAGACATGAGTCAAAGTCTTGCTTGTGATCGTCTCCCAAATCATTCTGTAGTTTCATATGCAACTTTTTAACTGTACAGTATTCACATAATTAGTCGTTTCGGTATTTAAGCAGGTGGAGTCTGAGCCGCATGTACAGCTTGTGTAAGAACTCGGTGCTTGTTTATCAGCTTCTTTTGTTTAAACATTGTAGTTCAACAGGTCCGGGAAATGGAGGAAACCCCTCCCCAGAGCTGTTATTTACACCAGTGTTAATTTTCACAATGCAGGTAGGTGTGAAAACACTGCATGGCTCACTGCCTACTGGGTGAAGTGGAGGAGCACAGAGGGAAAGTCTATAGAAAAAAACTTTTTTTATATGTGATTTCATGGCAATCCCATGTATGATTCACTATTCCCCATGTATGTTTCAAGAGTATACACTAATCTATCTTATGGGATATATTCATTTGACAGCAAATTGATAGAAAATTCAGCAGATGGGTTATAAGAAAACCGTTGCTAATTTTAGCCCTTTAGTGTTTATGCTACAAGCAAAACCGTTGCTAATTCTAGCCCTGCAGTGTTTTCACACCTACCTGTGTTGTGAAAATTAACACTGGTGTAAATGATGGCTCTTGGGAGGGTTTCCCTTCATTTCCCGGACCTGTTCAAAAGGCCTTCCTGTAATAACACCCAGCCGCTGGTAAACACCCTATGGGGTTTAAACAAGCCAATGAAATACTCTCCCATCAGTTTTACAGTGATAACCCTATGAATGTGGGAGAGGGTGTACCGTCGATACAACCTATAATTAAATAGCCTATGTATGCAAGGAACTACTTGTGTAATGCAACCACATTCTGATAGGGGAAACTTTAATCTATATGCTAAATATGCATTTAATTCATTCGAATTCGACAGGGAAATTGGAAATGAGTTAATATAAGTTATACAGAGAACCATAGCATGTATAACAGGGTTGGTAGAGATAACAACCTAAAGCCATGGCGTTTAAACAGACTGGGGTGTTTTAAAATGCTGTCTTTGAACACAGGAAAGTCCTCCACCTGTTAAAGACATTACTTTTTTTTTTATAGATTTTTATTAAGGTAATGTTCAGCATAGTATACTATAGAGTATACAGCCGAAGTCCGGATTACGACAACACGCCGATCCTCCATCCGGGCCTTCTCTAAATGCCTGACTGACTAATATAACAATAATTATGTGTAATGACGACAATTTCCATTATATACATCTATATCATGAGATGAAAGAACAGATTTTCATATCAAAAGAGGGGGGGGTCATGGGGGGGGGGTTATTTGGTTGGTGTACTCGTGTCTTAACTCTAAAATATATATGTATGTATTTCTTATGTATGTATGTTTTCTTTTTCAGGTGGACAAGGCTCTAACTGCACTGCATCCACACTTCATCCCGGGGACTGAGAAGATGCGTTGTACTCAGTCTTTGTTTGTCATTAAGAAAACGCTCTGTACACAGGAAGAAAAGTGATGCTTGAAACCCAGTTTGAGTATTATAGAATAGAATCCTACATATACAAAAACATATACTTACTGGGTAGGGATAATTCCAACCCATAAATAATACATTTTTAGAGTATCTGGAACATATTTATCTAGGATCTTGACTTTTGTAATGAATCGGATATGTCCCTTTCAAAGTTGTCATGTTTTGTCAACCTGTATCATGATGAAACTGAAGTAAGATAAAGTTTTAAAGTGACACTCTCTCCAAAGTTTAAAGCCAGTGTTCCTATCAACTAACAAACAAAATAGCCTTAAGAGGAATACAACTTGATGCTTACAGAGAGCATTCACAATTCCCTGTTACAAACTTTGTATATACCTTACATACTCATAATGACTATGATGAACAACCTTTTCCCTACTAGCCTTTGATCTTATCCATTGTCACCATGAACTTTGACCTTCATTGATTCTGCCGCCAGAGTAACCTCAGTGCATATCATTATAGTTATAGTCACCTGAAGAAGGAAGCAAATTTTTGTCGAAACCTTGTGATAACACCAAACTATGTGCACGTTTTAAAGCTAATAAAAGCCACCTCAACATTTATGTCTGGAGTTGTAGTTTGTTACATAACTCATTTGTATATATATCCTGAGAATAGCTTCTTGTAGCTACAAATTATAAATTAGCGCTGTCCTCTGAATATAAATGTACATTAACAAACACACCATGCCTGGTCAGGCACAGGAAAACCAGTCAGTACAGGAAAAAGTAATTGAACATGTATTAATTAATTATTTGCTGGCGTAGAACTTTTAAGCCTGGTCCAAGATTTGCCATTGACATATCTATGTTGAACTAAATGTTGAAGACAATTTGACCAAGATTCTAAACATATAAGAATAAAATGGTTTTATATTTTTTGGGGCAGGTGTCATGGCGGTCAACAGGTAAACCAGCACTGAGGAAGCGCTCCGGTTATATACTGGATTAACTGCTATTGTAGAAGTCTGGAGTTTTCCACACTCGACAAAGAACCCGGTAAAGGTACTGTGGTCTCTATAGTAGCAACAAAAGCCAAATAGCGTGAACATTTTACCACCATACGAGTCTGGACATTACTCACCTGCCCCTCACCTCGACACCGGCAGCATAACAACATGGCGACTACGGACAGGACAGAGGTCCAGGATTTAATCAAAGAGCTGACTTACTCCAAGACCAGCACTGGAGAACCAACCCTAAACGCTTGGGTGGGTACAGCCCTACAACATCTGATACACTCCACAATCACCCTGGAGGAGGCACACAAAGAATATCAAAAGTCGTTGGAGTTCTCGCAAGGTGAGGCCATATACAATAAGCTAAAAGATCTCAAAAAGAATGTTTCGAAAAATAGGAAAATAATAATCATGGGGGATTTTAATGTAAATTTGTTTAGTGACAAGGACATTGAAGAGGCTGGCATTGATAATTTCTGTACTGAAAATGACCACTTTACAAATGCATGATGAAAGTAAATGTATGTTTTTGGATAAAAGGAGAAAAATACACTTGCTTTTCTATGCCTTCAGCTTAACTAAAATAAATTCCTATCTAGACGTCAGACCCATAGCTACTAGAAGACATGAAGGTATAAGGCTGTCGGTCCCCCCCTCACTAAGGCCTGTGGTAACAAGGAGTGCTCGCTATAAGGCAATAAACCTGTGGAATAATCTCAAAGCTAGATACACTCTAATTGAAGACCTTTCCGATTTTAAAAAGGCAATTAAGTTAGATATTGACACATGCTTTATGTAAAATGTGACATATAGTAATGTCATATTAGTAACCGCCCTCTGTTTCTCATCTCATCTCATCAATTCATTGCTAACTGCTATGTTAGAAACCTATTTTTTACCATAAATGCTCTGTTGTGATAAAGTACATGACTGCTATGGCATAATTATTTTCTCATACTCCATCGAGACTGACAAAAGAAGAGGTCTTGATGGAAGAACGGCAATGCGCCGAATCATTGTAATTACATACGTAATTAATTACCTGAATAAACACATTAAAAAATATATATATATATTTGGAGTGATTCTAGTACTTAGGCTTTAAGCTAGGACTGGAGACTGTCCGGGAACAGTCTAAGTATCTGACTGTAAGGATTGTATGACTTCCTGATACTATTCCAAAGAATGAACACAGGTTGCAGGTACAGATAAAGAGTCGTCTATATTTAAGCCAAGGGCACATTCAATCACGGCCACACTCTAGTTCTTGTTACTTCAAACAGATGATCTGGCAGGACCTGAATCAGATGCTTCCAACCAATGGTATCAAAAGGAATTTATAAAAAAAAGGTATTTTGAATTACATTTTGAACTATGCTTTGTGTAGGGACATTGGTATTGTGTTATGTGGATATGAGAGCAGATAAGGGTACTGTTTTTCTCCCTTCTTCCACAGAGATAATTTTTTGAGTTTATAACATATTTTATTCACAAAGTCATTTTCAAAAACACGATACAATTCAAGCGGACTATGAGTCCTTTATGATGTTGGTGTAAATGTATACAAGGATAGCGAACCTCATGCGGTCTGATATATCACATAATCATCAATCAAAGAAATGGTGTTACATGGTACATTTGGTAGTATATGACGGCAGATCATGAGATGTTTGCATAATATGATAGACACAGTGTGGATCAACTAATGATCATTTATGAACAAAAATAGGACCTTGTATTACAGTTAAAGCTCTAAATCAGTCAGATGGTATGACTATAGAGTAACTTTATCATTTATTTTTGACCGAGGCAAGGAATATTTTGACCAATGTTGGTTTGACCTTGCTTTTGAAGGATTCCTTACTGATCAACAATCGACACGAGATATTAAGAGTATTCCATAAATCAATTGCTCTATACAGAGGGCTTCTTCTATAGCCTTTGGTTCTGGAGGGGGGGTACATTAGAAGGCCTGTATTTGTGGAGCGTGTTATACGTCCACAGATAGCGGGTGGTTAGAACCTTAGACCTAGGTCTTCAGGACAGTGGCTACCGTCATACATGTATTTATGTATCAACAACAGCAGTTGCATGTTATAACGTACATGGAGACAGTCTACCTCGGCGTCAGTATGCAGGTCTGCAATGTGGTATTTGCGTTGTACATTTAGACCAGGGGTAGACACTAACGCTGGCCCAGGAGCCAATGGCCCGTAGTTTTGGGTCCGGGACCGCAGTTTTCTGAAGAGTTACCTTCCTATGGGCCCGGGTGGCCCACAGGAATGCAAGGGGAAACTTTGAGGAGAATATGTCTTTATCAATATAGTCATGTTATATATCGTTGGAAAGGGGAAATCACGATCCAGCCAGCCATTCTAGTACAGTCTGAATCTATCTTGATCAGAGATATATATCGTCTTCTCTTTAAGAAAAGTAAAATATATATTCTGGGCCCACAGTATTAGGTCCGGGCCCGTGCATTTCTGAGGCTACGGGCCCGGGTGGCCCATGGCTGAAAAAGTTAGTGTCTACCCGTGTTTAGACTGATACAAAGACAGCGGTTCTGGAGTTATTGTAGCCTTTTGCGTTGGGCGTGGATAACACCATTAAATAGATACCCAAAATACTCCAGGACAGGCATAATCGTTTGTTTTACCCAGCATATAACATCTATTTGAGGCGCTGCTGATGTTCTTACTTATGGTGCTTTTCAGCGTTATATTACTATCCATTATGATTCCCAAATATTCATATGAGGCGCAGCATTCAAGAATGCAATTTCCCATTTTAATTTCAGGCAGATGGGGCGGGGTAGACAGTGGATTGTATAGTACAACCTTGGTTTTACCTGTATGTATTACAAGACCACTTTTGCAGAACCAGTCGTATATTTTACCTGCGTCTGACTGCAGTTTGCCTTCAGCTATATGTATGTTCGGCGATGAAGTATAAAAGACAACATCATCGGCATACATTATTATTTTACAATTTTGTAGAACATCAGGTAGGCTATTAACATAGCAAATGAATAGTAGGGGGCCAAGGATAGATCCTTGGGGGACACCATAAGATATGGGCAGAGTGGAGGATACAGTACCATTACATGTGACACGTTGGCTTCTACTACCCAAGTAGGCGTATAACCAATCAGTGTATAGTGGCGGGAGGTGTAGGGATTTCATCCTGGATATGAGTTCTAGGTGGTGGATGCTATCAAAGGCCTTCCGCACGTCCAGGAAACAGGCAAGCAGACATTCCTCCCTGTCTCGGGCTAGATAAATGTCATTAACCAGACTAAAGACTGCATCATTGGTTCCTCGGGACGCACGGAAGCCATACTGATATTTACTGAGAACATTCCTCGACTCCAGAGATGAATATATACGCTCATAAACTATGCACTCCATAATTTTACTTGGGGCTGGTAGAAGTGAGATTGGGCGCCAGTTTCCAATATCCTTCAGATTACCGGTTTTTGGTAAAGGGACAACCTTAGCACACGCCCATTGGAGAGGGAACGAGATATTATGTAAACCATAATTAATTAAACTAGTCAACTGAGGCGCTAACACCAGTAGTGCGTCTTTCAGCACAGAGGCACTAATGTCGTCAATGCCACTTGATTTGTGAACCTCAATGGCCTTAATCAAGGATAGCACCCTTGAGTAGGGCACAGTAGTTTCTTGGGTGAGGGGGTATACATCATTAGTAGGGGAGTCTACTGTGGATACTTTGGGGAGGTCACCTAATGAGGAGAATAGTTTAGAACCAATGTTAGTAAAAAATTCATTTATATAAGGGGGGACTGCCCCACCTCTGAGGTCACCGTCGGTGTTAGGGTCAGTTAATACAATATCAGGCTTGTTTTGACCAGTTTTACCTAGTAAAAGGGCTAATTCTCTCCAGAATTTAGTGGGGTTAGAGCGTAACTCAGACAATTTATCCTTAAAATAATTTTCCTCAGAGGCTCGTGTCTTGGCATTAATGTCACGTCTGACCTGTTTGGCCTTTTCCAAGAGGTTTGGGTCATGACAGTTGCCTTGACAATATTCGGTCATGTATCCATTACGCTCAAAAATGGATTCAAGTATATCTCTTGTAATCCATGGTTTGTTGCAGTCCTTGAAAGTCATGTCTTTTATAGGACAGGTTACGAATAATTTGTGATCAGGAAAGTCCTTCAAGAGCCAGCTCTCACTAATGCACATGATATCGAACAGTTTAACCAGGTCAGTCATCTGACTAAACTTGTGATTTTGACTTCTTATGTTATAATGACCTATCTTCAGACCTTTCATAGAGATGAGGTCTGGTATTGACGTGGTCATTTTAAGGAGTTATTCTCCTTGTGTTGAGTAGACAGTGTTAGTAATTCAAGGGCGAGTATGGTTAAGACAGTGCTAATGATGATGATAGTGGTTAACCAGTTGTTAGTGACAGGCATAATTATTATTATAATTGATAGTGAGCCAGCCAATGCCATAACTAGGTGATTGTGGCTCACCAAGATTGAAGTGCCCCTGAGGTAGTCATCAGAGTCAGGGTCAAGAGCACCATGCAGTATGGTGTTTGTATATACAAAAGTATGAGGCGCTATCAATAATTATGACACAAGGAGCTGTTTGGGAGAGTTAGCGATCGTAACCTCTTCACATTGGATCGCATGTAGTTCAGCTTGAGGACTCTCTAAACCCATAGTGTGTAGTTGAGCTTGGGAAATCTTTGCACCAGTAGTCCTAGTGTCCTAGAATACAGAAAATGGTTCATTACAAAGTCCTTTCCTCATTTTATATGCAATATATACATTTATTGGTATTAAATTTATCAGTTTTAGGGAGTGGTCATTTTTTAACAACAGGGGGGGGTCGGTGGATTTTCGTGCGAGCGGGTCAGAATTTTTTTGGTCTCCCCCACAAGAGGTGTCGAAATTTTTTCAGTCCCCCCTCCAGGCAGGTTGAAATTGAGCGCGGTCGACCCCTTTGAGCTATAGTAATGTGCGGGCTTTTCCGCTAAAAAGGGGTGTAATTTTTTTGGTCCCCCCTCAGAAGGGGTCCAAATTTTTTTGGCCCCCCCCCCTTCAAGGGGTCCAAATTTTTTTGGTCCCCCCCCAAATCCACCAACCCCCCCCCCCCCCCCCCCGTTGTTAAAAAATGACCACTCCCTTAGTCAAGAAGTGGTATGGACATAATACAATTTACAACCCAGCTGCCACAAGAGTTTAACATGCAGAGGTCTATACCACCATCTTAAGTCAGGCAGTACAGAGAAATCCGACAAAGCCATTGGTTTAAACAAAGATTTTAGACACCCCACTTTAAAAATCTGACGAGGGAGGCTTTTTTTTTTGCTTTTTTTTTTTTAACTATCGGGTTATATGTATGGGATGATGTACGCTTTTCATGAACAAAATTCACATTTTAGAAGTTAAGAATTTAAGGATCTCTAAAAGTAGGGAAAATATAAGTTATTTCTATCCTACTGCATTACTGGCAGTATTAGCTTTAATTTGATACGAAATATCCCAATATTTGTCCATTTTTATCAAAATTTTCATCAAAAATTAACAAAAAAGTGGCCTAAGAAATAACCCATGTTCATATTTCACAACCCTGTGATGTTCTCATGAAATAACCCTCACGAAGTAAATCTTGTATTTTAAAAGAATTATGTTCAAAATCATGACCCACCATGTTTCCCTTTGGTTTGGGCTACTCACTGAGACACTCGGCGATGTAGGCTGAATCTGTAGCGTCGATGGGATCTCACAGACGGGGCACCACCAGGTGGACTTTGTGCGCCAGGTGGTACTACGAGTCTGCAGATTGCAGGACAATGTTTCATCTCAGACATGTTACATCTCAGACAGGAAGTACTTCTAGTCTACAGAATGTAGGACAATGTTTCATCTCAGACATGTTACATCTCAGACACGAAGTACTTTGAGTCTGCAGAATGTAGGACAATGTCACATCTCAGACAGGAAGTACTTCAAGTAGGCACAATGTACCACAATGTTACATCTCAGACAGGAAGTACTTTGAGTCTGCAGAATGTAGGACAATGTCACATCTCAGACAGGAAGAACTTCAAGTAGGCACAACGTACCACGATGTTACATCTCAGACAGGAAGTACTTTGAGTCTGCAGAATGTAGGGCAATGTTACATCTACAACAGATTGTACCGTAAAACCCTGCCTATTAGACAAATCTAAATTGGCGTTTTTATTTTCTATAAGCCAAATTATTTTCTGTAGTTGGGGGTTGGGCTTATAGGTGGGGTTTAAATACATTAGAATAAAGAGAAAACGATTTTTAGACCTATTTTGTAAAGGACAAATATTTTTCTCAAGTTGGGGGTTCGGCCATGGTGGGGTCGTCCTATAGGTGGGGTTTTACAGTACTTGGAGTCTGCAGAGTGTAGGACAATGTTACATCTCAGACAGGAAGTACTTCTAGTCTGCAGAGTGTAGGACAATGTCACATCTCAGACAGGCTCAACAAAGTGTGGGAACGGTCCTTTTTTAATCCTTTAAGGACATTGTTATTCCATAATGTAAGTATCATGTCCTTGGTTGTCAAGATACATGAATGCAGCCCTTGGCGAGTAACTCACCAGGGCTGCATTCAAGCATCATGCCGACCCTATGGGGATGAGACGCTCCTTAAGGGTAGGCATGATGCACCAATGAAGCCCTGCTTAGTTACTCACAATAAACAAAAGACAATATATAATATACTGAAAAATTAAGATTAGCTCCTAACTCATCTTTATCATGATTAAATTATGATGATACCTACCTGTATTATAAGTGCAGGCCTGACGGGGCGGAGAACGGCCCATATTCCTCCAAGACAAAGCAGCAGGCCAACACCAGCACATAGGACCCCCAGTATGAACCACAATGAAGGGGGACTAAATTAGATAAAGATTTAACACTGTAAGGTCGGAAGTGATTTAACCCTTCAGGGATGGCATGTCGCTAACAGAGTACAATTGTTCTCATGATATACCAATACAGCCCTGGCTAGTTACTCCCCAGGGCTGCATTAATGCAGCATGACGACCAGGGGCATGATGCACTAAGATATTGTGTCGTTCGTGATACATGAATGCACCCTTGATGAGTACCTTAAATTCTCCATAGGTGGGGGAGAGGCTTATATCAGGGTTTTTGCTAGTACAGTACAGTACTAAATAAACAATTTTCAGATCTCATGTGCGGCTTATATGATTGTCCAAAGTTAGGGGTGCGGCTTACACGAGGGTTAGGCTGATATGAGAGAATTTACAGTAGCTTCAATCATGCATCATTCTGACCCCATGGCATTGCTAGACTCACAGACCCTGGTTATGATGCAAAAATGCCGTCTGGAGAGTTACACGTCAGTGATGTGTTGGGGTATCATGATGAACAGGCAACCCAAAATGGGGCAAAGTTGCTATATCTGTTATATATATGTTTTTGAAATTCTAACTCTTACCTAAATGGGTTACAAATACTGAAGTATAGTACAGTATTGGAGGAGCAATCAAATATTAGATTAGAAATTTTGGATGATTTTATTTACAATTGACCATACAGGACAGTGAGATTAAATTTAAGTAAAATAGCTAACTTGTAAAATATGAATACGGCAATGCCGCAAAGGACAACTCCGATAACGATGACCAGCACACCCCTCGTCCTCTCGTGCCATCTGAAACATCAAACATGAACCCTTCAAGGCTGCATTGTGCATTAATGCATCATGCCCTGTGCAGGAATGATGCATGAATGCTGCCCTAGTGAAAAAATCATCGGGGCTGCATTCATGCATCATGTCGACACAACTTGACCTATCAAAGCTTAGACCGCTGATTTGTAAATTATTCAGAGCCATAGATCCTACTTAAACACGCACACACCCTACACCACCACCCACACACCCTACACCACCACCCACACACCCTACACCACCACCCACACACCCTACACCACCACCCACACACCCTACACCACCACCCACACACCCTACACCACCACCCACACTCCCTACACCACCACCCACACACACACCCTACACCACCACCCACACACCCTACACCAACATCCACACACCCTACACCACCACCCACCCACACACCCTACACCACCCACACACCCTACACCACCACCCACACACACACCCTACACCACCACCCACACACCCTACACCACCACCCACACACCCTACACCACCCACACACCCTACACCACCACCCACACACCGGTGCTGCATTGGTGCATCATGACGACAAATGTCATCTTTAAGCGACATCCTTCCTTAAAGTGTTCAGCTTGTCTTCCTAAGCTTGGGAATAAGTCTCTTACTTGTAGTTGTCTATGGTTGTAGGAGCCATCTTCAATCTGAATAACAAACATGTTGTGCAGGTATTTTACACAATACTGTAAACGTATTTTATTTTGCGCTCTACATATTTTCGCGGATTTTGAAATACGTAAAAATATGTAGAGAGTGAGAATTCATCCAATATATCCATATAACTGTAATATTTTAATATTAGCGAATTCATATCCCTACAAAATTGTACTGCAATGCAAATCCGCGGAAATTTATACCAGCGAAAATATGTACATTTACAGTATTCAATAATAACACCTTGAGCAATTAATGACAAATGGAAGTCAATGCAGATATGGGTATTCAGTGCTATTTAAGGTGGTTGCCTTCCATCCTGAACACGTCCATTGCAACATTTCCTGTGCAACTGAAGTGTGGGCTCCCCAAAAGAGCAGTAAGTAAAACTGTGTCAAGTGGACTGACCAAGGAGTGAACTCACAACCTCACGGTTGAAGTCTGATCTCATGAGGCCATAGTGGCCAGGCTTCCTCTGCTTGAATTGAAATCTGTAGCATATTAACTTTCATTTGACTAATTATTAGTTTTTATCTTCAATTGCCCAAAACCACTGAATTATGTATTGGACCATTTGTTAAAAGTAATTAATTAAAAGATAAATTCCTGATTTGGCCTGGCAGAAATACTCTTACTTTTCAGTGTAGGGTCTTGACAAAAAAGAAATTGGGGGGAGGGGGGGTAAACATATGCAGCCCCCCCCCTCCTTTGTCATAAGGGGGGGGGCTGCGAGGCCTAAGTATAAGTTTTGTAGGGGGCTTTAAAACGGTTTGAAGTGGCGGCCCTTCTGATGTGTATCTGACACAGGTTGTTATCATGGTAAAGTTACAACCAATTGGTGAAGGTGCACAATTGTCCATGGGCTGACCTCAATCTGTAAACTCGCACCATCAATAGATGGCAGTAACATATATGGCACTTAATCTAAGGCCACCGAGCCCTCTACAACACTGAGACTGCTTCACCCTGTGCCTTAGTTACCATCACTTCCACGTAGATTAGTCCCTTAAACTTAAAGTGGCATAATCACCAAGCGTATCCCACTCACAATTCTAGTACTGTTCTTATCTACTATGTGGTTAAGTGTAAGTGGTGAGAATACCCCTTTAATGTAGTAATACAGTTTAGATATATACCATAGGACTTACTTTACTGGAGATGTTCATACAGCAGTGTGTAAAATGGGAAGTGTATAAGTGTTTACAGTCTGTTTCACAACAGAGAAAACTAGGTCATAGGGAATGCTCATTTATTAACAATAGGGGGGACCATGGACTTTCGTGCAAGTGGGTCAAAAAGATTGCAGGTAATATAGTAATGCACAGCCTTTTTCACTAAAAATGGGTGCAATGTTTTTGTCCCCCACCCAAATCCACCACCCATAGACCCTTTATGGGCCCATAATGCTGTGATGCATTATGACCGTTGTCGTCATGATACATAAATGCAGGCCTAGCTCAGTATACTCTGTTCATCCTTATTATTATACGATTGGGGCCCTGATCGTGCTTTTTAGTGGATATCACCGTGTTGTTACGATTGAGGTGAATAACAGGCACTCCTAAGTCCAATTTTCGACTTAGTTAAAATCCTACGGTTCGTCGGAGGATCGAACCCGGGGCCGCAAGACTACGAGTCCAACGCCCTATCCACTAGACCGTGCTGGCCATACAGAAGAAGGGGATAAAACAAGAAGTCTATAGCCACATTCTCAGCCCTCTAGCTCTTATATCAACAGAGATACAGCAACTTTTACGCTTTTTGTTATAACTTCTCCTAAAATCAATTTTTTTAAATAATTTTTTTTACTATAAAGGTAATAGTTGGACTTTACTTACCTATTCGTTAAAATAATTCTAGGGCCATTTCTTTACTTATATATAGGCACTTTAAAACTGGTGCGCTTCCACCCAGATTCGATCTGGGGACCTCTGGTGTGTGAGGCGAACAGGCTAGCGCCCATGCACTTCTGGCCAAGATACATAGGGAGGGAAACGCTGGCTATATTCCAGTCTATCAGGGAGCGGTTAGTTTTTAAACCAGCAGGTCGCGCGGCGTGAGTACACTTGTATACGTTAAGACTGAGGGTATGTTGGATTTGAAATAATGACCGCTCCCCGCACCTGGCTCCTTCTTCCTCACCTCCCCATCTGAAGATTTCCACAACATGGCGACTGCACCCTCTGTACAAGACGACTTAGATATCGTTCAAAATGGCGAAATTAAGTACTTTTAAAGGTAAATAAGCACATTTGAGTACGGGACTCGGGCGTTATCTAGCGATACAACCCCTTGTGTGCCTGTAAGCCATTCATTATTGGTTAACTATAGAGTCAGATGAATATGCTTGTTGTATTACTGACACCATAAGCTTTAAGTTGATACCAAATAAGCCCATATTTGTCCATATATATCTACTGTTTAAAGAATTTCTATATAAGAGTGGATAAAAAGAGAAAGTGAGAATGTTGGTAACAGCCACACCTCAGTAGGAGTGTGAGTCTTCTTCTTACCGAGTCCTACATAGTTAATTAGCGTGAAGACATGGAGGGTGGTTCAGGGCCGTGGCTGCAAACACAGGACATGGCAAGCGATATGTTCACCCCAATATCGTTGAGACTCAATCATATTGTGTAATGTATTAGTGACACACCAGGGGGCGCCACTGTTCCTAGCCTCCAGTGTGCCGGTAGCCTGCCTGGTCAGCCATTGATCAGAACCTGGCCAGGCAGGCTGCAGGGGTCAATATTATTTGGTCCGGTAATATGGTGATTTGCACTAACCAAGAGTGTGGGGCAACCTTTAATGGCAACAATAAGGTGTGTCCCACATGTCGGGCACCTAACAGAGCTAAGAAACAGCAGATTCCTGATCAGCCCATGTCCCCGACCATGAACAGGTCGGGCCATGAAGACTCCGCGGGTGGCGGTCCATCGGACCATGACGAGCACAGTGACCACAGTAGGCACGGCGAGGCCGCCGAGGCCCCAGGGGAGGAGAGGCAGGAGCACCGCCAACATACCCGGGCGGGAGAGCCCCGGGGATGAGGACGATCCCGCGGGGGAGAAGGTCACATCTGATGACATTTATAATGCGACAATTAACAACTTGGTCCACTCCCTGGGGCAGGAGAAGCAGAGAGAGCTAGTTCTTATGCGACAAAGGGAGGTGAGAGACTTACAAGTGCAACTAGAAGAGGCCCGGGCGGCGAACGCTGCTATAAACAGCCATGTCGCTGAGGGAGCCGCATACATTAGGCGCGTCCGGGAGGAGTTCGAGAGCAAAAAATCCTCCGTGGTGAGCGACAATAGCGCGGACGGCGGGCTGGTACCCGGCGCCCCTCACGCGGACCCCATCATGATGACAAAAGGTATATTGCATTAGTACACTATGTCACCTTTAAGGTTGTTAATGATAGTAAAAGTATTGTCTTTTTTTTTTAAACTCCCCTGAAACGATATCAGAGTTTATCATTACTGCAATATTGAAGTTCTAAACTCTGATGTCAGAGCTTAACAAATTGATATTGACATTTTAGGACCCCATTTTTGAGGTGAAAAGAAAGTTCATCAATAGCTCCATTTTCAATTTGGACAACTAGCTGTTCAAATACTGAATCCTCAATATTGAGGGTGAACAAATGGCTTGCCACAGACCACACTGCACAGCACCGTCTGAGAGAGCGGGCAATTTCTAACAACAGAGGGGAGCAGAACAAATTTAGACCCCTCGGGGGGGGAACCATAAGATTAAGTCTCATGAAATCGATACAATTGGATAGTCTTTGACCAGGTGACATCTTTGATCGGGTGACATCTTTGACTGGCTGTTGTATTTGACCAATGCACAAGGATTTGATTTTTTACAGGGGAAAGGGCCATGTGAAACAAATCTTTTTACTATATAATTAGAAGGTATAAACATACTAAAACATAATGAAGAAATGAACCATTAAATATATTTTTTACTATGATAAAATAATGTTTTACTAACAAGTGAGGGCGCAAACAGATTCCATCTGTTTGCTAGCCCTCACTTGTTTGAGAAGATACTGGATTTTATATTTATGCAGGGTTGTTTAGGCATTCGGAGGTGTGTTTGGGATTTATTTCAGAGTTAGTGAGGAAATTTGTTTACTTGATGAGGTTATAAATGGCAACAAAGGAATTCCTTCTGTTATAATGGAAACTGATTTTATTAATAATTAAAAGGGCAGCAATGAATTGACTTGGATGAAGATTGATATATTGAAGAGTTCCTAGACTTTCTAAGTGTCTAGTGGAATTCCTAGATATAGAGTTTCTAGACCCATTGATGAGTTTAGATACACATGTTGAAGAGTTCCTTGACATGTGGATGAGTTTCCTAGATATGTGGAACAGTTTCCATATGGGTTTCATGCCTGACTTGTATCTGAAATTCCCTCTCATGAAGTCCATATTTAAAGGGCTGGTATGCATGTTGGGGAGCCCCTAGGCATGGTATGGAGCCCCTACAGTGTTGTGGAGCCCCTAGTCATGGTGTGGAGCCCCTAGGCGTGGTATGGAGCCCCTACACGTGTTGTAGAGCCCCTACACGTGTTGTGGAGCCCCTAGGCGTGGTATGGAGCCCCTACACGTGTTGTGGAGCCCCTAGGCGTGGTATGGGGCCCCTGATCAAGGTTCTGAGTGCTGTGTCCACGTGGCCAAGGCTCCCGCTCCTGCGACTCCGGCGACTCCCGCTCCCATGCCTCCCGTTTGTGCGACTCCCGCTCGTACCGCTCACGTTCACTGGAAAATATAAGAATTTACATATAAAATGGCAGAAAAAGAACTTTAACTTCTGAAGAACCATGGCCTTTTATTTAAAGTCACTACCGGGTATTTACATGTATTAAACCACAGACAGCTCTATTAACCTTTCTGAGTGTTAAATACCGGGTATTTACATCTATTAAAGCACAGGCAACTCTAATAACCTTTCTGAGGCAGTACTGTGGAGTTTAAGGTCGGACATGTATCAAACCAGGGGGGGGGGGACAAAAGGTTACTAATATGCACCTAGCTCTGGAAGTAAACATGATAGAGAGATAAATTGAACATTTCTGAACTCCTCTCGCCGAGACGCTTCGTTTGGCGCTATCCCAAAGATTTGGGGGGGGGGCGGGGTCCCTTAGCTAAAAGCCCCCCCCCCCATCAAGAGGGGTCAGAATTTTTTAAGCCCCTCCCCCCCTCGGGAGGGGTCTGAAATTTTTACGCCCCCCCCCTACCAAACCCACAATGCCATATTTTAGTTTTGATTTTCACAATATTCTTCATTTTGCTCTTTTAAATTTTGAGGTACCTAGACATGATATTTGAGAATTTCCTTTTGCTGGGACTACCGCAGATGTCCAAAGAATTAGAATTTTTGGGAGATATTGCATAATATGCAGTAGTTATTTCTGTAAACCTGAGACCCTGAGATAAAAGTACATAGAGTCTATCCTGGTTCTGACAGGCTGGTCTCACAACTGTAAAAAGTAGACCAGACATCAAAATGCTTTTATTTTTTGGGAGATACTTAGGAACCATATTAAAATCTATCCTTCGCACACAGTATAGTAAACATGTTTATCTACTTTCCCATGTCCATCCCATATAAAATGCTTTAACATTTAGGCAATACTCCCCCCCCCCCCTGACACAGCCAATTTTGAAAATTGTGGATTTCGTCAGATTTCAGTGACAGTTCCAAGAATGTCAAATTATATAATTTAGGCTCCGAATTTTTAGTTGGGACTAAAGCAGCTTATTCACAAGAAAGGGGGGGGGGGGCAAAAGGTTACTTATATGCACCTAGCTCTGGAACTACACATGATAGAGAGACAAATTTTACATTTCTGAAATCCTCTCGCCGAGACGCTTTGTTTGGCGCTATGCGAAAGAGTCTAAGTCGAAGCGTTCTACTCGCCAACATTCCCAAACAATGTCAAATTTCACAAAAAGTAGGGGGGATGGAGGGCTGACACACTAGGGCCTAATAAAGATGACATTTCTGCATCTAACGAGCCTAATAAGGTGAATATTGGTTGAGATTTACCTTTGATATGAGCCATTTTCAAGAAATGTGATTCAAGTTGAGAAATGACAGTCCGGTTTGCGTCAGTTTCAAGTCACCCCCAACCACATAAGGCTAAAGGGATATCGGGCTGGGGGGTATCACGAAACTGTTCGGTGGCCGCTGAGCGTGCGATCAGCTGATCGTTGACCCACATTTAGATTGATACGATGACACTTTTTTGTCATAGGGTTCGTTTGGGGGTTAAAATACATTATATTTAATGGAAACAAAGCCTAAGCGTTACAAAACATCCTATATTTAGACACCTGATAGCTGAATTAGGCCCTACCCCCCCAGAAAATTTGGTTGAAGCGTTTTTCAACGGGGGTGACCAGCCACGCTGTCATTTTCCAACGTCTATCATTTGATCATTGGCTCTGTTTTTTGGTCTTGGCAAGTTTAGAGCCTCAGAATAATCCGGCTACTGACCTGTCCGCAATTTCAATCCCCATAAGAGAGGAGCCTAATCTATCCATATCAACAAAAATTGCGGACTTACCTTTCATATTTCAGCTGTAATCGATGAAATTAACCAATTTGGTACCGATTCATCTTCCCTCGGCGTTCCACTGTCCGCCATGTTGGATTTTGATACCGGAGATTGCCGAAGCGCTCGATAAACAAATTATTTTTTGATCAAGACGGTAATACTGTCCAAAATGTCCGCAAATGCCGCTATATTACCTGTAGGAGTAATAATATTACCTTGAAAGTCCGCAATTTGCTCGATTTCGGAAGATAAAGATGTTCGTGCCGACCCCCAAGTAAACCGGATGTCATTTTTGATGGCGTAAAACGGGAAACCTTTTCTCAAGAATCCGACGAGTCAAGTTTCGGCGACTTAACTTGGCCGAAAATCAATCAATCCTCCTTAATTTGGCCATGTAAGTAGTAAATTATTGCGGATTATCAAAGAATAATATGTTTTCTTTAAGTTGTCAGCTTTTAAGGCAGGAGAAACAATGAAAAGTCGTGGAAAATGGACTTCAAGCGAGACGAGTCAGTGAACTCGCTGACTCGCCTGTAAATTAGTGAAATTTCGAAGACGAAAAGAATATGAATCTGTTAAATTTAATACATATTACCATACTTTATTTGGTTAGCCTATAATTATAACCAAATCGAAATAAAATTAGTATAGTGTTAAAATATTGATTAACTTGATGCCGGCATTTCAGTCTACAAAGCCCCCATTTTAGCCTTTTTAACCTTTGCTGGTCAAAGACATCACCCAGTCAAAGATGTCGCCCAGTCAAAGACCTCACCCCGTCAACGATTTCCACCAAATAAAGAAAGGGTGAGCTGTGAGACATGTGATGATAGAATTGTCTAGAAGTGTCTAAAAATCCATGAATTGTCAGAAAATTACCATATTTTTGACCGGGAGAGACATCAAAAGAGGTTGTTAGTGACAACATTTGGCTAAATGTACCACTAATCGAGTTGGGAAATAAATTTCATAAATCATTGTATATATGTATTGTCACTAAGAAAATATTAGGTGGAAAAAAAAGACATAAAAATTAATAATACACACCCCAATTTTGCCAAAATGTACAACTTATATTGTCAAAAAATAAAATTAGGTGGAAAAAATAATAAGAATAAATAACAACCTTCACTAAAGAGATGTTTTTGGCTTGTTGCAATTTGGAATTGGATGTCATTTTTGTTTTGCCTGATAGAAAAACAATTGATGGTCCTATAAATGTTACCTTTATGCTAGAGTTGAAGGAGGTCTGACATGGTGAAGGCAGTTTAAAAGTCAGGGATAATCATTATCTGTTAAGTTAATATTAGTTTTGTGTTTAGACCCCAGGTGGCAGCACTGCTAAGTCCCGAACCACTGAGATGCTTCTGGTCCAGGATAAACATTTTTACTTGTCATTGAAAGTCTTTTGTATATGGCATGATAATCTACAGTAATATTTTAGAAAAATACTAACCTAATTTTAGGATATTTGGTTTGTATCGGGGGTTTTCATAGTACTGCAGCAGGCCTGTAACCCAAAGAATATAAAAGAGTGGCCTAAGGGGTAGTCCGCTCTGGTTGGACACCTCCTACTGGGTTGTTCTAGGCACTTTTTATTTAATAGTGATTGAATTGTGTAACCAGATAAGTAAAGAAGCACACACATATATTTTAGTCACGTTTCCATTCAACTGTAGATATGACTTCCTGGTAGACATAACGTACTTTAAAACAATACTGTACCGTCGCAATAAAGCGCCTGTTCTTGAAAGAGCGCCGGTCTTGAATAAGTGCTGGGGTATAGGGACCTTCAAATCTTTCTTAAGCACTAAAATCATGATCTTGAATAAGCGCCTGTCTTGTATAATCGCCTGTGTAAGAGCCCCGCCAAATTGAAGAGAGCCCCGGCGCTTAATCGTGACGGTACAGTATATGTCTTATGGATGTAACTTGTTACCGACAGGGTATGATGAGATGTTAAATCTTTCAGCTGCTGAGGATGTAATTTGTTTATTACCAACAGGGTATGGCAAGGGTTTAGATCTTTCAGTTGCTGAGGATCTAATTTGTTTGATGCTAACTGGCGACAGGGTATGGCAAGTGTTTAATCTTCATTGCATTAATCTTCTAATTGTATTTGTAAAAAAAATAATACACACACACAAAGCTTAAAATATTAGTTCTTTAATAGTGTTTATTATTTTTCTGCGAGGTGATATGCACAGAGTAGATAGGGCGTTCACTACAACAACTTGTTTAAACATATTAAGAAATTTCTGATTTGTCCTTCCTCAGTCCCCAACCTGCATAACTCGGAAGTTTGGGCCGTATGTATATTTGTCACAAGTGCCCTGGTGGAGCATCGTCACCAACCCAGTGGGCACAAACCCTTGATTCAACATTGATAACTTGTTGATATAGGGTTACACGGTTCATTAACCGTGTATCAACGTTGATACAATGTTACCATTTCAATGTTGTCAACCATCACCTATTTCAACATCTGATCAATAGTTGAGACATCAACATTGAAATGTCATACTCAAATCATGATTGATTAAACATTGATTTCTAGAACATTGAATCAGCATTGTTGGTGGTTAACTATGTCAATGAATACTCAATGTAGAGATTATAACACTGATTCAACACACATTCTCTAGCATTAATTCAACAGGGATATATCATCATTGAATCAAGAGGCTAATTTTGCATGGGCTTCAACATTTACATGGCACTGTTGAATCACAATTTGCATTCCCAGTGCAGTTCATCGTTGATATGGTAATATTGAATCAGCTATCTATTATACACATGGAAACAACATATTTTCGGCAATGTTAGACTGATATGAGTCTTTGCTCCTATAATACAGTGCAAAAGTCACCATAATCAGATCGCAAATACGGCTTCTAGGATTGGCCAAAAGTTGGGGTCTGGCTTATACGCGAGTTAGGCTTATTCCCGAGGTTTTTACGGTAGTACTAATTCATCTCTGATGAAAATATGACTTTTTTTTCTACAGACCCAGTCAAATGATTTGTTTTACGGAACAAGAATATCTATATGAATTCAGATTTTCCGCTTGATCTATGTATTAGCACATTGATGAATCCTGTCATATTTTGGATTTAATCTACCGAACCTAGCTGTGATGAGGAAATTATATAATTTAAATCTGCTTATCGTCAGAAAATTATTATATTTTGACCCAAAAATACAGCAAATATGACTTAATAGATGCTTTTTATTTGCTGCAAATCAGGATTCTTGGTGTGACAGGATTTTAACATAAAACGACAGGACTCTTACATAATATGACAGGGTTCTAATAGCACTCTATGATGATGTATTACTGGATTTACACCACATCAATGCAATCTTACATCTATAGTGACTGCCTTATTCCCAATAATGCCCTCCCAAATGATAGTGCAGCATATATCATGCACACATACATTTAATTATGTTCTCCTAATATTTCATACCTACATTATACTACAGACAACTTATTTACCTGAATGGGGTACTTAAAAAGGTATTTATGGATATAAACAGTCATAGTAATACAGTAAAACAGTAATAAGACAACGCAACTACTGATTTTCAACTTTTATTTCAACATAAGTACTCCAGTGTCGAAAACAGATTAAAATATTATATGTAACAATGGTATCATGTATAATGATAGACAGGGGTGGCGTTTCCTTATTCTTGGCATCATATTATTTATAGTAAAAAAACTGCCTACCATTATAAATTATGGAGCAAATAGCATTTGGTGTAACTTAGATATAAACTTTCAAAACTTGCTTTTCTTCTTTTATTTAATTATCATTTTAAAAGACATCATCCATGTTATCATCTTCAGGCGCAATCTGTAAATATAAAGTAGAGATATAACGATGTTGACACAATTTCTATCAATTATCTCAGACAGTTTCAGTCACATAAATACATTGTAAATTATAATAAGGTCTGGTATACGTTTCTGGATTGATTAGTACTCTCTTATACGTGAAGTATGTATTGTACAGTCTACTGCAACCCATATGCACTGGCTAAATTGTAGTTCAGGCTAATGGTACTATCATGGTACAGCTTCCTAGCTGCGTGGTGGCCTGTGTTTCCCCCCCCCCCCCCACCCCAGTCCAGGCCCTGTGACGTAGCAGCAGAGGAAACTCTAACCTCTGCTATACACACACAGTCCGTCACCTCACCTGTCCATACTATATCCACTACTCTCCAGAACCCCCTTACCCACCTGTACCCGCCTATACTCCTGCACAACCTAAAATCGACCCCTAAAATCGACATGGCCATTTCTTATAATCGACACGGCGCCATAGCCATGCGACATGGCGACTTTAGTGACATAGCGACAGGGGCCAAAAGAAAATGCTCCAAGCATAAGAAGCCAGTCACCGCCAGTGTATGGGCGCTATTAAACTGCGAGCATATAGCTTTATCACCTCCAAATAGGTCGAGTTACATATACTATGGGTGTGGATGGCTAAATTCGACACGGCGACATGGCCATTTCTTAAAATCGACATGCGACATGGAGCTTAGTGACATGCGACATGAGGTTTGAAAAGATAGTGACAGGGGACATAAGCAATTCTTAAAATCGACATGGGACATGGGGATTATTAAGCGACATTGACATGCGACATGGCCATTTCTTAAAATCGACATGCGACATGGGGACCCCCCCATCTATACCCCCTATACTGGTCTACTACGTCACAGTGTGGGCAAACACAGCCTACACGTGGTCAGGTAACCTCACCATGATAGCCACACACTAGGGTCATTACACTAAAATCTATTTTTAATTATCCCCAGGTTATAGTGATACATATCTTTCACCTTACAATATGATATTTTAAATGTATGTATTCATGTGTATCTCATGATACATGTATGGTCAGCTATATTCATACATAACTGGTTGATTTAGAGTCACCCTACATAGTGGTCACACTCCAGTGGTCTGTTTGCCCACCTTACCTCCGATATAAATAGAATAATCAAGTATATGTAACTCGACCTATAGTGTGTGGTGACTACATGTGGTGGGGGGGGGGGGGGGTCTGAGGGTATCAACTGGGTCCGAGAAGTGGGGTAGGAAACATCAATGAAGTGCACTAGCACAGTCAGGCGCAGATCCAGACATTTACATCCCATGAAATATTTGGTTATCGCACAAATGGTCTAAAAAAGTGACTTTGCGACCTGGGGCTCTTAATTTCGGCGACTTTCCGACCTGGGGGGACCCCCCTGCACCCCCAATGAGTAGAAGCGGTGTCCTTATCATTGTCCAGGAATGTTTCAAACGGGTGCCTATATACCCTACGTTTTTTTGTTTGAGGTGGGGGGGGGGGGGGAGGGGGGGATGACGTGCCTAGGCCTCTCCTAATAAAACACAGCAGTACTGTGTGTGTTCGTATGATGTTGTTTTTGTACAGAAAAGGGGCGGGGATAAACAATTGTCAAAAATAGGCCTAATTCAACAAAATTCCTTCGTGACACTAGCGACATGGGTTTTTTCTTAGTGACATGGGACATGGGCCTTTCTTAAAATCGACATGCGACATGGGGGGCCCCCATCTATACCCCCAACCTGTCCATACTGCCTCACCCCTCCCAGGGACCCAATCCACATGACTACACAACCCCCCCCCCTCTTATGCACCTCACCTGATATTGCCTGCTCTACTCTGTGTAACCCTACACCTACCCCTGCACAGTCCACTACCTCAACTTTTACTATGACTATATATTTCTCCCCGCTGGCTGCCTGCTCGATGGGCCGTGATGTCTGCTGCAGGGTAAACTGGGTGGGAGGGGGTGGCCATTTGAGCACCTGGAAGTATAACTTTAAACAACCAAATACTGTCTAATACATAGAATACATAGAAATCTACCCTCACTATGTATATTACTTTAATACATTTGTGAACATAATCAGGAACCTATTCACAACCTGTTACTGTAGCCTGTAGGCATTTTTGGTTTATTTGGTCTAAATAGGATCAATATTCATGTGCTACTTTCATATAGCAGGATATGCTATAATATACACAATGCAAGAGATAGGTTACAATACCAAAATAATATGTATATCTTATCTTTCCAAACTCCACTATCAAATACTGGAGCCTACCTTGTGTTCTGCCATTGAGTTGAGTGTAGATCTCGTGCTGAACTGCTGCATGTGTAGTCAGCAGGCAGTACCAGGGGTTTTGGGTGACTGGGCCACCTTCCTGTAAAGCTCAAATCCCACAACGCAACATGTGGGTGTTTAAATGTTTCATATTGGGGCTCTTGTTTATTGAGGCCCGTGTATATCAATGCATACATAATGGTTCTCATACTACCTTTCTTTATTTCAAATCCCACCCCCAAAATGGTACCTGAGGGTAACAAGCTGTTGGTTCTATAAATTGCTAGAGGTGGTGAGGTGGAGACAGTAGTCTAACTATACACCACTAAAGAAAAATCAGTTATTATATCATGTATATCTGCCTCTCATGAATATATATCAAAAGGATATGAGCCGTGGTCACCCTTATTTTCCAGATATAACAGCTGTATCAAATGCGCAGTATTCTTAAGTAAATTGAAGAGATACTGTCTATTTATTTTTTTATGTTAGCCACTATGTAAACCACAGCATTTCCTTGTCGATATTGTGTTTCTTTTGACTGATATACCCCCTGATTTCCTATTGAACAACATTTTGCTGTTCTCTTCCACATTGTGTGATTTGGGCTTAAGCCATGCATTGGGTACTACCCTGTAGGTGACCAGGTATACCTGTGACCCTCAGCGCACCTACACACCACTAGCCACTGCCACTGGCATACAGCCAGCCCCAGGCGAGCACAGCACCAGGACCAGATGGACAGACTGCCACACCAACAGTGGAGGGGAACCTGAGGGGAGGTACAGGTGGGTGCTATACTTTTGTTCAATATATAAAGGACAATATCTGAAACATTATCTCCTTTTTTAAACATATTATTTGACCCCTTCATAGCTAGGTATACATGTGCCACCGAGGTTTATCTGTATGGTGTGCTATTCACATATTTGGTGTAGTTTCTTTAGAATTTTTCTCTGTCTGCCTTGTCTCTTTCCACTCTTTTATACACTCCTACACACCTCCACTCTTATGTATTTTAAGCTATGCTTCTTTAGAAGATCTGAGATACTCAAAACAGGGCAATGCCAGGACCAAATAAAACCCAATTGTAAACATTAGCTTTATAACTATACCAGATACAATAAGGTAGCCTATATATATAAATATGTGTGTGATAGATGGGATCCTCGATCAGAAAATACAGTGAGTTGATGATTTAATAATAACACAAAGAGTGTGTGCTCTGGTAATAGTAGGGTGGATAAATTACAGAAATATTGGTAGATATAGTGATAAGAATTGTTATTATTAAATGTGTTTGGTTAAAGGGAATCGCTGGTTCCTACACAGAAGTTACCTGGCGGCAAAAATTGAAGCTCATAAAAAGTATTCTTTAAGCTGTATTCATATTCCTACATAGACCACTTTCCCTAAATCAACTATTTATATTTGTTATGTGGACAGTATACCTCCATTGTTCACATATATTCACTGCTAGGCCACCCATAGGATCCTATAGTTAAGGCTAAAGAAATATTTTTCCAAAATTCATGTCTTTCTCATTTTATCCGTGACCCCCTGTTTTATTGGACCTAAAATGTTTGTATAGATGTCCATTATACGTTCCCAAGGTTTGGTTGCACTATCAATAGGAGAAGGGGATTATCTATGCCAGATAATGTGAAAATGCTGTTTTCCTATTCAATTCTATAGTTAAGGTACTGCTTTGCTCAAATGGCCGTATCATGAAAGTTATTACCGTAAGATGGCAAATTCTTTTGATTTTCTATTAGATAATAAATCAAACTATCATAATCCTGAGTTATATGCAAAAGTCAATAGAACATCAGTAAATCTGCGCCAAGTAGCGAGTCCCTTTAAATATGGGATCCCATAGGGTTACAGCAGCAATACCGTATCAGTCCACTTCCGGTCAGTCTCCCTCGTATCAGGGTTATCTGGAATGACCACTAGACCATGCTGCACCATTTGTCTAATTAGTTGAAGACCATAGTGTTTTGATTGTCTCTCCTCGGGCGGTACTCAATATTTAGAATGTCAAAGAAAATGTATGATCAGGTGTTACAATAATGCTACTTACCATTTTCGTATCACAATAGTATATATGTATCCTATATTTTAAATGAAGAGTGCCCCCCCCCCCTCCCCGCAGTCACTGCTGACGTGTATAGCTATTGGTGTGTGTGTGTGTAGGGCTTGGTGCCGCCTGTCCTGGCTGAGGCAAAGGGTGCAGGGGGGAGGGTTGACCACATTCTATACATCTACAGGTATGTAACGAAGCCGCACACAAGGTAAAATTTAGTTCTATCTCAGGAATTCTGAGGGTATTGTAGTTATATAGTGTTCCCATCTCATCATAATTATAACAATTTTGAATCGAACAGCAAGCCTAAATTGTAGAAGTAAAGGAAATATAGACATAGAGAGGAGGGGGGACTCTTTTTCTCTGCGTAGTCAGACCACTGGTAGTGCTATGGCCATCATCTGCTTCAATCTAGTGAGTAATTACTCTTAAAGGTCCAATGTATTGTCAGTCAGTAGTGCCACTAGACATATGAAGACCATGTCTATAGGCTGTCAGGGGCGGGACTTGGGACTACACTGGTAACACAATTTTAATATGGCCCCTTCCCCTACTCTGACACAGGCAAAACTGCCTACTACAAGGCCCACATCCAGGTAACCCTGCTCCAGCCAGTGTAAGCCTAGGCCTATATGTCGAGTTAGATATATGGCTCTGCTACGTCACAGTGTGGGCGAACAAGGTAACACATGCTTAGGTAACCTCACCATAATAGCCACACACCAGGGTCATTACATTAAAATCCATTTTTAATTGTCACTGGCATACAGTGATAGACAGCTTTTAATATAAAACATAGCATGTTGAATGTTTGTATCCATATGTACCTCATGATACATACATTCATGTATGGCTATCTATATTCATATATAACTGGTTGATTTTGAGAGACCCTACCTAGTGGTCATGGTCCAGTGGTCTGTTTTTCCCCCCTCTGCACCTCGATTTATTCAGGCCCCCCAGCCCCCCTCACCCCACCCCACCACTTACCCATGGCAGAAGGGCAGCGTGTGTGTGCTATTTATGGGTGATTGGTGCATACTGAGGGTCCATATGCGGAGTAAACAGGTAGATTCAGGTAGGACCAACCAATGAGGACCTATAGTGCTCCCCTTACTGCAAGGACATCAAGTGAAAAGTGTTGATTTGTATGATCCCCATGCGTGTGTGGTCTATCTAATGAAACTACCCATAATGTGCCTGGGCATACGGACTGGTCAAGTATAATAGGTAGTGGTGTGAGCCTGCTCTGGGGTCGTTATTGTAACAATCATAGCACAGGGCACAAGATGGATGCACCCTGGCCAGGACAATGCCCGTTTAAAATGTCTAATTTTGTACCGAGGAATCATTTAATAATAAGTACAGGATTGGTAAGACTGACTTTGGGGGGTCTGTATCAGGTATCAATTTTCAAGTCAGTTTTACCGATCCTGTCTACGTAACAGATTATTCTGATGCTTTTTTCCCTTGGGATTCCAATTATGATGTTCACATACTTCCATTTTATAATAGTTGTGCTTTCATTTAGAACCCCAAAATATTTTTTAAGCCCAAGTAGCAGTGATTACCGATTAAAACCGATTCATTGATGATGTTATTTTATAAATATTGTAGTGTGTGCATATGTATCTCCACAATTTGGATTTATTTAAATATATATGTCTTCTCTATAAACTGTAGGAATATTCTATAAGTTGCCAAAAGTATTTTATGAATATAAGTTCAACCAAATATATCCTTTCTCTCTTACAGATGCCATGCTAGCAGCCTGGGGATGTCAGGACTCAAGAAGAAGAAGAAGAACCATCCAGAAAATAGACACAATATTGTTGAATAAAATGATGTGCTGCTTACCAAAGGGGGAGGGGCATCAGGATGTATGGAATTGTGCAATAATATATATGACAAGATCCCAGAGCCAAATTGCAACAAAAGATTTCAATAATATTTTCACACATAATGGCCATATCATTAAACATAATTTGGTCTGGTCAGGATTCACAGTACCTGTTATCTCTACCTCTCAAAGAAATACCTGATTTCTCATTATTGCGCACACGTTAGATATAAGGTTTCGAGGAAAACCTTTTTTCAAATTTCTCATGGAAACTATCATAAATATTGATAAAGATTGGCACATTATGTATCAAATTAAAGCTTATACTGTTAGTAATCCTATTGGCTAGAAATAAATATTAATTATAATACCAAAGGTTTATATTTTGCGTAAATGGTAAACATTAAATAACGCCCTGAGAAGTCATATTGCCGGTGCTTAGTGATGAAAATCCCTTTATTTGCTTTGCTTTAAGTCAGGTAGGTGACTCGTAATGCTTAAGTACTAGAATCTGTCTGAATACAAATCACAATGGTGAAACAGTACCGGATTTGGACTGTTTTATATGCTGCAGGGGGCTTTTTTCCTGGAAATCGTACTGCTCCAATTGGGGAAAACTCAATTATAGAATATGGTATAAGTCTAATTCTATTCAAATTGGTGTTGTAATTATTATACATGAATTTAGAAAATATAATTTACAATAGCGGCCAGAGCACCACCACTCACCTGGGTGGTGGTCCTGAGCCGCCTGCCTACTGGTTCCAATCTATCCATAGCAGAGGTTAGAGTTTCCTGTAATACTACGTCACAGGGCCTGGAGTGGGGAGCAAACACAGGCTGCCACGTGGTTGGGTTGTTTCACCATGATAGTACCATTACTCCTTACTCTTTTTTGATATATTCTAATTTAGCCCTAATAATTCTCAGCCTTCACTATAATGATACATGGTATGTACATACAACAGTGTCGATCTCATTCAGAGATATATATCTATTTTTAAAAATAATTCCTATGTGTGTATCAATTTAACTGGGTAAGATATGGTCCATATACCCTATAAAGTACCAACCACGTGGCCTTTGTTTGCCCCCCACTGTTCTATCATTGGTTGCAATCTACAACTCTAACCTCTGCTATAGGGAGACATTGCAAAAATAGCATCTGGAATCGCTGCAAAGCACTGGAGCTTGCTCTACACCTTCAGTAGTATAGTATGTATCGGAACGGGACTATAGTTAAGTACTGTTTATTACTCAATCGACCTGCAGCCAATCAGAAGCCTCCATTTGACCGGAAGTGACGTCACATGCCCATATAAGGGCATACCGGAAGTGACGTCACGTGACCTTGACCTAGTTAGAGGTCAAGGTCATGACTCAGCCAATCAGAGGCTTCCATTTTGACCGGAAGTGACGTCACACGCCCATATAAGGGCATACCGGAAGTGACGGCATGTGACGTCACACGCCCATATAAGGGCATACCGGAAGTGACGTCATGTGACCTTCACATGTACATATAAGGGCATACCGGAAGTGACGTCAAGTGACCTTGACTTAGTTAGAGGCTTCTGATTGGCTGGTACACCGGAAGTGACCCATTTATGCAAATGAGGGGCCTACTTCTGGTCAAATGGAGACCTCTGATTGGTTGGGTCATGAAGAAATGTGTCTCTTAATTTAATTTTGTTTAGGAAGTGATCGATTTTAGGATCACGCGACCCGAAGTGACCTGATGAGTCACGTGACTAGAAGTGACGACGACACATGCCTTAATTAGACGATTCAGCAGCGACCGGAGGAAGTGTCACTTTAAGAGGACACGCTAGTTAATTGTTATATTTGTTTTACTTACTAATAAAAGAAGACGTATGAAAATAAACACAACAATAATTTTATTTTATTTTTTTATTTTCTTTTTTTCAATTCTAATAACACTCTTTTTTTGAAAAGATGCGCTCAATCAATCAATAACACACTTTTTTTTCATATTTTAAAGGACTCGTTGTCACACCGTTAGAATGCACGCGACGCTTATAATACAAGTAGCGCACGTCATCTTTCTCTATGGTGTAAGTGTCCATTTTTGGTTCGTACCACTTTTGAAATTTATATTTACCGCAAGGAGAGTTTTTCGTTTTCGAAAACATTTAAGAAGACGACTACTTCTGTACACTTTTTTTGAGATTTTCTTTCACCGGTGCCGCTGATTTGATCGTAGCAAATGTAAGTCTTAGGGTTGACACTTAGGATCCCGTCACCTTCTCACGCCGCTTTCTTTTCTTTCTGAAGTATGTCTCTCTCAGGCGAGGTTTGACTACACACAGGCAAACATCAGAGGCACACAATAGCGCTAATTCTACCTTCAGACAAAGGTCAGGCACTGCTGGACTATAATAGATGGGTCAAGGGCTATTCTAGTGAGGGTCAGGCTACGCCGGACATTCAATAAAAAGCTGGAGTTTGGCAAACTTGCTTTTGAAAGTCTGTCCATGCGGGATCCTCATGCCATAGTCTGGCAATGCTGAACTCTTGGGAGAGTATGCCGGACTCTTGCTGGCCAGACTTTCAAGCAAATTTGCCAAAGTCCAGCTTGTTATTGAATTTCCGGCGTAGCCTGACCCTCAGTAGAATAGCCCTTGACTCATCTATTATAGGTCAGCAGCGCCTGACCCTTGTATGAGAGTAGTATTGGCGACATTGGCCGACTCTGATATTTACCCGTGTGTACGGCGGGAGGAGGGGGTTCACAGCCACTGCTTGCGCTTATAGAGCGATACTAGCGGAGGTCTGGATGAGGAGACTACGGCGTTTGTCTTTTGCTTGTGCAGCTGCTGCTGCTGCTGCTGACGATGTCACGGATGCCGCTGACAGATACTGCTGCTTGTGCTGCACGAGACTGAGTAGCCGCTATTACTAATGCTACTAATACTAGTATGAGAAAATACATTTAGTCAATTGATTAAATCAAGGAGGTTTTCTGACTTCAGTGGATCGTTTAGCCATCGGCCACGGGCAAAACTTGAAACCATTTTATACATGGGACAATTGGCAGAGTCGAAACGTGTTGGTACCATAGGGTCGATCATGTTCATCATCAGTTCAGGCAAAGGAAGTGTGTCGACAGCACGCGAAAACTTCATGTCTGAATGTTTCAACACAAGACTTTTTATCACACTCACACAGCTGCTTTGAAGAGTGAATCCTTGACCAAACTTGTGCTTTTCCAACACAGCTTTGGCCTCTTTCTGTGCAGTAAGGGATCTCTCTTTCGGGTTCATCTCAGTGCTGTCTAGCATGTCCTCAAAGTCTTTAACATAATGTTCCAACGGACTACAAATGATGGACTCCAGATCATCGTCCGCATATGTCGTCTCCTCGCACCATATTGTGTCTTCGCCTGTTTCGAATTCCGTCATTTTCTTGACAATCTCCTCCTGAGTGCCTTGCATATATCGAAGCTCCTTCAAGGAGTTGATAACTTGTATGGCGAAGACTGACAAACTTGAAGGAATTTCACCACAGTCAGGCCAAGTATACGGAGCTAAGAAAAATAGCTCTAACAAAATCTTCTCCCTCTGTCCAAATGAAACTACTGTTCCGATGAAGTTGAAGCATGCTTCTATCCATTGCTCCTTGGTGACATCCTTCCAATGTTTCTTTACCTCACATGCATCATAGGGCACCGTTTCTCTTCTTGCTTCAAGTGGGAGTTGCTTTTTCTTTCTTGGACTCATTTCGAGAGGGTTTCGATGCTCTGTAGCGTCAACACTTTCATAAATAAAGAAAATAGCAGAACTAACCATCGTAACGTGCTGAGCGAGCGTAGAGTGGACGATGCTACGAAGATGAAGGGCGGGTGGAGAAAGTGTGACTGGTGACAGCGGCGTTTCACTCCTTATGTACCCTGTCCTAGATAAGCCTCTTAAACGGCTGAAAAGACTCTCTAAGTACAGAGCTTCTACCGCAGGTGGGTTTAGACTTAAGCAGCTTAGTTCACACACATGTCTGTTAGAAAAAGCTACTTGCACACATGCCTTCCTTTTTTCACTAGTATTCACCCTCTGCCGACTTATAAGACACCTATACACTCTTTCTCGTGAAATCTATGGAAGATGATGGAAGGACCACTGACTACATTTTCTTTGATCAGAGCGTGGAGGACGGCGTCGAACGGAGGGAACGTTGTGAACACGGCTTATAGGTTTTTTGGAAGAGGTCTTGTAAAGTCAAACTGGCGAGAGAGATGGTGTCTTTCAACATGACAATGCTGCTATGTTGGAAAAAAATAGCGTGATTTTTTCAAAAAGATTCTATGAAAGATTTGACGTCTTCGTTGTTGTAGTGGATCAAGTAATCTGTCATAGTTTGCTTCTTCTTGTCATACTAAACTTTCTGACATGTGGCGTAGTCGGATTTCGGCCATTTTGACGCCCGTCAGTTCGCTGTCAAAAGTCGATCTCGGTGGCAGGGGTTTTTTGTTTACTAGTTTCTTGGTATACGTCATCCATTCGTAAGTAAAGCAACCTTTCTCTTCGTTTGTAGTGAAAGCTCGCAAATAATTCGCGTAGCTGTAACCAAGTGCTAAAAAAGTTGACTACTACGTCCAAGAAAACTGTGTGTAAACCGTCAACTATTGATTGCTTCTCTTTATGACGCTGAATTGTTGGTTTCTTCGGTCTCCGGAGGCAAATAACGAGTGAAGGCGTATTTTTTGATCAGGTTCAAGTCGTAACTCTCCGAGTTGAAGCGTACGACTGGAGCTTGACGGATGTATCTCAGAAGCCGCTTCTTCAGTTGAACTAACGGTTGTCTGGTGTGAGCTGCAGCGAAGCCGCCTGGAGAAGGGGTGAATGTCGCTTCCTCTAGCAGGAGAGCTTCACCTATCGCTACATGTAACTTCGCTAAGGTTGGTCGGTAAACTTCTAGCACAGCTTTCTCGATGACTTTGGCGTTCTCGTTTATGTGATTTTAAACTCGGTCTAACAAGGGGTCGGAATCTGCGTCGGATTCTCTGACGTACGCTGCCCCTCCTACCCCGGAAAGTCGTATGCGACGCTAGTCGACATCGCTGCATAGAGGGCAAAACTTAGGTATTGTTCTTCATTTTTCTACGGGTCACTCGTGATTGTACGGTCTTTTAAAAATTTTGAAACACTTTTCGCAAACGTCCTGCAGCATGTTTTTCTTTTTTTTGTTTTTTCACTTATTTACCAAATATTAAAAAAATAAACATTGTTTATCACTTCGAATACTAGACGCCTCTTACCACACGATGCTATTAGCATAGTGAAAGACGTCTGTAGTGTAGGATCGATTTCAACAGATGTCCATCTTACTGCAGGGATCAGACGAGAGTGGTCAACACTGGAGTGTCACAGCTCACTTTTATTTCTTTGGGTACAGCTGCATACAACCCTTGAACATACATTGCGACGTCGCCGCGTCCCATGTAGTCTTCCAACACTTTCATCAGAGCCATAGGCTCAGACGTCTCGTTGTACTTCCAAGCTTTCAGCACTTCATAGACAGGGTTCTTCACAGTCCTGTCAGAAGGCACAGGTTGAGAGATGGAAGCTACTTCATGAGAAGTCAACCCTAAGTAGATCCCTATGGTCTTCCAGTCTCTAGGGCAGAGCTCAGCTAAAAGAGAGAAATATTTCTGCACTTTCCACTCCATGTCTCCACTCTCTAAGCCATCCCACATGTCATGCTTGTCCATGTACTCACGTGAGAATTTGATGAGGTCCATACGGTAAGATTCTTCCAAGGCGGCGGCTAGGTCCTTCCACCTACTAGTACAACTTTTCTGGTACCAAGTAGTGAACATTTCTCTAGCTTGAGTTATGACACTTGTCTCACAACTGAGATATCCCATATCCTTCAAGTTCACTTCAAGGAATGAACCTAACCGTATGTAATCTGATGTCGGCAACTTACTACTTATTTTCAGTAGCATAGCGTCTGACAAGTATCCTAACGGCTCTGCTTTGAAGTATGATGATACAGGTACTACTGCAGCAGAACCAATAACAGGAGCAGCGTCTGCGCTGGTATCAGACGACTCGTTGTCGGAACAGGGCAACCACATGACTTCGTAAGGTATTGGTGAGGGCAGTCGCCACGGACCGGACGCACTACCAGTGGAAATGAGGTCGAAAAACGGACTGTGCGCCCGTGACCCTTCGGGTTCCTCGTACGCCTCGTCGTCAGCGTCGTTCTCTGTTTCACCCTGTTGCTTTAGGACATGCATGTCTACTACGCGCTGCTGGGGCTGAGTGTCCGAATAGCTGTAAGTCTCAGCGCGAGCAGCGTTGATGTCGTCGGTTGATGAAGCGGTGGAGAGGTTCTGTGCAACGTGCTGCGTGTCAGTACTAGTAGCGGTAGTCGCAGCAAGAGGTGTAGCAGCAGCAGCAGCAGCAGCAGCAGCAGCAGCAGCAGCAGCAGGAGCAAGCGCAGCGCTAGCAGGTGCAGCAGTAGCAGGCGCAGCAGTAGCAGGCACAGCAGCAGCAGGCACAGCAGCCTCAGCAAACGCAGCAGTAACAAGCACAGCAGTAATAGGCGCGGCAGCAGCAGCAGCAGCAGCAGCAGGCACAGCAGTAACAGGCGCGGCAGCAGCAGCAGCAGCAGCAGCAGTAGCAGCAGCAGGCGCAGCAGTAGCAGCAGCAGCGTGCTCAGCAGCAACAACCGTCGCGAGTGTAACAACGTCGCTACTACGACGACTACTACTACCACTACTACTGCTGTGTGCGCTCGCTACAGCGGGAGGGTGATAAGACCAAGCGGTTGCGGCGGTAGTCTCAATTTCAGTAGCAAGAGGAGACGCTGACAGTAAACGATCACCGTTCTGCGTATTCTTCTTGTTCTTGAACTCGATTAGATCCTTGGACGACAGTAGTTGTTGTGTTTTGCTCATGGTGGTGCCTGTAGAGAGCAGCAAAAGACTGAGTGAGTGAACGGATGTTTCCAGGCCCCTTATATACTCCTTCTCGCTTCTAGAGCTAAGCTACTTACAGCTCTCTTCAGCTGCCGCCGGCTGACCGGTGACTATTCACAAAGAGAAACAAAAAGTCATAAGGCATGACGTTTTCAGCTGGATCCCTTTCCCCCTCCCCTTTGAGAGATCGACTGACACGAGCTAAGCTACTTACTGCCTTGTTCAGCAATTCAACGTGCGTTAGCTGTATAAAGGATTAAGCAGTTGCTGCCGCCAGCTGACCGGCGGACATTCCCAAAGAGAAACAAAAGACATAAGTCATGACGTTTTCAGCTGGATCTCTTTCCCCCCTCCCTCCTTTTTTTTTGAGAGATGGACTGCCATGAGCGGGCGGTGTACCGACTGTACTAATTCAACGCGCATTAGCTGTATAAAGGATTAAGCAGTCATGAGCTTAGAGTGTGTATACAAAAAAACTACAGGAGGCGTGTAGTGTGAAGCAGGACCCCCTAAGACGGGAGTGTCTGTCTGTGAGTACAGTCGTGTGCATGTGGTGAGCGACTTAAGTGTAAAACAAAAAAAAATCACCGCCTCCTGCCGTGGTGAGTAGACTGGCCGGCGGCGGCCGGCTAGTTCAATAGGGGTGACAGCTGACTAAGGCTGTGCATGAAAATCCGATTTTCACCTGACCTCTGACGTTTGTTACAATGAATGCCAAAGGGGGAGAGAGTTGTCCTCAGGTAGGGGGTAGGAGGTAAGGCTAATGGATAAGGAAAAAAAACACCATTTTCAGCTGGCCACCACAGATGGCGATGACATACCCCTCGTCATCTAAGCTCTTAAGAAGCTCTTACGGAGCGGAGCGGCTGCTGGACAGCTGGGGTGAGTAGACCGGCCGGCGGCGGCTAGCTAGTTCAATAGGCGTGACAGCTGACTAAGGCTGTGCATGAAAATCCGATTTTCACCTGACCTCTGACGTTTGTTACAATGAATGCTAAAGGGGGAGAGAGTCGTCCTCAGGTAGGGAGTAGGAGGTAAGGCTAATGGATAAAGAAAAAACACCATTTTCAGCTGGCCACCAAAGATGGTGATGACATCCCCCTCGTCATCTAAGCTCTTAAGAAGCTCTTACGGAGCGGAGCGGCTGCTGGACAGCTGGGGTGCTGTTGGAAATAGGATTAAACTCCCTCTGTATAAAAGCTCTGATTTCTGTTGGAAAAAAAACCATATCACCTCTGACCACAGTAACGTCTACTACCACCACCACCAGCACCACCGCCGCGGCCACCGCCGCCGCCGCCGCCAGTCACAGCTGATCGCCTCATTAAAGCATGTGACGTCGTCGCTTCTAGTCACTTGCTTCATCAAGTCGCTTCCAGGCACGTGATCTTAAAGACCCTCACTTCTTAAACAAAAAAAAAACGAAGAGACACGCTTCTTCCTCTCGAGAGGAAGAATGACGTATATAAGGAGGCTGACACGTGTATAGGCGCCTTATTAGTCGGCAAGGGGTAAATACTAGTGAAAAAGGAAGGCAGGTGTGCAGGTAGCTTTCTAACAGACACGTGTGTGCACTAAGCTGCTTAAGTCTAAACCCACCTGCAGTAGTCAAGTAGCATGTGAAAACTTACTTAACAGATCACTTAATTGAGTAGAGACTCTGTACTGAGAGAGTCTTTTCAGCTGTTTAAGAGGATTATCTAGGACAGGGTACATAAGGAGTGAAACGTCGCTCTCACCCATCACACTTTCTCGACTCGCCCTTCATCATCGTAGCATCGTCCACTCCACGCTCGCTCAGCATGTTATGAGGGTTATTTCTACTTTTACAGCTTCTTTTCTTATCGAAGTGTCGACGCTACAGCCCAGTGGGCAAACCAACGTTGATTTAATGTTGATTCAACCTAAGCCATAACATACTATCAACGGTTGATACAGGGTTTGTTTAAGGTTGATATTGATGAGGTCATCAACGTTGGCAAATCACCAGTGATTCAACATTAATATCAACGGTTGATACAGGGTTTGTTTAAGGTTGATATTGATGAGGTCATAAACGTTGTTAAACCACCATTGATTCAATGTTGATATGGTTAGGCTAAATCAACAGTGTAATTAGAAACTATGATTCCATATTGAATACGTTATGTTGAATCACCTGCAGAATATGAACTTTAAATCAACCGCTAAATCAGCAGTGAACAGTTTACATTGTTTCAAAGATGTTCACTCAATGTTGAAGCATCATTAGATATTTATTACACATGGAAGTTGATTCAACTACAGCCTGTCAACATTTAATGAACTTGTATTGTGTCATGCATTATACAATTCTACTTTGAATGCAATGGTGATCCATGGTTAGAGTATCAACATGAAAGTAACTTTGCTTAATGTATACATATCCTATGTGAAAAAATAGTCAACTCGATCTTTAACTTTGTTTGATGAATCTTTTATTGGGGACGACAATAATAGTCACAAATGACACCACAATAAGCTGCCTCTATAATCAGAATGTTCTTACTGATAAATAAGATTACATGCACACTTTAGTCATGACAGTAACTATCTTTTGGTATCCGTAAGGCCAGGTCAAATCAGGATAATACCCATCTTAACATGATAATTATAATGATAACCCATGGAGTATGCAACCAAGTTTTAGTATCTACCAAAAACAATCCAGGGGCCAATTTGATACAAAATGAACCATTCACTAAGGCTTTTATTGATTTTCTAGTAATCTCTCCACTTTATTTTTAGGGACAATGTAAAAAGTATCAACTTTATTTCCTGACTCAATTAGGGTAGATTCGCCCTGAGTCAGACACATACCCTGAGACGGACAGTGAAATTTGTGGTTACATATGTACTCTACTAATTCTAGTGTCTGTTTTTTGAAAAGAATAACACTTTAAACTTTACTATTGTTCACAAATAAAGGGCATAACATGCCTGAATAACCACAATTTCAGGTGTCCGTCTCAAGGTATGTGTCTGACTCCAGGTGAATCTACCCTAATGGAAAATTTAGCCAAATTTGATCATAAACAGCCATTTTTTCTTAATTTTTGGAGCTATTCTATTCTCTCATGTCCCCACCATAAAGATCCCTGATCCACAGGGGGGGGGGGGAGGGGATCCAATAGTTTTCATAATCCGTTCCCATGTTCAACCACACATATAATTGGAATTACATATGGTTATAGTAGCCCAGAGGGTCTCATTTTAAAGATAATTTAGTTTTTCAATATCTGAAGAGGTTATAATGGGTTTGGCTGTTTCATCTTCCAATATATTGCACGATTTAATACATCCTGATGTCATACCCCCTCTCCCTTTAGGCAGGCAGTGTGTCACAGTTTATTGAACAATATCGTGTCTAGTGTCTGGATATGTTTTTTCAAGATGAGTTGTCACTTTCCCAGGTCACAAGCATCTGTGAAATAGAAAACATATATAAAGTTCAAAACTCAAGTTCATGAATTACATTTGGCAAATAGTAAAAAAAAGTTTACAGTTTAGGCCACTCAAAAATGAACTGGTTTCAATGAAAAACACAATCAATAATTAACAAAATATTGCCATATGGGGTATCTATTTAAAGCTTGTACTGTCAGTAATGTAGTGGACTAGAAATAACTCTTACAGATTTTAGCCCATGAATTAAAAAAAACGAGGAAATGTTTAAAAAAAGGCTCATCATATCTGCAGACAGATGATGACATTTTTCTTTGGCGTGGCCTTATACCACAATTATATCTATGCAAATTAATGTTATTTATGGTATACACACATACTACAATATTGTTCATATCATCTTAGCTACACACATTTAATGCTCTAAATAGCATACAATGTTACCAAATTCAATTGATACTTTTCTAGCAGAGAGACTCTTTTAGATATCATATAACAATAACTCATATTGAGAATAAACCTGTGCATAACTGTAGGGATGTCATTGACATCCAATTTATTTCGATTTCGATTATCACTATTTTAGTCTCGATTTTTCGATTATGTTGATTTATTTTGATATTACAAAAGCAGGTAATATATGCTTGAAAAAGGGGTATCTACATATGTTTATTTCCTTCTTCATGATTGAGTCTATAAAGACGAACACTTGGTAGCTCTGTGAACAAAATCTGAGTTCTTTTTCCCTTAATATTTTGGGCAAAAAGAGGTCATGGTTTTCAAATGGAATAAAAAGCAAGTTCTAAATGGAATATTTATACAATTTTTACAGTTCTAGAAAGGTAATTTATGAGGTTAACTGTGATACAAATATTGTATCAATATAATGCTTTCGTCGATGCGATAATCGCAATTCAAGAAATGTCGCTGTATCAATTCTTGGGGGATCAATGACATCTGTACCCGCTTCATCCTTCAGGTCGACCCGAAGAGTTGCACCACCTACAGTTAAAGTATGAGAAAAACAATATCATTTCTGTGAAGTCACATATAATATTCATTAGTGAAGTTGAGAGGTGGGGGGTCTAATCGTATTGTATCTGCACCAGTTCTTGAGGGTTGACACCCAGCATGATATAATGCTTTCTGTACAGATAATTGTTATTTAATTATATTCAATATTCCAGTCAGATTTCCAACTCCGACTGCCAACAGTCACAGCCTTGAAAATGTCTTATGCCCATTAAAGATGCAATCGCACCTAAATTTACAGTAATTTCTATTAGCATGATATTTATATAACTGAGGGAATTTGCCAACTTTTAAAGCAATATGGTGCCATTATTATTAAATAGATTTTGTCAAATAAAGGATCCCATAGGCTTAAACCAAGAGAAGCGTATCAGTCCACTTCCGGTACATTTACCTAGTATCAGGGTTATTTGAAAATCGTGTATCGGGTGACTTCCGGCCTTAGCACTGGCGCATTTATATGTATATTCATTGTTGATGTTTTGATTGACTCCCCTTGTGCTGTCGGCTCAGTGCGAGGGGGTGGTGGGGGGGGGGGCTGGCAGCTAACCATGACTGCCTCGTCTGCCCAGGCAGGCTGGATGCGTTTCCCCCTCACAACTACTGACTAGCCGGCGGATCTGGCCCTCCTTCCACGCACGCTGAATGACGTAAGTGGGACTGCGGCGGTGGTCTGACTACTGACCTGCCCCCCCCCCCACCCCCGGGCCTGCTCTGTAGTAGTAGTACCTCACCTCTGCTAACTAGACTGTACCATAGAATTCGCTCGGACATACTTGCTAAATCCTCAAAAAATCAGGGTTATATTTTGTTTATTCTAAGCGAATGATGACTTAATTGTATTCTCTTTTCAACAATTAACACACTTGAATCGAACATCAAGCCTAAATTGTAGGAATAAAGGGAATATACACACTTAGAGGGGGGTACTATTTTTTTTTCTGTGTAGTGTAAAAACGGAGGTGCTATGGCCATCTTCTGCTTCAATCAAGTGGGTAAACACACATAAAATGTCTAATTTCGTGGCTAAAAAGCATTTAATAATAAGTACAGTATTATTCCAAGTGAGTTTGGGGGGTCCGTATCACGTATCGATTTTTTGAAGTATCAGTCATCGGCCTATAAGGCCTCAGACTGATACTTCAAAAATTCTCAACGTGATACGGACCCCCCAAACTCACTTGGAATGATACTGTCTACTTAAATAATTCAAAACAGGATAAAAAAGACAATTTGAGTAACTGTCCGGCGGACTTAAATGCCCCTGACCACATTGTATAAAATTCAACAAGGGTACCAGCACCTCAAGTGCCGTTAATTGATTGCTGTGGTGAAGGCCATCCAACCATAAAGTGTTATTGAGGGACCTAATGATCCTTGACTTGGTGAAGGGTGGTCGAGTGGACCTGCATAGGTAAATGTGTATTATATAGTACACATGATTATCATGCCATAAACTGAAAGGAAGCTTGTTTAAATCTTATTGTTCCCATGTTTATTGTATTACTGTGCGTTGAGGATAAATAGAAAACAATTACATTTATGCAATATGAAATAAAAAGTATAAAATTTGGTTCAATTCTTCACGATGGTGTCCCTTTCTACATGAATTTACCAATACCTGTTTGAAAGTGCCAGTCTACACACATACAATATAGGGTAATGATACACATACTATTCTAGCCTGGGCACCTGGCACAGTAAATTACAACCTGTTGCTCGTTATCATCTAATTCTCTATAAATTCAGGATTTTCTATCTAATAAGGTATGTTAAACAGAGGAAGATCAAACGATATGTATCATGTATAAATTCCGTAGATTTGTTCTTTTGGATGTGTTTTGTCCAATGCCATCTTTAAAAGCTTGACTAAATTATCATTACTTTAGGAGAAGCATAGATTATCCCGGAAATAGCAATGTTTGGGAATGTTGGACCCAGTAAACAAAAACACGTTATATCACGTCAAAATAACGTTTCTTGAAGGTGTGGAAAACGTTTGAAAAAAACGTAAATATAAAGATATTTAACGCAAATTCGTTGACCCCAATTAATGAAAAACGTTTGAATTTACAACCTTATTATCACGTTATTTTACATTTTTTATAATGGATTTTGACTGCTGAATAACGTTATTAAAAGGTTTTAAGTTATAAAATGGTGAAGGAACACCTAGCTGAAACAAGTATTTGGGGGACTAATTGAGGTTGAGAAAATACTGCATATTATGAGACTTGAACCTGTGATAGTAGGCCTCACACTCCATACCCAGGTGTCCTATCAACTGCGCCACAGAGGACAACATACTTAGCAAGTCTCAGTACATACAGTGTTAAAATACCTTAATTTTAAAAGTACATTTATTGGATCTAATTGGTTGATACCAAAAACTATTCCTCGGAGGTTTTACAGCAAATACTACACCTCGGTGGTTTTACAGCAAATACTACAGCTCCAAGGAGGTTTTCCATCACATAGGGACCTTTAGTAAACTTAATGTAGCTCATTAAACGTAGAGGTAGTCACTGATACGTGCATTGGTGGCAATGACAAAAACCTACACTACCATGCACATCCACAATGGAGTAGGAGTAACTCGTTAGTCTCTAATGTAGAAGAACCCGGGTTCAACCCCAAGTTAGGTCTGCTTCAGTATGTTTTTGACCATGGACATAAAATATCCATTTTTGGGGATACCTTTTCAACTAATCTACTGACACTGATGAAAAAAAAAAAAAAAAAAAAATATGATCACTTCATAAACTATCTAGATATATTATGGTAGTGCTTCCCATCATTTGCCTGATAAATAGTCATATAAAAATGTTAAATAACGTTATATAACGTTGTGAATACAAACGTTTTTGGCGAACTATATAACAGCGTTAAATAACGTTCTACATTTAACGTAAAATAATGTCATACTTTGTAACATTTCAAAACGTTAAAAAACGTTCTTTGTTCACTGGGGATACTCCTATATACTGCACAATAGGTGTCATGCTATGCCCCTCAACACAGTGTACACGCTGGGGACATGCATGGGTGACTGGAGTGAAGACCCCAGTGTAGGGAGGGAGGGACAAACAGAATGATTTCAAACCTACTACACGAAATATGTAAATAGCATCATGGTGGCATACATATACTAAGGCTAACTTAACCCTTTCCCTGCCGCTTCACAATTGAAAAATTGTTCCCAACCACCGGGGACATTGCAGATGAATATGTCCTACTAAAACCGGCACTACACTACAGATAGTGCCCTGGTACTGCATATATGCAGTATCGGTTTTTGGGTACTAAAATACAGTACTGCATATATGCAGTATCGGTTTTACAGTGGTACTGCATATATGCAGTATCGGCAGGAAAAGGGTTAATGCATTAAAATAAGAGATGATATTCCAGAAAAAGCCATGTATGAATTGAACAAACAATAGCACCCACCTGTACCTCCTCCCAGGTTCCCCTCCACTGTTGGTGTGGTAGAGACTGTGCATGTGGTCCTGGTCTTGTGCTCCGCTGGGGCTGCCTGTTTGCCAGTGGCTAGTAGTGTGTGCGTGTGCTGAGGGTCACAGGTATCCCTACTAACCTACAGAGTGATACACCCTGCATGTCTTAAGCCCAAATCACATAATGTGGAAGAGGGCAGCAACATGTTGTTTAATAGGAAATTAAGGGGCATGCCAACTATGAGAAGCCCGCTATTGACAAGGAAATGTCCTGATTTACATAGTGGCAAAGTAATTAAATCATTCCTTTCTCTCGGATATACTGGCGAATGCTGTTTATTTGACAAAGCTGAAATGTGTGGAAAAGAGGGTGATCACTACTCATAGTTCTTCTCAATATAACCATATGGGACCGATTTGCATGGTATAATGACTAATTGTCCATAGTTGTGAACTGAAGAGGTAGACTACTGTCCCCACCTCACCACCTATTGATAACTTGTAACACTCAGGTTCCATTTGGAAGGTGGGATTTGAAAAAAGACAATGGTGGTATAAGAAGCATTGTGTATCAATTGATATACCAGAACCCCAATAAACAAGGTTTAAAGGACCAGATATTGTCCTATGGGGTTTGGGCTTTACAGGAAAGTGGTCCAGTCATGCAAAAAAACCTGGCACTGCAGGCAGACTTGGTTTCGAGCCTATAACAAATAGGACTATATAGTTGACACTTGACATTCCATGCATCACTAACACTCACCGATAGCACGAGTACCCCCCCCCCCCCCACCTCTCCCAGGCCCCGGTCCACTTACCCTGCATAGGGGTCCCCCCCCCCCCCCACGAGGTCGGAAAGTCGCCAAAACGGCCCAGGTCATCAGGTCGCTTTTGTTCCTACTGGAGCGACAGCTATAGATACGTTCTCAGGGTTCAGACAATTAGAGGGTACCAATAGCTATATTGTGTGTCCGACCACAAGAAATCTATCATCAAGCATTCTTTCATTATCAAAGGTCTTCCCTCTCAGAGACGATTGAGTCAAACAATGCAGTAGATGTATAATATTGTAATACATTGAAAGATAATGTCTGGCAGACACAGTCATATGACGATGGGCCATTAGAGTACTGATAGGTGGGACCCAGGCAAACGTGGGTGGTATGATAGTGGGTGGTATAATAGTGCTGGTACTCCAAAGGGAGGTGTGAGTGTGTACTCACACCAAGCTTCAACGCACTAGCTGAGGCAGGTACAGTGGCAGTGTGTCTGGGAGGGAGGGGGGGGCAGGCGTCGTGTCCAGCGTGTGTGTGTGTGTGGGGGGGGGACCCGTCAATAGAAAACATGTCACTTTTTCATCAATGGCGGCCATAGCCATAGTAGCATCACATTGTTACAAATATGTTGTTTCAGTAGTCATTATTGATAGATGGTTCAACATTACCAAATCAATGATCGAGTGCCATAAGAATCTAAATAGTGATTCAATAGTGACATGAGAACGTTGATACACATACAAAAATAACCCCTTAGTTCAATGATGATATAGCCCTGTTGCATCAATACAGTCAAATGTGGGTTGAATCGATGTTATAAGTTCAACACTGAGTAGACATTGAAATAGTTGGCAATCATCAATGCTGATGCAGTGTTATGGACATCAAGGTTGAATCAATTATGATTTGAGTAAAGCATTTCAACGTTGATGTCTCATCCATTGATCAAATGTTGAAATAGGTGATGGTTGACAATGTTGAGATGGCAACATTGTATCAGTGTTGATACAAGGTTGATAAACCGTGTAACCCTATATCAACAAGATGTCAACGTTGAATCAAGGTTTTGTGCCCACTGGGAGAGCATCGAAACTCTCCAAATGAGTCCAAGAAAGAAAAAGCAACTCCCACTAGAAGCAAGAAGAGAAACAGTGCCCTATGATGCATGTGAGGTAAAGAAACATTGGAAGGACGTCACCAAGGAGCAATGGATAGAAGCATGCTTCAACTTCATCGGAACGGAAGTAGTTTCATTTGGACAGAGGGAGAAAATTTTGTTGGAGCTATTTTTCTTAGCTCCGTATAGTTGGCGTGACTGTAGTGGTGAAATTCCTTCAGGTTTTTCAGGGTTCGGCATACAAGTTATCTGGTCTTTGAAGGAGCTTCGATATATGCAACGCACTCACGAGGAGATTGTTCAGAAAATGACGGAATTCGAAACAGGAGAAGACACAATATGGTGCGAGGAGACGACATATGCGGACGATCATCTGGAGTACATCATTTGTAGCCCGTTGGAACATTATGTTAAAGACTTTGAGGACATGCTAGCCAGCACTGCGATGACCCCGAAAGAGAGATCCCTTACTGCACAGAAGGAGGCCAAAGCTGTGTTGGAAAAGCTCAAGTTTGGTCAAGGATTCACTCTTCAAAGCAGCTGTGTGAGTGTGATAAAAAGTGTTGTGTTGAAACATCCGGACATGAAGTTTTCGCGTGCTGTCGACACACTTCCTTTGCCTGAACTGATGATGAACATGATCGACCCCATCGTACCAACATGTTTCGACTCTGCCAATTGCCCCATGTATAAAATGGTTTCAAGTTTTGCCTGTGGCCGATGGCTAAACGATCCACTGAAGTCAGAAAACCTCCTTGATTTAGTCGACTGACTAAATGTATTTTCTCATACTAGTATTAGTAGCATTAGTAATAGCGGCTACTCGGTCTCGTGCAGCACAAGCAGCAGCATCTGTCAGCAGCATCCGTGACATCGTCAGCAGCAGCAGCACGATCAGCACAAGCAGCAGCTGCTGCAGCAGCTGCACAAGCAGCACAAGCAGCAGCATCTGTCAGCAGCATCCGTGACATCGTCAGCAGCAGCAGCTGCACGAGTAGCACAAGCAGCAGCATCTGTCAACAGCATCCGTGACATCGTCAGCAACTGCAGCAGCTGCACGAGCAGCACAAGCAGCAGCAGCTGTCAGCAGCTGCAGCAGCTGCACGAGCAGCACAAGCAGCAGCACCGACAGCAGCAGCAACAGCAAATCAGCAACAGCAACAGCAGCAGCAGCAGCAGCAGCAGCAGCAGCAGCAGCAATGTGGACCGCTAAATTCGAGATGGTGACATACCTGTTTCTTAGAATCGACATTCGACATGAGGTCTAGTGACATTTGACATGAAGCTTGAAAAACATAGTGACAGGTGACATGAGCAATTCTTAAAATCGACATGAGATATGAGCATAATTAAGCGACATCGACATGCGCCATGGCTATTTTTTATTTTTTTTGAAGACAACCGCCATAGCTTCCTTATTCAGACTTCCACTAGTAGTGCTCTATAAGCGCAAGCTTTGCCTTAAGAGAGCTGTGGCTGTGAACCCTCTCCTCTCTCCGTACACACAGGTAAATATCAGAGTCAGCCAATGTCGCCAATACTACTCTCATACAAGGGTCAGGCGCTGCTGGACTATAATAGATGGGTCAAGGACTGTTCTACTGAGGGTCAGGCTAGGCCGGACATTCAATAACGGGCTGGACTTTGGCAAATTTGCTTGAAAGTCTAGCCAGCAAGAGATGCACATCATCATAAACGCAATCATGATACCTTTCATTGTAAGTAGACTCGCCTCTCTGCCCTCTCTTTTAGAGAGGGCAGAGAAGCGAGTCTCACTCTTAAAAAACCCTGCCCCTCCCCCCCTCCCCCCCTCCCCCCCCATGCATCTTAAAGAGTGCCCCCCAGAGTGCCCCTCTCCCCCCCTCCTAGAAAAAAAGAGCCGTATTTTTAAATTATTTTTTAGCAAGCTTTTTCAGCTTGCTTTTTTTTTCTTTTTTTAAATTTATTTATCCATCAAAATCTCAAGTGACTTATTTTGAAAGCCAACCTAGTAGTCACGTGACCCCCTTAAGTAGGTCACTTCCCGTCACGTGACCTATTTGAATTTCCCGCCAACATGGTGGTCACGTGACCCTCTTAAGTAGGTCACTTCCGGTCACGTGACCTATTTGAATTTCCCGCCCAAAGGTCACGTGACCGGAAGTAGGTCACTTCCGGTCACGTGACCTATTTGAATTTCCCGCCAAAAGGGAGGCCTCTCATTGGCTGCTTTTGAATTTCCCGCCAAAAGGGAGGCCTCTGATTGGCTGCAGGTCGATTGAGTAATAAACAGTACTTAACTATAGTCCCGTTCCGATACATACAATACTACTACCTTCGAACTCGTTTTTGAGTGGCATTAGGAATTCAGATTTTTCACCTAATCCAAAACAATTTCGACCCGCTCGCGAAAACCCACCAACCCCCCACCCCGCTTTTATTAAAGAAGTGACGACTCCCTAAGAGGACCAGCCTTCGGTGGAATTCTATTTGGGGGGGGGGGGGGGGGGTCAGATTGGCAAAATAGTGGACAATAAGCCAGAAATGGTTTAGCCTTATTTTTTATTGACATTACAGTGGTCTTCTGATCTGAAACGAACATTTTATATTTGGAATGTAGAACTTTCCTATTGGAAATTGGCACATGTATACTGCATTTAGTCAGGAAAACCATTCATTCTTTCGGTCCTCATCTCTTGGGAATTCTGCTAGTTACTCAAAACTGAAAACACACCATCAAAATTATTCCTAGAACAATTAAAATTCACAATCCGTAGGTTATTCTTTAATACTAACAATTCGTTAATTGTTCCAACTGATCAAATTTTGTCCCAAAAATATGGCAGAAATGCCTGTTAGCGTCAACATTTGGCTATATTTATAACTAATTGAGTAAACATACCTCATACATTTTGGATTGTCGCTAAAAGAATCAAGTGGATAAATTAATACCTCCAGTGAACAGTTGTTTTTGTTGCAATTTAGCTGCTGGATTATTTTTGTTAGACATTAAAACCTGTGAGTACTTCAATAGGTTGTTATTGAAATGAATATTGTGTGTATTTCATTTTCTGTATCAATAAAATCTGATTATTGTGGTATCATTTGTGACCATTATTGCTATTCTCAATAAAAGCTTCATCAAAGAAAGTAAAAAATTCATTGGACTATTTCTTTACATAATTCGTTTACATATTAAGCAAAGTTAATTTCATGTTGATACACGCACCATGCATCAACATCAAATTCAAAGTAGAATTGCATTGAGAAATAAAAGTTGACTGGCTGTTGTTAAATCAACTTCCGTGTGTCACAAATATATAACACTGCCTCAACATTGAGTGAACAACTTCAAAATAATATAAAATCTCCACCGCTGATTTAGTTTAGACGGATTGCAGTTGATTCAATGTTGATGTTCTGCAATTGATTCAATATAAACTATTCAATATAAAATCATAGTTGATGATCATAATGATGATTCAGCACAGCCAGATAAACATTGAATTAGTGATAATTTGACAATGTTGATGACCTCATCAATATCAACCAAAAGCAAACCTTGTATCAACCATTTATATTAATGTTGAATCACTGATGTTTTGTCAACGTTGATGACCTCATCAATATCAATCATAAACAAACCCTGTATCAACTGTTGATAGTACGTTATTGCTACCATTGAATCAACATTAAATCAATGTTACTTTGCCCACTGGGAATATACGTTCAGCAGATATTTCGCCTTATACTTTATGTATAAATCTTTACACAACCCGGCAGTGAACAAGCCAATGGACCGTTTTTTGCCCCTATCCAATATGTATTGAAATATTTGTTTTCTTATAAACAAATTGATTCAACTATATGAATGAAGACATAAACCTGAAATTCTGAAAGTTACAGGCATATTGGTCATGTGTCAATGGTAGAATTTGTTATTATCCAGGAAACTATTTTTGGGGAGGGATATTGGCAATGGGTAGTGTGGATTGAAGAGCAGCAAAGTAGTACCTTTTTTTGCCCTTCTACCACTGAAGAGTCCTCTTTCTACCCCTCCTTTGACAGAAGAGTTCATAGTGTGAGGCAGAGATGAGAAGGGGAGTCTCTGCCAAAGGAGATTGCATCGTAGCCTCCTCATTGTATCTCGTGTAGTTCAGCTTGAGGAATCTCCAGCAGTCCTAGTGTTCTAGAATACAGAAAATCGTTCGTTTCAAAGTGTGGTCTTCATTTTATGTACAATACACACATTCATTATTTTTATCAGTTTTAGTCAAGAAATGCTATGGTCATATAACAATTTACAACCCAACTGTCACAAGCGTTTAACATGGAGAGTTCTATATGTAGTGTTGGGGTCAACACCATGAAAATCATCTGACTACTTTCATTTAATATGATTCAATTATGATAACATACCTACCAATAAAGGTACAGGCCTAACAGGACGGACAATGGACCATACTCCTCCAACACAAACCAGCAGGCCGACAGCAGCGCATAGGAACCCCAGAATGTACCACGCGGATAAGGGTCTAAATTAGAGAAATGGGTTAACACTTTAAATCTGGTAGTGATTTAACCCTTTAAGGATGACATGTCGCTAAAAGATTACAATTGTCCTCATGATACACCCATACAGGTACTTGCCAATGATGTGTTGGGGCATCATGATGATGACAGATGAACAGGCAGCCCATAATGGGGCAGAGTTGCTATATCTAATGCTTACTTGTTAAATATGAATGCAGCAATGCTGGCAAGTACAACTGCAATAAAGATGGCCAGCACACCCCCTCCCCTCTCGCGCCATCTGAAATATCAAATTTGAACCCTTAAAGGCGGCATAGTACATTAGGCCAAAAAAAGGTTTGTTTCAGGTAACATAGCAAGAAAATGAAGGGTAGGTAAGCTGGATTTTTTTTAAATATGAAAGTACTACCCAGCCTCTCCTATGACCCTAAAATTGACCAAAAAGGCTAAAAGCTAAAGGCTAGGGCCCCACACCACCCACACACCCTACACCACCCACACACCCTACACCACCACCCACACACCCTACACCACCACTCACACACCCTACACCACCACCCACACACCCTACACCACCACCCACACACCCTACACCACCACCCACACACACACCCTACACCACCCACACACCCTACACCACCACCCACACACCCTACACCACCACCCACACACCCTACACCACCACCCACACACACACCCTACACCACCCACACACCCTACACCACCACCCACACACCCTACACCACCACCCACCCACTCACCCTACACCACCCACACACCCTACACAACCACCCACACACCCTACACCACCACCCACACACCCTACACCACCACCCACACACACACCCTACACCACCACCCACACACCCTACACCACCACCCACACACCCTACACCACCACCCACACACCCTACACCACCCACACACCCTACACCACCACCCACACACCCTACACCACCACCCACACACACACCCTACACCACCACCCACACACCCTACACCACCACCCACACACCCTACACCACCACCCACACACCCTACACCACCACCCACACACCCTACACCACCACCCACACACCCTACACCACCACCCACACACCCCATACCACCACCCACACACCCTACACCACCACCCACACACCCTACACCACCACCCACACACACACCCTACACCACCACCCACACACACCCTACACCACCACCCACACACCCTACACCACCACCCACCCACTCACCCTACACCACCACCCACACACCCTACACCACCACCCACACACCCTACACCACCACCCACACACACACCCTACACCACCACCCACACACCCTACACCACCACCCACACACCCTACACCACCACCCACACACCCTACACCACCACCCACACACCCTACACCACCACCCACACACCCTACACCACCACCCACACACCCTACACCACCACCCACACACCCTACACCACCACCCACACACCCCACACCACCCACACACCCCACACCACCACCCACACACCCTACACCACCACCCACACACCCTACACCACCCACACACCCTACACCACCACCCACACACCCTACACCACCACCCACACTCCCTACACCACCCACACACCCTACACCACCACCCACACACCCTACACCACCACCCACACACACACCCTACACCACCACCCACACACCCTACACCACCACCCACACACCCTACACCACCACCCACACACCCTACACCACCACCCACACACACACCCTACACCACCACCCACACACCCTACACCACCACCCACACACCCTACACCACCACCCACACTCCCTACACCACCACCCACACACACACCCTACACCACCACCCACACACCCTACACCACCACCCACACACCCTACACCACCACCCACACACCCTACACCACCACCCACACACCCTACACCACCACCCACACACCCCACACCACCACCCACACACCCTACACCACCACCCACACAGCCTACACCACCCACACACCCTACACCACCACCCACACACCCTACACCACCACCCACACACCCTACATCACCACCCACACACCCTACACCACCCACGCACCCTACACCACCACCCACACACCCTACACCACCCACGCACCCTACACCACCACCCACACACCCTACACCACCACCCACACACCCTACACCACCACCCACACACCGTACACCACCACCCACACACCCTACACCACCACCCACACACCCTACACCACCACCCACACACCCTACACCACCACCCACACACCCTACACCACCACCCACACACCCTACACCACCACCCACACACCCTACACCACCACCCACACACCCTACACCACCACCCACACACCCTACACCACCACCCACACACACACCCTACACCACCACCCACACACCCTACACCACCACCCACACACCCTACACCACCACCCACACACCCTACATCACCACCCACACACCCCACACCACCCATACACCCTACACCACCACCCACACACCCCACACCACCACCCACACACCCTGCACCACCACCCACACACCCTACACTACCCACACACCCTACACCACCACCCACATACCCTACACCACCCACACACCCTACACCATCACCCACACACCCTACACCACCCACACACCCTACACTACCACCCACACACCCTACACCACCACCCACACACCATACACCACCCACACACCCTACACCACCCACACACCCTACACCACCACCCACACACCCTACACCACCACCCACACACCCTACACCACCACCCACACACCCTACACCACCCACACACCCTACACCACCACCCACACACCCTACACCACCACTCACACACCCTACACCACCACCCACACACCCTACACCACCACCCACACACCCTACACCACCACCCACACTCCCTACACCACCACCCACACACACACCCTACACCACCACCCACACACCTCCACACTACCACCCACACACCCTACACCACCTCCCACACTCCCTACACCACCACCCACCCACACACCCTACACCACCACCCACACACCCTACACCACCACCCACACACCCTACACCACCACCCACACACCCTACACCACCACCCGCACACCCTACACCACCCACACACCCTACACCACCACCCACACACCCTACACCACCACCCACACACCCTACACCACCACCCACACACCCTACACCACCCACACACCCTACACCACCACCCACACACCCTACACCACCACCCACACACCCCACACCACCCACACACCCTACACCACCACCCACACACCCTACACCACCACCCACACCACCCTACACCACCAGCCCCACACCCTACACCACCACTCACACACCCTACACCAAGTTACTCGCCGGTGCTGCATTGGTGCAGCAAGAGGACAAATATGATCTTTTAGCGACATCTGCCCTTAAAGGGTTCATCCGAAGCTGTAGGAATAATTCGTTTACTTGTAGTTCTTTATGGTTGGAGGTGCCATCTTCAATCTGTAAAACAAATATGTTGTGCAGGTATTTTACACAATAATGTAAATGTGTTTTTTTTCGCGCTGTAAATATTTTCGTGGATTTTAGAATATGTAAAAATATGTAGATAGGGAGAATTTATCCAATACATCAATATAACTGTAATATTTCAACATTAGCAAATTTATATCCCTACAAAATTGTACTGCAATGCAAATCCACAGAAATTTATTCCAGCGGAAATATGTACGCTTACAGTATTCAATAATAACACCTTGAGCAATTAATGACAAATGGAAGTCAATGCAGATATGGGTATTCAGTGCTATTTAAGGTGGTTGCCTTCCATCCTGAACACGTCCATTGCAACATTTCCTGTGCAACTGAAGTGTGGGCTCCCCAAAAGAGCAGTAAGTAAAACTGTGTCAAGTGGACTGACCAAGGAGTGAACTCACAACCTCACGGTGGAAGTCTGATCTCATGAGGCCATAGTGGCCAGGCTTCCTCTGCTTGAATTGAAATCTGTAGCGTATTAACTTTCATTTGACTAATTATTAGTTTTTATTTTCAATTGCCCAAAACCACTGAATTATTTTTTGGACCATTTGTTAAAAGTAATTAATTAAAAGATTAATTCCTGATTTAGCCTGGCAGAAATACTCTTACTTTCTAGTGTAGGGTCTTGACAAAAAAGAAATTGGGGGGAGGGGGGTAGACATATGCAGCCCCCCCCCTCCTCCTTTGTCAGTTTTGTAGGGGCCTTTAAAACGGTTTGAAGTTGCGGCCCTTCTGATGTGTATCTGACACAGGTTGTTGTCATGGTAAAGTTACTGGCAACCAATTGGTGAAGGTCCACAATTGTCAATGGGCTGACCTCAATCTGTAAACTCGCACCATCAATAGACGGCAGTAACAAATATCCCAGCTAGCAAGGATACGTTGGGCCGACGTTGGCAATGGTCGGCATCGTCGCTGGCAATATCTCAACGTTGTGCCAACCTTGAACTGCCAACGTTGGTACAACGTTGACAAATTTAGGTTTAACTAACGTTGGCAATACTCCCAGTGATCTGCCAACGTTGGTACAACATCAGATATTTCATGTTGTGCCAACGTTGGTGAATCAATGTTGGCCCAACATCGAAAATACTCCCAGCAATGAGAAGAAAACCAAACGTTGCATTTCCAACGTCCACCAGAGGGCATTGATGGTTGTATGGAGAGATTTTGGCTAGGCAACCCTATTATTTAATACCATAATGGGGCACTAATAGGAATCCTCTGGGTTGTTATAATGTTTAAGCAAGATTTATTCCATTCATAAGCTATAAAAGGTTTAAGTACCAAATGTCTAGATGAAATAACATAATCCTAGTAATATTTCTAAGAGGACACCTTTTTGTGGGTAATGACAACTATATAAGATGCATGGGTTAGGCTCTTGTTCTATATCACTTCTTGGTCCTTTAGGCTAAGATAAAGGTGAAAATCAAAATAGAGAATGGAATGGCTGTCTTTATAAAATGATGATTATTGACAGCTATGTCTCTATTGAGGAGAATTGATGACATTTGAAGTGAGGTAAATATATATATGACATGTTGTTACAATCTAGTACAATGTTGGGCCAACATTACAAATGAACATTGGGTCAATTTTTGAAAATAGATTTTGGAACAACATCATCTTTAGGCTCTCAATCTGGTTGGCTAGACGTTGGTACAACGTCATTAGACATTGGCACAACGTTAAAAAGCTGACGTTGGGCCAACATCCTAATGTTGGGCCAACGTCATTTCTTTGCGACGTCATGGCGACGTTCGGATGGAAGGACAAATGAACGTTTGCCCAACGTCAGAATCTGACGTCATGCCAACATTGACTACTGTTGGCCCAACGTATCTTTGCTGACTGGGATGGCACTTAATCTAAGCCCCCCCCCCCAGCCCCTCCCCTCCTCCTACAACACTGAGACTGCTTCCCCCTGTGCCTTAGTTACCACAAACGTTCACCTACATTAGTCCCTTAAACTTAATGCCACTCATAATTATAGTATTGTTCAAGTCTACTAGGTGGTTAAGTGTGAGTGGTGAGAATGCGCCTTTAATGTAGTAATACAGTTTAGATATATACCATAGAACTTACCTTACTGGAGATGTTGATACAGCGTTGGTTCCTGTTGGTATAAGCTAGGAAGTGCATGAAGTGCAGGAAGTGTTTACAGTCTGTTTCACAACAGAGAAAACTAGGTCTAGGGGAATTCTCATTTATTAACAACAGAGGGCCCGTGGACTTTCGTGCAAGTGGGTCAAAAAGATGTAATTTCACCCATGAGAGAGATTGACATTTTCTCCTGCCACCAGGAAGGCGTTTCACCGTATGTTGATATAAAATATAAGATACGGCCGAAAGATGCGGTCAAGATGCGGCAATTATACACCAAAAGTACTTTTTCTGTTTCAGTTGGTCCTCCGTATACCCTCCTTATCTTTTTTTACAAAATATCAACATACGGCATCCAACATACGGCCCTCTCAACATACGGACATTGTCACCTGTCCCTTTTACAAAAATATGCAAAAACCAGTCTACATTCCGGGAAACCCCTAGGGAATTCCCTCTGTGACGTCATAATATGTAGCAACATACGGAGGTAGGCTGGGGAGGGTATATATAGGGTCCGTATGTTAGGGGAAGAGACAGGGGAGGGACAGGAGAGGTTTGGGAAGGGACAGGATAGGTCGGGGAAGAGATAGAAAAGGTCGGGAAAGGCACCTCTGTACTCTGATAGCTATTGCCTGTTTAAACACAAGGAGTCTGTGGGCAAAGTTTCAGCTCTGTAGGGCCATTATTTACCGAGTTACAGAAGAAAAGACATTTTTGGGTATAATTTCGTTGAAAATCAATTTTTTTAATTTATCTTTTTTTAATTATAAAGGTAGAAGTTGGACTTTACTTATCTATTCATTAATACAATAATAGAGACATTTTTTTACATATATATGTGCACTTTAAAAAGGGAGAAGGGAGGTGGGGGACTGTACTAGCTTACAGAAAAATGGTTTAGATCCACATGACCTCCAACACAAGGCTTGCGATCTCCATTACCTTATATATATATGAGAGGAGTTGAGGCCAGCTTGACTTAGCCTCTAGGTGGCAGCACCAACACAGCCCGGAATATCCATCCACACAGGTGCAAAACCTCTTGAGTGCTAACATTTCAACTACTACAAAGTACAACATAGATACAAGCCATACGGGTAGCCAAGCATATATATTCGCTCAGAAATCCTAACAGAAAGATGTATCAATAATCACAGCCCTAGATGGTGGTAGACAACAGAGTACAGAGCTGGCTGTAGTGGTGACGAAATGGTAGTAGTGGCTCCTACCATTTCCTCATGGCCCCTACCATTTTCTCACGGCCCCTACCATGGCCCTAGAATTATTTTAACGGGTAAATAAGTTCAGTCCAACTTCTACCTTCATGATAAAAAATAAAATAAAAAATTATATGGATTTTGGGAGAAATTACATTAAAAAGAGTCTTTTCTTCCATAACTCGGTAAATAATGGCCCTACAGAGCTGAAACTTTGCCCACAGACTCCTTGTGTATAAACGGTGGTAGACAACAGAGTACAGAGCTGGCTGTAGTGGTGACGAAATGGTAGTAGTGGCTCCTACCATCTCCTTACAACCCCTACCACTTCCTCACGACCCCTACCACTTCCTCACGACCCCTACCACTTCCTCACAACCCCTACCACTTCCTCACGACCCCTACCACTTCCTCACAACCCCTACCACTTCCTCACGACCCCTACCACTTCCTCACGACCACTACCACTTCCTCATGTACACCACATCCAAACCTTGAGGCTTGGTCCACATACGGAGCATAAATACCACATACGGCGCACAAAAGAGACATACGGCCCTAAAAACCAGGGTATATGTCCTGTTTTCAACATAGCACCCCCCCCCTACCCCTCCGTATATCTTGTACTAAATACGCCAAAGATACGTTTTTTTCTTGCTCCGTATGTTGAACAGAAACGCAATTATGGCCGTATGTACATACGGCCGGCCGTATGTACATACGGCGGCCGTATCTTTTTCCGTAAGATGCGGACATGTTGAGCTGAAACGCAAAAATGAACTGAAACGCAAAAAAGACACATACGGCCCCTCCGTATGATACGGTGAAACGCCTTCCAGGCAGGATAAAATTGCAGGTAATATAGTGAAGCCCAGCAATGGGTGCAATGTTTTTGTCCTCCACCCAAATCCACCACCCATAGAACCTTTATGGGCCCATAATGTTGTGATGCACTATGACCGTTGTCATCATGATACATAAACACAGGTCTAGCTCAATCTACTCTGTTCATTCTTACTATAGAGTCAGATGAATATGGGTTTTGTATTACTGACACCATACTGATACCAAATAAGCCCATATTTGTCCATATATATCTACTGTTTATTAAAGCATTTCTATATAAAAGTGGGGGGAAAAAAAGAAAGTGAGAATGTTGGTAACTAGTGTGAGTCTTCTTCTTACCGAGTCCTACATAGTTAATTAGCGTGAAGACATGGAGGGTGGTTCAGGGCCGTGGCTGCAGAGAGGACACTTCTATGGCAAGCCATGTGTTCAGCAAAATATCAGAGTTTCTGGATTGAACAACTACTTGTTCAAAACTTTTAAACTCCAAAACTAAAAAATCTAGGAAACCACTTTTGGGGTAAAATGGAAGTTTATCAATAACTCCATTTTGAATTTGGATAACTAGTTGTTTAAATACGGCCTACTGAACTTTGATATTGAGAGTGAGCAAATATGGCTTGCAACAGAGCTCTACAGATCACTGTTACACCAAATCGTACCCCGTCTCTGAGGGAGCGGGCAGTTTTTAACAACAGAGGGGATTTGTGGATTGGAAATTAAAGGGGTGGGACCATAACAATAGGCCTATTGGATCCTTTTTTATTGGGAGGAGGGGCGGGGGAGAAAATTAGGCCTAAAAGTAGCATTATCACATGGGGCTACACGGCTATTGGAGTAAATTCTGTGATTTTCACGAAATCCATGGTCCCTTTTTTAAAAAGCAATTTTTCACCAAAGATAATAGCTTTGCGGGCTCTAACCAGATTCACTTTTTCGGAGAGGAGGTCTATGGCTTTTCAAATATGTAAACATTATTTTTCTAGCTTAACTGGAACCTTTCCGGGATTTCAACTGAAATAGCCGTGTTAAACAATTTTTATACACTTTTACATACATTTCTATAGTAAAAGAAAACACTTGCTTGTGGTCAAATATAAGAATTAATTAGTTGATATGGGGTTTCACTTGAGAAATAGTTGAAAAGTCATAAACCAGGGGGTATTCCATGGGGTCCACTGGCCCGGAGATTTATCATGGCAATATTCTCCAAACAGAACAGGTAGCTCTGCATTTCTATGGTGGTAATGCTACTAAAAGGTTTCCCCACTTTTTAGCAAAGAAGCCAATTCAATAGGCCTACTATATCTAAGAGGTTGGGCACAAAAATAGGGTAAATGTGGGTAATATCGCACACCTAGTGACGATATTACCCAACTCTTCCTCACCACTCTTTTCCACTGTCTTTAAGAACGATTTTTATAAGTATTTCTAAAAAAGATATTTAAAAAAAAACAAGACAAAATAAATGCCAATTGTACCTCCCCTTGTATGGTAAGTAGGAGCCTAAAAGTTTGGTTACATTTTTGGGTTATATCGTAACAGTTTCGGTTATATCGCTTATATCATTGGGTTATATCGCTCACCCATTGGTACAGCACCTGTTTTCACACCTAAAAGCGTGAAAACAGGGTGCTTCACCCCACATGCTGTCACACCTGCATTGTATGGGGTAGCACCCTTAAAATGATACATGTTGTAGACAACATACAAAGCCATCCTGTAGGACTGGTCCACTTAAAGCTATCATTATGATTTATAATTTTATTTTTATTCTATAAAGAGTGAGCGATACCTAACAGCATGCATGCGCAGTATTAGCTCTATGAGGATAACTATAGGATATGCTGCTTTAGTAGGCCTAGCCTAAGTGTTAAAAATGCCGATTATTAAGGGCTTTTGTTCATCTACGGTTAATGACTTACATGTTTACCCCAGTTAAATGAAATGCATTAAAAATTTAAATTATCCTAAAAACAATGTGCCAAAATAATGGGGGGGAAAATATATATATATATTGAAAAATGTGCCTTTTTTGGGGGGGGGGAGGTGCTAGGGTCGCTTCAGGTAAACCGAACCAGTTTTTGCTTTACCCTCCAAAAGTCCCTAATAAAATCATTTTTCAAATATGATCTATTCCATGAATTAACCAGGGGCATGGATGTATGTGATACAATAGAAATAATTTTTATAATGTGTGTTGTCTTGATGTCAGGCCAACTCTAAGGGAAAAAAATAGTGGTTCGCTTTATATGAAGAATTAGATAAAGCGAACCCAAAATTTTGGAAAAGCGAACCAGTGGTCCTATTTAGACCATGAGACAGAAACAGAAACCCTCCCCCTTATGAGGGATTTTGTGAGACCAAATTTTTTAATACTTATACATGTACAAGGCTGAAGTTTATTTTTTTGGTCATATGCACCTGATGGGTGGGGGTAAGGCGGCCATTTTCCAAGATGGCCACCCTTAAAACTTTTGCGTTAAGAAAAAATGGGAATCCTCTCCAGATGATATGCATTTCAACACATACGGTTGTTTAGTATCTTAAATCGAAGCTCTGTGAGAGAACTATCTACTCAATGATACTTTATGGTTGTCATGACCACATGCTTACCATGGCAACCATATAACTAATGAATTTTGTCTTTTTCTTTGGGAGGGGGGGGGGGTCAGGTTCTGCTGGGGTTTGTGGGCCTCTGATCTCTGACTACTAGTTTCTGGCCCTCTGATCTGCGACTGCTGGTGAGAAGAGTTGGGGGCTTTTGCCCCCTCATCTGGGCTTACTCTTGGATGGTACACGGACTTTAGGCACTTGGATTTTAGGCACCCTGCCTTTAGGCACCCTGATTACAGGCCCCCTGCCTTCAGGCCCTCCAGATCTTAGGCCCCCAGTCTTTTGGCACCCTGGCCATAGGCCCCCTGTCCATGCATAGGCCACAACCTGCCATACGTCCAACCCCTGTCATACGTCCACAACTCTGTCATACGTCCAACCCCTGTCACACATCCATTTCACTGTCTCTAACAAATCATTCTGTATCCACATCCCTCACGTCCACTACCTCCTCCTCACGTCCACTACCACTTCCTCACGTCCACTACCTTCCCCTCACGTCCCCTACTTTCTCCTCATGTCCACTACCATTTCCTCACGTCCACTACCACTTCCTCACGTCCACTACCTTCCCCTCACGTCCACTACCTTCCCCTCACATCCACTACCTTCCCCTAACGTCCACTACTTTCCCCTCACGTCCACTACTTTCTCCTCACGTCCACTACTTTCCCCTCATGTCCACTACTTTCTCCTCACGTCCACTACCATCTCCTCACTTCCACTTCCACCTCCTCACTTCCACTTCCACTATTGTCCCTCACGTCCACTACCTTCTCCTCACGTCCACTACCATCTCCTCATGTCCACTACCTATCCCTCACATCCACTACCATCTCGTCACGTCCATTACCTTCTCCTCACGTCCACTACCTGTCCCTCACGTCCACTACCTTCTCCTCACGTCCACTACCATCTCCTCACGTCCATTACCTTCTACTCACGTCCACTTCTACTTCCTCATGTCCAGTACCATCTCCTCAACCTCTTCCCTCACATCCAACCCCCTCCCGCACATCCAACCCCCTGCCTCACATTCAACCCCTTTTCTCACGTCCAACGCCATTCCCTCACGTCCAACCCCTCCTTATCTCCAACGTTAGGAAGTGGTAGTGGACGTGAGGAGGTGGTAGTGGACGTGAGGAAGTGGGGGGTTTTTGGACCCAAAATCTGTTTTGGACCCAAAATCTGTTTTGGACCCAAAATCGGTTTTGCCCCAAAAAAATCAGTTCTGCCCCAAAAATCGGTTTTGCCCCAACAATCGGTTTTGCCCCAACAATCGGTTTTACACTAAAGATTGACTTTTCCACCAAAATCGCTCTCAGGGTAATGACAGTAATGAAGAACTGTCAATAAGAGAGGAAATTCCTACTTTTGAGAGTTTGGCAAAGAACTGTCAATAACGGTATAATTTACCACTATTGACAGTTTGAACTGTCAATAAGAGAAAGATATCCCATTATTGACAGACTGAACTGTCAAAGAGGAAAGTTTTCCACTTCAAATAAGGTGGGCCAGCTATCGACAGGGCAATCTGTCAATAGTAGAAATCAATGTTGACAGTTCAAACTGCCAATACTTGGATATAATTCCCTTATTGACAGTTCAAACTGTCAATACCAGGATATAATTCACTTTATTGACAATAAGAGATTAATTTTCTCTTATTGACAGTTCCTTTTTTGCCCAGTGGCAGGAGCAGCTTTTCGGGGGTATTAAGATGCTGTCCAGTGGCAACAGTGGCCCTTAAAGGGTTAAAGAGAAGTTAGAGTGTTGCTTCATGAAACCTGCAAACCAGTAGTGCCCAGCAGTCTTTGGTTTTACAGACACCTTTCAGTCAATTTGCATCAGCATTGTTATGCTTCATGATTCATGGTTTTGGTTTCTACAACTCCAAACAGCACAGTGCAACTGCTCAAATTCACTTACAATTTGGTGTTCTGCTAGGACACAGAATCTAATGAAAATGCTACATAGAAGGCGGCACCATCTAAGAACCAATTTTAAGTCTGTATGAAAATCAACAGCAATATGCTTAAAGGGCCTCTTAGTCCTATAAGGTTATAGGGGACTTTTTTGAGTTACAGGGGCACTTCATATGATTTCAACAGTATTTTATACACAGATAGCATCCACTTTGATTTCCTAATGTGTAGACGTAAGCTTAACAAAATGGCATTTGCAAAATTTGGTTCCAAGAACACACATAGGCCTACCACTAGGCCTAGGCCTAGCCATATGACCTATAGGCCTATAAGGGGCCTAGTTGTGACCTAATAACCCACATCCACTCCCATTTGGGCCATATTTAATAGAATAAGGCAAATGTTCTTTAATTCTAAGGAACGTAACTCTAAATTACAAAAATATAATTGACACTTTTGTTATGATAACTGAAGGTGTGGATATCAAATACCTGTAGTCTATGAGGCTATTTTGTTCAGCCAAAATAGACCTCCTTCTGAATTATTTCTGAAATATTTGATAGTTATTGAACACAATACCCGACAATACACACAAAACTTGGTAAAAACTATTTTAAAAGATTTATCATCGCTGAAAAATAAACACATATATGCCTAAGTGTCACAGAGGGCCTAGAGATGCCCCCAAAACTAGTCATAAGACAGATTTAGATGCCGGTTCGGTTTATCTAAAATAACTGGTTCGCTTTATCTCAATATTTGAGATAAAGCGAACCAAAAAGAATCTTTTAATTCTAAATGGGTTTAAGCCTCGTACGCTCCAGCCCCAGGGTAACGGGCGCGCCCGTTACCCTGGGGCTGGAGCGTACGAGGCTGGCCTAACTTGTGATTTATGTCCTGCCCTCAAAGCAGAGATTATTTACAGATCTAGGCCTAGCCCACACTGATATGTCCAAAACCAAGTAAGTTGTTGTCTATTTTGTTGTCGGGATCCCCAGCTCTGCCAGACGCTAGCTACGGACGCGGTTAGGGCGCTGCCAGTATGAGTGAACCATAAACGTTGTCAAAGTTGCGCAGGGGCCACAATTGATCAGACCATGTTTCTACAAGTATCAATCTAGGCCTACCATTCCTAGGTCGAGAAACCCACCTCTTCCCTTCAATCTGTCCCCAAAGACAATTCGAACCTCTACGATCTAACCATTCCTTCCTCCAGTCTAGCAGAGATGTCACGTCCAATCTTCAGAAAAAAGGATGTTTCAGACAGTTTGTGCAGATCATCAGTTGACGATTAGAACCCCGGATTAGAACAAAAAAATAAACCCTAAGATGGATTTTTAGGCCAAAATATCATGATAGATGTGAAACCATACGTGCATAATGTTTGGATCTCTTACGACAAACATTGTCACATTAGCCTCTAGGCCTATTTCAGACTGAAATTTTACGATTTGGATGGCCATTCCACATTCCAGGATGGTAGGCCTAGCTATAGGCCTAGGCTAGGCCTATGTAGAGAAACATGTGATGCAAGTGTTGGTTACAGTAAACGTACTTTATTTCGCGCTGTATATATTTTGGCGATTTTCGCGGAAATGAAAATTCGCGAAAATAAGTACAGAGCGAATATTTATCCAGCATAGGTACAGAACTACCATATTGCAAAATGCGAGAATTTAAATATGCGCGTACTTTATAGTGAATTCGCGAAAACATACATACGCGAAATAAAGTATGTTTACAGTAGGCCTATGTCAGCTTTTGGTGTCGTAACAGTGGGCAATTTGTTCATGAATTTGGATTGATTTTGACAACATTATTCAAGTCATTGCCGCCCTGGTCCCCGCACTCGAATACCTAAACAACACTACTGTCTTATGGGGTTTAAAATACCCCCCTATCATAGACTTTTGAGTGTAAAATACCCCCTTTTAAGATAAAAACGCTGACTTTTTGGCCCCTGAAAATACCCTTTTTTTCAAAATGCAGACCGTTTCAGCCTATGAAATACCTATAAACCCCATCTCCTTTTTCTCTTGAAAGAACAACCCTCAAGTTTTCTGTTAATGCAAAGATATTTCACTGACATTTGTCTGAAAAACACTCCCTATTTCCGAATTTCACGGAGGTGCAGAGTGAAAAAGTACCCCTTTCTCTGCGTTTTTGTAACATGGATGGTCTAACTGATCATTCCCGATGTGGAGGGGTTGGGCCGTGGGATCACTGCCCGAGGCCGTAGGCCGAGGGCAGTGATCCCACGGCCCAAACCCGACACTGAGGGGGTGATCAGGGTTCTACCAAAGCAATTTTAGGATAATTTATACCATAATAATTTGGAAATAACCTTATATTGAGACAAAATTCTGTCCCACCCAAACAAACAAAGTCACTGGGCAGTGATCTGTCAGATCACCTGCCCAGTGCCTCGTTTTGGTTAACATAGGCATCAATGGGATCACCCTGCCCAGCTGCCCACCGCTGTGGTAGAACCCAGGTGCATTACCTACATTGGGCCATGGTTGGTTAACGATTGCGATGGAGACATTGGACCAACATACCCTTGCTACCTGGGGTGTAGTTTCTCAGAGCAAGTGCAGGGACCGGGATTGCCGCACTATTAGGTCGAGAAACCAAGCTCTTCCCTCTATTCAGAGGTCGGGAAAAATGTGATTATTTCTGACCATATTGCTGCAGCATACACTTGCTCTCGAACTGTCCCCAAAGACAGTTCGAGCCTCTACCATCTAAGATAAATAGGCTATGCCTAAATGGGGCCTTCTACTACACTCTAAAAAAAAGTGTTTCGTTTCTAAACACTTTTTAGCCTAAAACGAAACACTTTCTTGTAACACATTTTGAAACACTTTTCTTCTAAACACTTTTCCAAAAGTGTTTTGAATCAAAAGTGTTTCATTCTAAAAAGTGTTTAGAATCAAAAGTGTTTCGTTCTAAAAAGTGTTTCGAATCAAAAGTGTTTAGTTTTAAAAAGTGTTTTGAATCAAACGTGTTTCATTCTAACAAGCGTTTAGAATCAAAAGTGTTTTGTTCTAAAAAGTGTTTAGAATCAAAAGTGTTTCATTTTTGAAAATGTTTAGAATCAAAAGTGTTTCATTTTTGAAAGTGTTTAGAATCAAAAGTGTTTACATTAGAATGTGTTTAGAAAGAAAGTGTTTAGGATCAAAAGTGTTTAGAATAATATGTCTAGAAATGAAAAGTGTTATTTTCATGGCTTGGGCTGGGGCGGGGAAAATCTTTATTATTGTCCATCATTTTCATCATTTCCCTTGATGCTGGCAAGTACACGATATATAAATTATTGTTGCTCCAAGTGATATTGGAGTTGCTCCATGATGTGATGATATGATGTCTTGACAGTGAGAGTCTTAAAGACAAATACATGGGTTATGATGATAATTAGGTTTCAATATTCTCCATACTGTCAGTTGCTATAGAGGATGAGAGTTTGAGGACTCCTAATAGGTTGGTTCACATATACACATGCATTATGTGAGACTATACATATTATACACCAAATTGATGATACTTAATGTTTCATCGGATTTGTTCCATTTTGGAAGGTTTTAGAAGCAATGGGATGCAAATGGTACAAAAGCGTTATTCTTTCTTTGAACAGGCTTATTGGAAGAAAAAAGAACATTTTTCATCAGTCCTGATTGGGGATTTATCTAGATGTCATTCCCTGGGGACCTTTTTCTTTTAGCATTATCTCAATTATTAGGTTCTACAGAGTTGTGGTAGATATGATGTGAGGCAAGTGAAGATGACATTGGGCAGGTAGAGATGACGCCAGGCAGGTAGAGATGACGTCAGGCAGGTAGAGATGACGTCAGGCAGGTAGAGATGATGTCAGGCAGGTAGAGATGACGTCAGGCAGGTAGAGATGACGCCAGGCAGGTAGAGATGACGTCAGGCAGGTAGAGAGATGACATCAGGCAGGTAGAGATGACGCCAGGCAGGTAGAGATGACGTCAGGCAGGTAGAGATGACGTCAGGCAGGTAGAGATGACGTCAGGCAGGTAGAGATGACGTCAGGCAGGTAGAGATGACGTCAGGCAGGTAGAGATGACGTCAGGCAGGTAGAGATGACGTCAGGCAGGTAGGGATGACGTCAGGCAGCTAGAGAGATGACGTCAGGCAGCTAGAGAGATGACGTCAGGCAGGTAGAGATGCCATGGAGCAGGGATGGACTCGGAGTGTAAGTCTGCAAATTAAATTGGATGAAAAAAGAACATTTTTCATCAGTCCTGATTGGGGATTTATCTAGATTCCCTGGGGACCTTTTTCTTTTAGCATTATCTCAATTATAACCTTAAAACCTCGCGTAGAAGCCGCGGCTAGTACGCGAGTCAGATCGTAGTGCAGCTTATAGGATCGGTCCAAAGTCGGGGTGCGGCTTATACGCGAGTTTTTCCTAATTTCAAATTGAGAAACCCCTTATAATCACCCTGCAGTTAGAAGGAGGGGGGGGGGGAGAGCCTGATACATGTAGTCGCACCTCAGTCCTAAGACAATGCAGACCACCGCTAATCCCTCCCCATACAATGTAGGCCCTACCACAGTACCAGGGGTTACCGCTAAAGCTGTGAATTTAATTGAAATCATAATGACTTTCTCTACCCTCCCCCCCTACAAACACACCCACCCACCCAACTCCACCTAACCTGTCGCTTTAACACCCTCAATACAGCCCTCTCTGCTCCGATCTACCGCTAGGTGCTAAAACAACACGGATTTAGAGAAGAAGAATCTAAGACTATAGAGCCGCCAGTGAGACTGACCACAGTCCTTTATAGGCCAAAGTTGGGGTGCGGATAGTACGCGAGTTTTTCCAGGTATCATTCAGATGGCCTGTGCGGCTTATATGATCGGCTCAAACTCGGGGTGCGGCTTATACGCGAGGTTTTGCGGTAGGTTCTACAGAGTTGTGGTAGATATCATGTGAGGCAAGTGAAGATGATGTTGGGCACGTAGAGATGACGCCAGGCAGGTAGAGATGATGTCAGGTAGGTAGAGATGACGCCAGGCAGGTAGATATGACGTCAGGCAGGTAGAGATGACGCCAGGCAGGTAGAGATGACGTCAGGCAGGTAGATATGACGTCAGGCAGGTAGAGATGACGTCAGGCAGGTAGAGATGACGCCAGCACTGCCCCCTCACGTCACCCATTGACAGATGCCATGGAGCAGGGATGGAGTCGGAGTGTAAGTCTGCAATTAAATTGATAAAGGAGTTATCAATATATAACCCCAGGGATATGTTAGAATATTTCTGACCCTGCCACCTCTTTCAACTACAGTCTACACGTATACTCTATAGTAAATGCAGTTTTTTTGCAATATTTCATTGTATAGCTTGATAACGTTTATATATAGATGTATGCAGTAAATTCATGGACAGGCACCGACAAGATTAACAATTATATCATACTTTTTAGTTTAGATAACTTATTAATAACGACCTGTTCTCTTACCTTACCAAGCGGATTATGGTTATGAATCACCTATGGGCAGAACTCTGGCTGTAGATCAATAAGGAGTAATGTGATGTCAGGCAGGTAGATGTGAACTCAGGCAGTGAGGGAGCTATTACCAGGCAGGGCACCGTAAAGTCAAGGCTCAAGCAGGTAGACATGGAGACAGGTGCTTTGGCTGTCCGATTATCTGCCAGATTAAATAAATGAAATACAAACATCAAACAGGCAGGTATGCATGGAGGCAGACAGGGAGAACGTTAGAGTTGTATGATAATATGTGCACCTATAAAATAGTACATGGGTGACGTCGACACTAGCCTATAACTAGGCTACAGGCTACACTGTAGGACCAGACTGCACCTGGTATACCCGTATTACCTTTACTGTACAGTACATAATACATCTACCATAATATCCCTGGCGAAGGCTACATGTAGTATGCATGAATTCCATACTAAGTACATTACAAATACAGATGTACAAGAAACCTACTAGTGTACTTACCAGATGATAATTCATGTCCAGTTCGTACATGATGTATCATTATATGTGTCTGCCCTCTCCTCCTACTGGATTCAAACTGACCGCTGAACCTGTGCACGTCTGCTGATTGGTCCCCATACGGCACTTGGCTAATTATAACTCCGCAATAACTAGGTCAGCTTGATTTAGCAAACACGGCCGCTGTTAGCGTTCACGCTGCAGGGCATAGTGTGTGTGTGGTGGGGGGGGGGGGGGGTGGTGGGGTTGTTGTTAACAGTAAATACGTACTCATCAGTTTAATGGTCAGGGGCGGCGGAACACACTAAAAGTTGGGGGGCGGGGGCCAAAGGCCCAAACAAATACATTTTCGCGTATTTCACGATTTTTTTTTGGAATATACATGTCCCAATTTCACCTCATGTCGGACACTTTAGTTCAGTTTTTTTCTCTCTAGTAATTGGGCCTAATTTTCCTGATATAAAACCCGATTATACTGAGATTAATTTATCAATTTTAACCAATGTTATTTTAGAACATACTTTGAGTAGGCCTAATTTGGACTTCTAACATTCAACTGAATAGTAGGCCTATTACTAAAGGGAATGTATCATTTACAATTAGCTTTGTACCCGGTGCTTTAAACTACATGTATATACACCACCTCCACCACGATGCTAGCATATAAAAGATATATATTGCAAGCTGACTGTTGGTAGAACGTTTTAGGCCCCTGTTATACGTTCATCACATACTTCCATGGGGTCTTTGAGGTAAGTTCATAGCATGATGAAATGGAGACCAAGATGAAGTTTGCTAAGAAGGATAAAATATTGGGGGGGGGGGGGCAAAACATATTCTGGCCCCCCAAACTGAAAGTTGGGGGGGGGGGGGCGTGGCCCCCTGGCCGCCGTGGTTCCGCCGCCCCTGAAATGATGGGGGGGGCTACTCTGGCATTTTTCAAACTTTCAATACCGTTTTTGTTAGCTAAAAAAGAGAAGAAATTTTTTTGTCCCCCCACTATATAGGGGTCCAACTCCCCCCCCCCCCACTTTCAAACAGTCCAAATCTTTTTGACCCCCCCCAAATCCAACCCCTGTTGTTAAAAGATGACCATTCCTGAATAAATAATAGTAGTATAGTATGTATCGGAACGGGACTATAGTTAAGTACTGTTTATTACTCAATCGACATGCAGCCAATCAGAGGCCTCCATTTGGTCACGTGACCGGAAGTGACCTACTTAGGGGATTAGTGGTGACGTCACGTGACCTAGTTAGCCAATCAGAGGCCTCCATTTGGTCACGTGACCGGAAGTGACCTACTTAGGGGATTAGCGGTGCATTCTGGGTAACCCTGCAGCCAATCAGAGGCCTCCATTGGGTGACCGGAAGTGACCTACTTAGGGGATGGTGCATTCTGGGTAACCTACTGACCTACTTAGGGGACCGGAAGTGACGTCATATGACCTAATTTAGGATCACGTGATCGGAAGTGACCTGATGAGTCACGTGACCGGAAGTGACGTCACACGACTTAATGGCCAACCGGAAGCGACCTGATTGATCACGTGACCGGAAGAAGAAGAAGTTTTTTTTTGTTTAGGATCCCGTGACTGGAAGCGACGTCGTCACATGAGTGACGCTTTAAGAGACTGCGCGACTTACTAGTAAAAGAAGCCGTATGATAATAAAAACACAACAATATTTTCTTTTAATTTTTTTTTTATTTATTTTTTTTTCAATCTTGATAAACACTCTATTTTTGAAAAGATGCACACGCTTATTTTATTTTTTTTTTTTCATATCTCTAAAGGACTCGTTGTCACACCGTCAGAATGCACGCGACGCTTATAATACAAGTAGCGCACGCCGTCTTTCTCTATGGTGTAGGTGACCATTTTGTTTCGCACCACTTTGAAATTTCTATTTACAGCAATGAGAGTTTTTCGTTGGCGAAGAACATCCAAGAAGGCGTCTGGTTCCTGGGGGTTTTGTTTCTTCTGTACGCCTTTTGCACTCCATTTTTTGGATTTTCTTTCACCGGTGTCGCTGACTCGATCGTAGCAAATGTAAGTCTTAGGGTTGAGACTTAGGATCCCGTCACCTTCCCACTCCGCTTTCATGAGCCCCGAAGTTCTCAGATCGTGAAGGTACCGTCTCTCACAACATCCGCCGGGCGGCGCACACCATTCTCGCACTCTTTCCGTTTTTGTCTTCACGAAAAGCTCTAAGTGCTCGTCGCACACCGCTGTCGGAAGCCACTTTCGTTTCTCTCTGAAGTACGTCTCTCTCAGGCGAGGTTTCACTAGGTCATCCAACGTGGCACCGCTGAGAGCCATGTAAAGACTGTCGGTGTCCATTTGACAAAGGGCATAATCGCGCCGATCGACGAATCTATCCAAGAAGTCGTATGTGAACTCTAACATTTTCAACTTCGCGTACTGGTATACCATGAACCCTATCTGAATAGGGAGGTTGTTCTTGACCGTTTTCGGTTGTAGTTCGACTTCAAACAGATCGGAAGTCAACTCGGACGCCTTTTTGAAGCGCCACGAATTGGCCAATAGTTCGAACTTCCGACTGTCAGTGTATCTCACCGCCGTGTGTTTTTCTTTGTTGCAGATTGTTTTACCGTACGTAGCGTTTCCCATTAACTTGTAACAGTCTGACAGAATTTTCTCGTTCTCGTTCACGTCGCCACGTCTTCGCGCCGCCGTCACTTCGTCCGCGAAACCGGCAAAGGAGCGTTTAGGTAGGTATTCTACCACCAGCTGCACTTTGGTGACTATCAAACCGTGCTCTAAATACCACTTGAGAAGCGGCGTTCCCAAGAGAATATTTTTTCCGTGGTAACTCCCTATCAGACATCTCTGAGGCGTGTTCAACAGCTTTTCTTCCTGCGCAAAGTCTGACATGTGAGGGCCTATGTCCGATTTTGAAACGGTCGCGTTCTTGAAAACGGGGGTCATTTCTTCGAAGTACTCTCTTAGGTGAGGCGGCGTAGTGATGTCCACTTGAACTAAACCGAACATTTTCTCTTCTTTCACAGCGGAAAGGATGTCGCTCTCGCTCATCGCGTTTCGAGACACTTTCAAAGCGTCAACCTTCCAGCGTTGTTGGGAGGCCTTGACCCGCTCATCTCGACGCTTCATCTCTCGCCATTCGCACTCCCACACGACGACCAGCTTGTAACCTAACGCTTTCAAGTAAGCGCTTACTCTGGTCGTTCTGTCGCGTCTCTCCTCTCTCAGTGAAGCGCACTGATATCGGTGCGACGGTATGCACTCGTGAGCGTGGAACCAACACCCGTGAAACTGGAAAACCGTATTAGAGGCCGCGTGAAATCCGTCCACGCGAATTCTCCGACAGCCTACCGCCATCTCGCCGCCGTTCAGAGCGTGGCGCAGTTTCACGTCGCGGTCGTGCTCTACGAAGCGTAACCACTCCAAAGCGCTGTGAGAGTTTCTTTGCCTGATTTCGGGCTTGAACTCGGTCTCGGGCCGTCTCACCGCGTAATAGCCCGTGCAGTGCGCTTCGCTCATGCAGCGCAAGTACAGAGAGTTAGCGTCTAGTCCTAGGATGTGTTGGCACGGTCTCGCTTCTTCGCCGTACTTGTGCTCCCTTATCCGCGTGGTGCCCTTCTCGTGAAATCTATGGAAGATGATGGAAGGACCGCCGACTAGATTCTCTTTGATCAGAGCGTGGAGGACGGCGTCGAACTGGGGAAACGTTGTGAACGCGTCTTCTAGGTTTTGGAAGAGGAAGCGTAAAGTTAAACCGGCGAGAGAAACTCCGTCTTTCAACATGTCGATGCCGCGATCTTGGAAAAATTTAGCGTGATTTTTCAGAGCTTCTATGAAAGGTTTCACGTCTTTGTTGTTGTAGTGGATCAAGTAGTCTTCCATAGTTTGCATCTTCTCGTCGGACCAAACTTTCTGACATGCGGCGTAGTCGGATTCGGACATTTTGACGCCCGTCAGCTCGCTGTCGAAAGCCGATCTCGGCGGCAGCGTTCTGTTTGCCAGTTTCCTGGTAGACGTCATCCATTCGTAAGGAAAGTGACCTTTCTCTTCGTTCCTGGTGAAAGCTCGCAAATAGGTCGCGTAGTTGTAACCGGGTGCCAAATAGTTGACTACGTCCAAGAAAACCGTGTGCTGTGTGTAAACCGCCAAGTATTGATTGCTTCTCTTTATGACGCTGAATTCTTGGTTTCTTCGGTCTCCGGAGGCGAAGAACGAGTGAAGGCGTATTTTGATCAGGTTCAAGTCGTAACGCCCCGAGTTGAAGCCCACCACTGGAGCTTGACGGATGTATCTCAGAAGACGCTTCTTCAGTTGAACTAACGGGTGTCTGGTCTGAGCCGCAGCGAAGCCGCCTGGAGAAGGGGTGGTGAACGTCGCCTCCTCCAGCAGGAGAGCTTCACCTATCGCCGCATCTAACTTCGCTAACGTCGGTCGGTAAAGTTCTAGCACAGCTTCCCCGATCGCTTTGGCGTTCTCGTTTATGTGATTTAAAACTCGGTCCAACAAGGGGTCGGAATCTGCGTCGGACGCTCTGACGAAGCAGACGGGCCCCTCCCACCCCGGAAAGTCGGATGCGACGCTAGCCGACAAAGGGACGTGATCCCACAGCAGGGACACGTGCTCCGTCGACGGTTCTTTGCACGGTCTGAAGAAAGCCTCGAAATCGAAGGCGATCTTGTAAGGGTAGATTCCGGAATGTCCGTCGGGGGGAAAAATGGAGAAGTCTGCTAGCGCTTCGAAAATCGTTCTCGAATTTTGGTAGATGCCACCTACGTAGCGCAACTTGACTTGTCGGCAAGAGGAAAGCTGGTTCCTGTGTCTCTTCAGCAAGAACTCGGTGGTGAACGCCGCCTTACACTTGCAACATTCGTATATGCCCGCGTACGCGTTGAAGTCCGTGACGAGAGAGACGTGCAAACCGCCTTTCGCCGTCAGGTGTAGGTTGACTTTACCTCGGGCGGCCACAGTTCTGGAAGGCGGTCTGATCAGAGTAACGCGTCTTCTCAACTTCCGCCCCGGCACTTGACGCGACGCGGTGTAAACCGCTATTTGTACGTCAAACAAGTTCTCTAACGCGGGTAAGTCGCGGATGTTCAGACCCGGAAAGGATTCAGGTGTGGCAGCGGGACAGAACTGACGTAACAAATCTGAAGCGCGCTTGCTGGTGTTGTATAAGTGAAAGGAAATGCAGCGGAAGATGCAGAGGTTGTCCTTGTTGGGAAAATCTAACACGCCGCTTCTCTTTCCAACTCGACCGGCCTGAGTGATCCTACCGCCTATGGGGAATTCCCCCGGTCCCATGTAAACGCAGATGTTCAAATTGGTAGGAAAAAGAACGTGCCACTTGGTGTCAGCGTCGCAAAGTTTCCGTACCTCCTCGCAAGCGACGGTGTTTTGCATCTTTGAGAGGAGCTCTTCCAAAGTTTCTGAATTAGTTACAGTAGGGAGCGGTTGTATGAGAGTTGCGTTGTTCTGGGAGGCGTGGAAGTAGCGCAGTTTGCTCTTGTCTTCTCTGTGTTGTAACAGTAAGCCTACCGAGAAACCCACTTTGTATCTGAATCTTTGTGTCAAGTGAATGCGACGCATAGTATCTACAGCGTCACTCAACTCGCCGGTTGGTAGCCTGAAGTTTGTTACACTCACGCGAGTCCCGTGCATCCTGACGCCCGTTTGTATCGCAGGCCAATTCGCCGTGAACGTTTCCTCCCCGTTCGGTACAGCACATATGCGCGGAGGGACGGTCACCCCGTCCAGAGATTCGCGTCGACAAGCGCTCTTTCGGCAATCCCCTTCGCCGCATAGAGGGCAAAACTTAGCTACTACTCTACAATTTTCTACGTGTCTCTCGTGGTTGTACGCTCTTTTAAACATTTTGAAACACTTTTCGCATACGTACTGTGTCATGTTTTTTTTCACTCGGTTACCAACTACTTAGCCGTCTAACTATCTATCTATCTATCTAGCCATCTATCAATCTGTCGTCTATGTAACTATCTTTCTGTCTGCTGTCTGTGTATCCGTCTGTCTGTCTGTCTGTCTGTCTCATACAGCGTACGTCAAACGCTGTGTGTGTGTGCGCGCGTGAGCGTTGAGCGTCTCTCATTCCGAATCTATGCCGAGATATTTCAGAATGATCTCTGTTTTGTCATCCAACTCTTTGAGCGCTCTGGCGGACAGCGTCACCCCCTGCTGTGTGGGTTTTTTGTCAGGACCTTCGTACTTGCGCACGTGGACGAGGTTCTTACCGCTGTAGTAGCTCACAGCTGCGTACACTTCGCCCGCCTCATCCAGCACTGCGAACCAGGGGGTGTGATTAGGTTTTCCTTGCGCGGCCGCTGTGTCGCGTATGCGCACCACTGCGCGGATATCGGCGATGCGTGCTATGAGCTCGCGCAGCGCGTCGGCCGTGAAGTGCACTCGCTTGCTTCTGGTCAGAGACGCCTCTTTCACCTGGCCGTCTTTTGTGTAGCGCGGCCTCCTAGACAGTCTAGCCACGTCCTCCCAGATCTCCAGCGTCAAAGCTCCGTCTAAGCAGAACTCTAACCCGAGTGTTTTCTCTGCTTCTTCTCGTCCATCTCCTTCTTTTTCTTGTATTTTTCTCTTCTTAGTGGGCCTTGTTGTTCTGGAACTCACCTTAGAACGTTTCACACCCGCAGGATGAGTAACACCATCAGCGTGAGCTGAATCAGCAGCAGAACCGATAGCAGGAGCAGCGTCAGCGCTGGTGGTATCGGAGGTCTCGTTGTTGGAACAGCGCAGCCACACGCCGTCCGTGCTGTGTGTAGCGGTAGAAGATGAAGCGCCGCCGCCGCCCTCGTAAGGTGGCGGTGAGGGCAGTCGCCACGGACCGGACGGGGGGGCGCTAGCAGTGGAGGAAGTGAGGTCGAAAGGTCGAAGAGGGAAGCCGAAAAACGTACCGCTCACCCCTTGCCCTTCGGGTTCTTCGTACGCCTCGTCGTCAGCGTCGTTCTCTGTCTCACCCTGTTGCTGCTCCTCCTCCTCCTCTTCTTCTCGGTTCAGGGGCTGAGTGTCCGAATAGCTGTAACTCTCAGCGCGAGCGGCGTCGAGGGCGTCCGTCGATGTAGTGGTGGAGGAGAGGGGCTGTGCAACGTGCGGCAGGTCATCAAAGTCATCAACAGTAGTGGGGAGGTAAAAACCCGGTTGCCAGTACTGCGCTGTGCCAGGAGCGTTGTCGTCAGTAGTAGTAGCAGTAGCAGCAGGTGCAGCAGAAGCAGCCGCAGCAGCAGCCGCAGCAGACGCAACAGTAGCAGGCGCAGCAGCAGCCTCAGCAGGCGCAGCCGTAGCAGGCGCAGCAGTAGCAGGCGCAGCAGCAGCAGCAGCAGCAGCAGCAGCGGCAGGCGGGACGGCGGTAGCAGCGGCAGCGCGCTTAGCAGCAACGTGTACCGTCGCGAGTGTAACAACGTCGCTAGCACGACGACTGCTACCAGTAGTACTACTAGTACTACTACCACTACTACTACTACTGCTACTACTAGTGCTACTGCTACTACTACTACTACTACTGCCGCGAGCGCTCGCTACAGCAGGAGGGTGATAAGACCAACCGGCTGCGGCGGTAGTCTCATGTTCAGTAGCAAGAGCAGGCACTGACGCTAAACGAACGCTGTTCCGCGTACTCTTCTTGTTCTTGAACGCCGCTAGATGTTGTCTTTTGCTCATGGTGGTGACTGTAGAGAGCAGCAAAAGAATGAGTGAGTGAATGGAGGTTTCCAAGCCCCTTATATACGCCTTCTCGCTTCTAGAGCTAAGCTACTTACCGACCCTGTTCAGCTGCCGCCGGCTGGCCGGCGGCCATTCACAAAGAGAAACAAAAAGACATAAGGCATGACGTTTTCAGCTGGATCCCTTTCCCCCCCCCCTTTTGAGAGATCGACTGTCATGAGCTAAGCCGCTTACCACCCTGTTCAGCAATTCAACGCGCATTAGCTGTATAAAGGGTTAAGCGGTTGCTGCCTGCCGTCAACTGACCGGCGGCGGCCATTCACAAAGACATAAGGTATGACGTTTTCAGCTGGATCCCTTTTTGAGGGATCCACTGTGGTGAGCTAAGCCGCTTACCACCCTGTTCAGCCATTCAGCGCGCGTTAGCTGTATAAAGGATTAACGGTAACGGTGATGAGCTTACAGTGTGTATACAAAAAAAAAACTACAGGAGGCGTGTGGCATGAAGCAGGACCCCCCTAAGACGAACGTGTCTGTCTGTGAGTAGAGGCGTGTGCATGTGGTGAGCGACTTAAGTGTAAGACAAAAATCACCACCTCCTGCCGTGGTGAGTAGACCGGGCCGGCCAGGCGGGCGGGCGGCCGGCTAGTTCAATAGGGAGGGGTGACAGCTGACTAAGGCTGTGCATGAAAAAAAAAACCGATTTTCACCTGACCTCTGACGTTTGTTACAATGAATGTCAGAGGGAGGGAGACGTCCTCGGGTAGGGGGTAGGAGGTATTAAGGCTATGAGTGAGGAAAAAAACACCGTTTTCAGCTGGTCTCCACGGATAGCGATGCCACACCCCCTCGTCATCTAAGCTCTTAAGGAGCGGAGCGGCTGAAAAAGCGTCATGCGGACAGGGCGCTAGACAGCTGGAGCGCTGTTGGAAATGGGATTAAACTCCCTCTGTATAAAAAGCTCTCATTTCTGTTGGAAAAAAAACATATCGCCTCTGACCCCAGTAACGGCTACTACCACCACCACCGCCACCACCACCACCGCCGCCGCCGCCGCCGCCACCGCCGCTGCTGCCGCCGCCAAGACGAGACGAGATGTCTCAAGCTATTCCACTTTCAAGCTCGCCTTCACCGCCCGGTGCGCCTGAAAAAAAGTTAATGCGGCTTGACGACGTGAGACGCGACGCGAGGCAGACCGATGATGGGGAGACCCGACAGGTAGGACAGCGGCGGTTAGCCTATAGCGACGCCTTGCTTCGTCAACTAGGTAAAGAGTTGAGCGGCTGTTGGAGAGAGTTGGGCAGTAGCTTAAAAGTCAGCGCCGCCCGTATGGATGCTCTAGTAGAGCGCAGTGTCAAGACACCGGAGGAGCTGTGTACGGCGATGTTCCGAGTGTGGTGGGGTGAAACCCCGCATCGTCATAGATGGGGCGAGCTCGGTCGCGTCTTCACCCGCATTAGACGCATGGAACTGTTGGCTCAGTGGATGGCCCTTCTCCACAGACAGGGGTTGGATTTCGAAAACCCCGACTCGCGCGCGATGCATAAGCACTTGGGCACCCTCGGCAGACGTCTGGGTAGCAGGTGGAAAGAGGTGGGGGACCATTTAAAATTGTCGCCTGAGAGGTTAGATAAGATCGCTGAAGAATGCGAATACGGAGGAAGTCCCGCTGAGTGGGCCTTCCGAGTGTTGAAAATGTGGCAAGATGAAGCTGACGGCGCCGGCGGTACGCCTTTTGAACTCCTTCGAGTGTTGACTGAGGACATGGGAAAGTTTGGCCTCGGCATCGCGATATTACTTGACTTTATCAAGCAAGAAACAACGAGAACGACGGACATGTGAATTGTTGTGTTTTATTTTCATACGTCTTCTTTATTAGTAAGTAAAAAAAAAAAAAAAAAATCATAACAATTAAGACGCGCGATCTCTTAAAGTGTCACTTCCTCCAGTCGCAGCTGATCGCCTCATCGCAGCACGTGATAAACAAAAAAAAAACACGAAGAGACACGCTTCTTCCTCTCGAGAGGAAGAAGCGTGTCTCTCGATTGAAAATCTTTTTCTTTCTTAAAAGAGACAAACGCGCCCCTTAGAGTGCCCCCCCACCCCCCTAGAGCGCCCCCCTCCCCCCTCCCCCCCTCCCCCCCACCACCCGCCCCATGCATCCTAAAAGCGCCCCCCTCCCCATGCATCTTAAAAGAGCCCCCCTCCCCCCCTCCCCTCCCCTCCTTCCCCTCCTTCCCCCTTATACACTCTAAAGAACGCTTCTAACTAGTTCAATAAGTCACTTCCAGTCGCTCGTAAAACAATAAAAAATGAAAAAAAAACTTATATCGTGGTGTTTTTTATTAGTTTACCGAAAAAAAATAAGAGACTCGCCTCCTCCTCCAAAAAAAAAAAAGATATCACATTTTAAAGCCCGTGACCCCTTAAAGACGCTCATCTCTTCATTAAGTCGCGTGACGTCACTTCTTCTTCTTCTTCTTCTTCTTCTTCTTCTTCTTCCGGTCACGTGATCAATCAGGTCACTTCCGGTCACGTGATCCTCAATGAGGTCACTTCCGGTTGGCCATTAGGTCATGTGACGTCACTTCCGGTCCCCTAAGTAGGTCAGTAGGTTACCCAGAATGCACCATCCCCTAAGTAGGTCACTTCCGGTCACCCAATGGAGGCCTCTGATTGGCTGCAGGGTTACCCAGAATGCACCGCTAATCCCCTAAGTAGGTCACTTCCGGTCACGTGACCAAATGGAGGCCTCTGATTGGCTAACTAGGTCACGTGACGTCACCACTAATCCCCTAAGTAGGTCACTTCCGGTCACGTGACCAAATGGAGGCCTCTGATTGGCTGCATGTCGATTGAGTAATAAACAGTACTTAACTATAGTCCCGTTCCGATACATACTATACTACTAATAATCACGTCAATTTAGTGTACAGAGTATTGATACATTCCATGATTACTTGTCAGTTTGGGCCCTCACGTCACCCATAAATCTTCCCTCACATCGCCCATCATTCCAACCTCACCTCAGCCATCATTATCCCCTCATGTCACCCATTGCTATCTCCTCACGTCACCCCTCACGTCACCCATTGCTATCCCCTCACGTCACCCATCACTGTCCCCTCACGTCACCTATCACTGTCCCCTCACATCACCCATCACTATCCCCTCACGTCACCCATCACTGTCCCCTCACGTCACCCATCACTATCCCCTCACGTCACCCATCACTGTCCCCTCACGTCACCCATCACTGTCCCCTCACATCACCCATCACTATCCCCTCACATCACCCATCACTGTCCCCTCACATCATCCATTGCTATCCCCTCACGTCACCCCTCATGTCACCCATTGCTATCCCCTCACGTCACCCCTCACGTCACCCATTGCTATCTCCTCACATCACCCATCACTGTCCCCTCACGCCACCTATCACTGTCCCCTCACGTCACCCATTGCTATCCCCTCACGTCACCCCTCACGTCACCCATTGCTATCCCCTCACGTCACCCCTCACGTCACCCATTGCTATCCCCCCACGTCACCCCCCACTTCACCCATTGCTATCCCCTCACGACACCCCTCACTTCACCCATTGCTATCCCCTCACGACACCCACCACTGTCCCCTCACGACACCCATCACTGTCCCCTCACGTCTCCCATCGCTGTCCCCTTACGTCACCCATCACTGTTCCCTCACATCAGCCATCACTATCCCCTCATGTCACCCATTGCTATCCCCTCACGTCACCCCTCACGTCACCCATTGCTATCCCCTCACGTCACCCATCACTGTCCCCTCACGTCACCTATCACTGTCCCCTCACATCACCCATCACTATCCCCTCACGTCACCCATCACTGTCCCCTCACGTCACCCATCACTATCCCCTCATGTCACCCATCACTGTCCCCTTACGTCACCCATCACTGTTCCCTCACATCAGCCATCACTATCCCCTCATGTCACCCATTGCTATCCCCTCACGTCACCCCTCACGTCACCCATTGCTATCCCCTCACGTCACCCATCACTGTCCCCTCACGTCACCTATCACTGTCCCCTCACATCACCCATCACTATCCCCTCACGTCACCCATCACTGTCCCCTCACGTCACCCATCACTATCCCCTCACGTCACCCATCACTGTCCCCTCACGTCACCCATCACTGTCCCCTCACGTCACCCATCGCTATCCCCTCACGTCACCCATTGCTATCCCCTCACATCACCCCTCACGTCACCCATTGCTATCCCCTCACGTCACCCATCACTGCCCCTCACGTCACCCATCACTGTCCCCTCACATCACCCATCACTATCCCCTCACATCACCCATCACTGTCCCCTCACGTCACCCATTGCTATCCCCTCACATCACCCCTCATGTCAACCATTGCTATCCCCTCACGTCACCCCTCACGTCACCCATTGCTATCCCCTCACATCACCCATCACTGTCCCCTCACGCCACCTATCACTGTCCCCTCACGTCACCCATTGCTATCCCCTCACGTCACCCCTCACGTCACCCCTCATGTCACCCATTGCTATCCCCTCATGTCACCCCTCACGTCACCCATTGCTATCCCCTCACATCACCCCTCACTTCACCCATTGCTATCCCCTCACGACACCCCTCACTTCACCCATTGCTATCCCCTCACCTCACCCCTCACTTCACCCATTGCTATCCCCTCACGACACCCCTCACTTCACCCATTGCTATCCCCTCACGACACCCACCACTGTCCCCTCACGACACCCATCACTGTCCCCTCACGTCTCCCATCGCTGTCCCCTTAAGTCACCCATCACTGTCCCCTCACATCACCCATTGCTATCCCCTCACGTCACCCATTGCTATCCCCTCACATCACCCATCACGCCACCCATCACTGTGCCCTCATGTCACCCATCACTGTGCCCTCACGTCACCCATCACTGTCCCCTCATGTCACCCATCACTGTCCCCTCACGTCACCCATTGCTATCCCCTCACGTCACCCATCACTGCCCCCTCACATCACCCATTGCTATCCCCTCCCATCACCCATCACTGTGCCCTCACGTCACCCATCACTGTCCCCTCACGTCACCCATCACTGCCCCCTCACGTCACCCATTGCTATCCCCTCACGTCACCCATCACTGTCCCCTCACGTCACCCATCACTGTCCCCTCCCGTCACCCATCACTGTCCCCTCACGTCACCCATCACTGTCCCCTCACATCATCCATCACTGTGTGAATATGTACCATCCACTAGTGGTACAGTCAGGCCTCCATATCCCGGTCTCTGATAAGTCGGGCGTTTCACAAATCGGCTACTGATTGTGTAACCACCAGTTTAATTGCTCTTTATTTGTATATGATAAGTCGGTTATTCATGCTTCCGGTATCGGTTGGTCATATAGGCAACACAGTGTGTATTTAGCATTAGATTACTCTTTGATAAGTCGGCCAGACACCCTTCACACACACTCTATTGTGGCATATGAAGGAATATGTTGTTATTTTAGTCGTTAAATGGGCCTGTCAAGGTGCATGTGTCAGAAAGTTAGGCTCATATTAATAAGGCACATCACATACCATGATTGGCTCTAAGTTTTTTGATTGTAAAAAAAGTCGATGTGAACAATTTGTCACATTTTATCTGCTTCATTATACATATATATTTCCTTATAAATTGTCACCAATGTGTTAGTTTATCCAAAGCATTTACAATCTGGCCCATGTAACGTGTAAACCCCCCCCCCCTCCTCTACCTCCGTCATTTCACCCACCCGGTCGATTCACACATCGGCCGACTTTGAGTACAAACGGACCTACCTGGCAGGCAGTACTATACCTATATGTAACACCTGTATAACATACTGGTTGCCCATCAATATTACCACTTGAAGTATTTTCCTTCACTTGTTTATGTGTATCATTATTTCTAAACACTTTTTTTTATAAGTGTTTAGATTCTAAACACTTTTCCAAGCACAACACTTTTCCTAAAAAAGTGTTTAAGTGTTTGGAAGAAAGTGTTTAGTTTTATGAGAAAGTGTTTAGTTCCTGAGAATGTGTTTCGGTCTTGAAAGCGTTTTGGAGAAAGCGTTTGGAAACGAAACACTTTTTTTACAGTGTATCCATGTTGGGGGTGCAGAGGGGTCCCCCCCTCAGGTCGCAAGGTCGTTTTTTTAGACCCTTTATCCTATAATCAATTTTGTGCAAAAGTCGCCAGGTCGCTTAAATTATTGCCCCAGGTCGAAAAGTCGCCTGGAAAACGGCCGAAAACTGCCCAGGTCGCCAGGTCGCCGAAAACCCCTCTGCAGTCACCATGTTCTCTACATAGGCATGTCAGACATAGATATAGAGAGAAGTTAACACCTTGGTATGGGGGATATAGGTCTATACTTCACTTTTTTCCTTCTTGAGTTTGTAAGAGCACCCAGGGCCTATTTCATAAATGATTTTTATCTTGATCTGTCCTCGTGTTCTGCTAACTGTGTCTCTGTGCTGTCTATGGTCCTATGGCTGTCCAAAATTGTCATGATGAGCAGAGGAAATAAAATAACAATTCTTGAAATAATGAAATCTTGCACAGCTTTTGTCATAAGATTCCATTTTGAAAACTAAATCATTAGAGAATGTATTAATAATTTTGAATGAATTCTAAATGGTTCATTACCCAACGTTTACATTAACAATGTGACATGAATTCTGTTTAGTTTCCAACCATACCACCAGATGTCAGTGGTACAGTTCCTCAACAGTTTTAAACATAGTAAAGGGTCTGACTAAGAGAAATCTCACAGAAAAACGGAAGTTATATATGATTGTGATCGGAAGTGAATACTGTAGGAGCACTGAATGGTCGATAATCTAAATAATGGCAAAATTATGAAAACTAGTAAATATGCTGCTGAATGTTTGCCAAGGAAAGGGATTCTAGGTGAGTTAACATTTAGGCTAGACTGAGAATCAGTAAAACAGTTTATCCAGTGCAAATTCAGGTAATTTTACACTAAGGACCAGGACTCCAATGTTTCGTGTTTAGTAGCTAATTTTGGTTGGATATGTTTTGTAGTAAGGATGTATCTATTAGGTCGCGGGTGATTTTTAGAAATTTAGAAATGTATATAGCAGAACCACTTTCTTCACTAAAAAGAGGCCATTAGAAAGTGTCGAGGGAGGGATGAAGGGTGTATACACTTTGCTACTCCAGAACTGAACCAGGTTATGAGGTAGGTCCCAATTTTTGTCTTTGGTGCCGGTTCTTTGATCATGTGATGTCTATGCCCATATTTGGTCATGTTTGACCATTCCTGATCACTGATTGGCTCAAATTGTTGATTCACGTAAATCCACAATTTTCCCAAACCTTTGGGGTTTACAACAGTTTTACAAAATCTAATTTGTCTTATTTTTTCTTTCAAAAAAAATGTAAATTTTGTCTTTTGAGAACACAGCGTCATTATTAAGCAGGGCCTAGAGTTAAATTAGCATATTAAATAAGGTGTGCTGAATCCAACTCTGCATTTAGTTTGAGCAAAGAACGATCAATGAATTTACTGCACAGATGGTTAACATATCATTGATGCACTTATGTAGGGAAATAAGATGGACACACAAGACACAGGTTTCATAATTATTTCATTTTTAATAATAAATCCTGATTGAGTTACATGAAAATATCTCAGATTAATTTATTACATGTCTAGTAAATACAGCCCCGCTCTCTTCATTTGGCGGGTTACAGAAGTTAAGTATGTCACGTGATGAGGATGGGCCAATCAGGTGTCTTCTTCTCATTGATGACGTCAGTGTGACGTGACGTAGGTGTGACGTGACACATGTGTGTAACAAACATGACAATTAGGAACTGCAGGAGGCCCTGTGGGGTTGTCTGAGGAGGAGGAGGAGGAGGAGGAGGAGAGGGGGTAGCCACGTGACCGCCTCTTACAGTGCAGGTCTGCTACAACATCAACATGGTGTTGTACACACTGGGGTGGGGCAGGCTACAGGAGGACTGTCTATTGTCTTACTGAAGGTAGCACATCAATCATTCACTAAAACACAATACAAAACATGGACTCTGTGTGTAGGACAGTCAATACAAAACCTCGGTTCAATTCCCACATACTCAAACAGACATCATGACAATGTTTATTAAACTGAACTTTCCATAGACATCGGTGACGTACTTCACAAAATGAAACATGAACCATAACCTATTGCAAATCAGGTTGATGTCGAGTAAATGTGTTGTGTGAAATGCATGTGTATATTATCATGTTGTATGGATCTATGTACAGTATGTATGACATAAATTAGATCCATCCGTAAATAGGTTTGTGGCCTGACGTGATTGTTTACAGGTTGATAAGCTATTTCTGCTGGCCACGGGTGTGAATAAATGATTTGCCTGTTCCGGTATATAGAAGAGTAGACTGACTCGGGTTTTAGATACAATTAATGCGAGTGATGGAACAAAAGGACCGGTGGAATAAGCGCCAACCCACTGACCGTAGAGACAGAGTAATCATGCTGTATTTATATGATATAGGCACCATCCATCCACACATCCCCAGAGATATGGCAACGTCGCTTCATCCATTTCACCATAGTATAGTATCGTTATAGTCATTGTGGCTATACAACAGAGGTGCGCTAAAACCTAGACGTGTAACTTATCAAGATAGCTTATCTCTTTATCTACATTATCGGGCAGACCTACGCCTCTGCCTATTATGTTACAACCTTGGCTTTCTTACAGCATTAATTAGTCGCATAAGAGGTTAAAGCTCTGCAAAAATCAACACGATTGAAATGTACACATATTTTCCCTGCATATAATCAATGCGACCTAGTTAGTAAGATGCATTTATTAAAACAACTTGCCTCGTCGAGAAGGGCTAGAAAACAATGGCTAAATAAATCACTGTACTTCACTGTAATTGAAGAACTAATCGGGCAGGCGTGACTCGTCGTCAAGGTAACAAAGTAAACATCCAGTGTCGCCATCCGTGTTGCTCCCCCAAATAATATACACACCTGAAGCCTCAGTTTGACCGCCGCCCTCTTGTTTGTTGGGGCTGTTCCGGCGGGAGTGGCTGGCACAAATCACAGACACCGGGCAGCTGAGGACAATAGGAGGCCCCTGCCTCACAGTAACTATCATCCACTTTTTACATATGGTACAAACCTCCCGCTCTGTCTACACGCCCCACCACGGTCTCTGAGCACCGCAGCCAGCTCCTCACACCCCTGTGTAACTATCAGTAGTTTTATACAATCAAGCTTTAAAAATAGTCCTCTTTGTGTGCCTGGCTGCTTGCTGACCACTGGGGAGCAGGTAGCAGCAGTGACACGGGCTCCCTCACCTTGACTCTCACCTTGCAGGCGTCCTGCTCGGCGGCCTCTAGTAGCCTCCTCGGCAGCAGTTACCCTATATTGAACACCGGTACACAACGTGCACATCTACCTGTCTGTTGCTGCCCGACCCGGAGACATCCTTAAGTTTTCCCGTTGTTGCTTAGTGGAGCAGCGTTCTGTGTGTGCCGCATCTGGTGAGGCTGGGCGGGCAGCCCTCGCCCGACTCCCGCAAACACAGGACATACAAGTCAACAACACCAGAACGTCTTCTACAGCCAAATGAGCTCTATCAAATATAACTCGTGTGCAACTCAGCACCAACCTTCGCTCTGGACCGCCGGGCCATGCCAACACAGTCTACACGTTATTGGATATGTTTCTGGGGTGCCCAACCTAAAGCTTGGCTCCATCATACAGTCATTCTTATAAAGCTTTCTGCTGTTTCTATTCTTCAATAAAACACTTTGGCTGCTGACCATATCCTTAGCAGTCATAAAGGGGTGAAAATATACACAGTAATGGGGAGAAAGCAGTGGACTTCAGAGATAGTATTGGCTAAGGGATAGTGAAGGAAATTTGAGGCTTTTCCTTCTTGAAATACCTAGAACTGCACTATCAAATAGCTTTTTGATTTTCATGATACCCTGTATATGTCCCTATTATGTTTTAAGATTGCAACTGAGCACAAAGTAGTTTGAACAATACTTGTTATTGTACCAGCATATTCAGTCAGAAACAACATGCTCACATGTTTGACCACATTTTTGGAGTTGAAGGTTGGCTTTGTTTCGCTACGCTGCCGTTACAGGCCCTACAACCTATCATTCTCATTCAGCTATACACAAATCTAGGCACAAGACATGTAGCTCACCAAAGCCTTCAATGATATGTTAATATCTTAGATACTCATCAGGGTCGTCCAGTCAGTTTAGCTGCTGTAAGAGCATTGCGTAAGGTGTGAAAACTCTCAGTTCTGGTAGGCTGCCACAGCGTGGGCACAATTAGATAGGTGGTGGTGTTGATAGGAAGGTCTCTAGCGACCCGAGAACCGCTTGAAGAAGTGAAGAGTGAGTAAGGAATGGTAAAAAGTGTGCAGGGGTACGATGGCGGGGGGTGGGTAACTCTGGGTAACGAGCTGATACAGCCCGCTGAGAGGGGTTGGTGACGTGTGTGCTGTGGTTGTCCACTGGGAGCAGCAGCATTTAGTGGTAGCCTGATACAAGCATGCTGCTCCAAACACCCGACTCCATCTCTACTATAGACACGAGTAGGGCGCCTGCTCCACACCTACTCTAAACACCAGTACAAGGTACCAGGAAGGAGCGCCCCCTGCTGCCGGACCTTGCTACATGACTCCTACATGACAGCAGTCAGTGTGCGGGGCGGGTGTGAGGCAGGCGGGCGGGGGGTGGGTGCTGCGTCTAGCTGCTGTCTGGAGGCTGCGTCGGGTGGAGACGGGGCTCCTTCAGTTCTCTATGTACACAGCCCCCCCTAGCACACAGCAGGGGCTAATCATATTGAAGTAGTGTCCCACCATACAGCAGTGGGCTTTTATCACAAATACCACTGGCGGCCTGCTGGTGGTGGTCAGATTCTCATTCTCTTCTCATTTTGCACTGTGAACTATGGCAATGCAAGGAAACGGCCGCCGGTAGAGAGTCTACCTGGTGTGGGTCCTAGTCTTTGATCCGCTACCGAGGCACTCGCTGCCTGGTGGCATATCGATGAGGTACTCACTGGTCGGCAGCTCCCCGTCACAGCTCGTGGTGGCAGCCTCCGTTTGGCTGACACAAGTTTCTGACGGCCGCCCGGTTCAGCCACAAGGTGGCAGCACCGTGGCCGCCACGCCTAGTTCACATAATTAAATTTGTCCTCCATAGTGTTAATGATAAAGCTACTCAAGTCTGTGGAAGCAGCGTTCTGTGCCTGGTTTACCTCCGCTCTCTACAAACACAGCAGCCGCCCTCCTTCATCTATGACGGATGACTGAAAGAGAAAACCAAAGGGCCACTGAAATCAATGAAACTACAAAGGCTGCAGAATGGCTCTTATGATATATAGGCTTTAATATCTTACAGAAGTTTGCAGTTAGCTTCTGTCTCAACTGGCCAAATCTCAGGATGTTCATAGTTATGGCTTTGGAGGTTACAATCGGATTAACTGACGATTAAGAGCATCCGTTAAAATCTACTTCTAGAGAGCACCACGCATGAATTATGTCAGCATTGTATCTTTTAACAGAATTTATTGGGCTCCAACTGATCACAGAAAAGGTGGAAAGATACCTACCCCTTAAGTCGGTCCACAGCTCGGTTAACCTGACTGTCAGTCAGTGATTGACCCGCAAGACGATAAACTATTTCTGACACGAGGTCGTCACTAATCCCCGGACACGACTTCTCTACTAGATCAAAGGCATTCCGCAATTCCTCAATGGCGTCGCTCCTTCCTGGCGAGTGTGCACTGACATGTCTGTCCCGGAGCTGTCAAGCACAAGCAAACTTTCAGTTACAATCAGGCTATCTGTTACATTGGGTTTGTAGGGCCTTTGAAGTGCACCCAGACTTCCATAATACTGTTAAGTCTGCAGCGACTAATCTGGGATCCTCGCAAATAATAAAAAGTACCTACCAATATTATATTGCGAAACAAAAGAAGAGAACGTGCACGTCATGCGGGGCAGCTTAATTGCATAAATCTAAATACCAGAGATCATATTTGAATGCTTTTCATGTATAAAATTTATCAGAGATCATATTTAGAAATATTGGTTGCTCAGGGTTGCTTTCCTACCTCAGATATTAGAGGGTAGATGACGGAAGAAAGGCAGGAAGACTGGGGAGCCATCGGTGGTGGTCTCGGCGGGGCTTCAATCCGATCTGGCGGGTCCATGGACGGTCGGGGCTGTGAAAAGTAGCATACACACACATGAATATCTCTGAGCACCACTTTAGGGAGCTTTATTAGTAGGAATGCAATCAATTATGTACAGCAAGGCTGAAAGCAAAGGAGAGAGCGGAAGTTATCAACAAAGTTAAAGCTGTCGGACAATGTACATCGAACCAACAACGGTAGACATTTCTAGACACAAACTGTTTAGAAGTCCAGTGATAAAAGATATTAGACACACTGACAGATTCAACACATCAGGTTAAGTGTCATGGCAACTGCCATAAATGCAATACTGTATGCTATCGAAGTCTGCAACAGAAGTCCTAATCAGATGTCCATGAATGGATACATTATATACCATAGCTACTGTCCATGCAAAAGGATATAGACAAGAGTCCAAATAGTATGCATACAAATAGTATGTGTACCTTATGGAGGTCATTTAAATGCCTGCAATTAAATTCTAGGTAGAAATAGGAAAGAGGGATTGTGCAAACTTCAGATCATGAAGATGTTCAGGGGTTCCTACATGCGAAGACAATGGGACCTATAGGGAACCTAAAAGGATATGAACCCACTTCAGACAAAGAAAAAATGTACACCATATACCACTTGATGAAAACCTGAGACCAGATGTGAAAGTTTGTAACTTAATAACTCTTTGGGAACCATAAGGAAGGACTGGGGACCGACCGCCGGGAGTACCATTGAGGCATTCAGAAGCCCACTGTAGGGCGGGGCACTTACAATTAAGCGGTTGTGCTCTAAATATTCGCCGGCGTAACTACGCCTGTATTGGAGCTTATCTTGTCGTCCATAGGCGTCCTGAAAACAACCACAGGGGGGCGTTAGGAGCACATCACATGGGGCATGGGTAGGGACATGTCAAGGAATCATTTTTCTGTTTCTGTGCTGTAGAATCTGCAACTTGAATATTACATCCTTTCTTGTCATCAAAGTTACTGCCAGTTTTATTCCTCAAATAAAGGCATGTCAACATGCATGCAAAAGGAATATTTATTACGGTAACCGCATTTGGCATGCAAAAAGTCTCTCTGTTGTGGAAAATGTTATTGCATGGTTTGAATAGCATTGACAATTTAGTATTTAGGACAATCTGACTGGGCTTGCTGATCATGCATTTTTCCTTGTTATTATCAGCGCATGCACGGAAGAGTCTTCTGTGTTTCCCAACCTTCATTTTACTAAAATATTCAGAAACATCCAACATCTAATTTATGGCAGTCAATTGCCATCTGCCATTTCATATTGACCCAGGTATTTTCATAAACAAAAACGGTATCTGCAGGAATTCTTTAGCATACAGCCTCAATAGAATAATACTCAGTGCAGTCCATGCTCATAGGTCTTCAGCAATTCCACATGGGGAATTCAAGCATGAATTATCCTGCCAAATCATGCATTTGTGAGGGTTTCAACCCATTTTGCCGATGCACCGATGGCAAATAATCTGTGTCCATGGCCCCTGTGTATGCATTGCTGTATCAGCCAGAGCGCATGGGCTGGTCCTGTTGAGGCATCATGTGTAGGTCCCCATGTAGTCTCAATGCAGTCCTAGATCTAGGTCTGATAACCACCAGTGCATTCTACCGGGGGAAGACCTCAGATCCCAAACTGCTCAAAGAGGGAATACCGAATGATGTGTAGCCAAACACGCATTGGTGGTCGACTGGCCCGTAGCCTCCTTGTACATGCCAGTACAGGCTAGGCCCCATGCGGAGTACCTGGGCGTCGTGTGTAGGGCCCATGTGTAGGCCCCATGTATAGGCCCCATGCGGAGTACCTGGGCGTCATGTGTAGGCCCCACGTGTAGGCCCCATGTATAGGCCCCATGCGGAGTACCTAGGACCTCATGTATAGGCCCCATGCGGAGTACCTAGAAGTGGCGTACCTTCGTCTGCCCCCCGCAGGCCCCCATACCACTGGAGGGAGTCAGGGGGCAGGACCTGGTGGCAGTCAGAGGAACCCGACTGTCTGACGCACTCGAACCTGTCTTTCTAGAACAGCGCAAGACTTTGCCTCGCTCAATCTTTGAGTACGAGCTGCGCTTTGGTGGGATACCCTAGAATGGGTGAAATAAAAGACAAGTTCACTCAACTTCTAAGATTTAAGGATAATTTCATATCATTCTGGGAGATTTACTAGCAATATTTGCATGGTCTACTTGATATATTTCATTACTGAGTCTAGGGTGGTCAATACTTCATGGTTGGTATTCATTCTTAAGTCAGGAGGTAACATCTAGTCTATTGACTCACTATATAGAATGATTGAGGGAAAATAAACAGTTGACATAGTGTGCCACATGCATCAAGACCATGTTCCCACAGCACCGAATGACTCGTCAAAATATTTACAGAATCAGACGCGTGCCACATCCTAATACTTCCACTATAGCACTTGAGTCATTCTTCATTCACAGGCTTTATCCCACAGAGATAATCTTTGTTCTGTCTCATAGCCTTAACCACTTCTTCAATTCATTCAGTGTTACTCCTGTGTCAGCTCAACAGACACAAATAATGGCCAGTGTGTTGTCCCTGAATACATTCAGAATTGGTGTTGAGGAGATGCTGAGGAGGGTTGGGGGTTTATGCTGGACGGACTTGTCATCCCTTTTTGCAGGGTACCCCAAGTGTCAGGCAGACAGATATGTCAGGATCATGGTTGTAGGGAGTGGGATGTGAGAGGTATGACTGGATAAACACACAAAGATGAAAGACTAAATTGGTAATAAAATTTCCCCATTCCTGGAATTGAACCAAGGGGAAATAAGTCAGGTCTATGCAAATACAAACAGAATGTAGGAAGAGGTCTAGAAAACTTCAAACAGAATATAGAAAGGTTTGCTTTGTCGCTGGGAGATGTTGGGGTGAGGAAGTAGAGGAAACCATGGGTACAGGCTCTGGGTGGCAGACTGTGGGGCCGTTGTAACAGGACGGGTGTGTATCATTATCCATGTCCATACAGGGGCATCTCCATGCGGGTTTAAGCCGCCTGTCATTGCACCAAGAGGTATGTACCTTGCCAAATGCATTATACTCATAGGCATCACTGTCCTCTATGGCACTCAGGCCGAAGGATATCAGCGACATGTTGTACGGCCCCTCGTAGGTGCTCTCAGTCTCACTGTCCTCTCCCGTGTCAGTTGAACGCTTTCGTTGCTGGCAGAAACAGGCAGACAGTTATAAACTCGCCAAATTCTTTTTTTTGTCCAATTTCACTTGTGGCTATTTCACCCTAGCATTAAGAAGGGTTTTTATAGTTTTAGTGCTCAACCTCATATGGTTGAAGCAGCAAGATACATTTAACTAGAAGTGATACAATATGATCTACCTCTTTAGGGTGAAAGTGACTGATCTAAAAAGAAGATTGAACGTGTGATTGAGATCACACTAGACTCAGGGTCAGGTAGAGGTGTGAAGGGAAATGTATCATTTATCATAGTAAGAAAGAGAAAGGGTGCACTCTTGTATTAATGGGATTCTTAAAGATGTGACCTTTGACCTTGATTTTGACCTTTTTCTGACCTAGATATCATCCTACACATAACAGAAATGGATTCAGCACCTTTGGTTTACCCTAGTCCACTATCGATATCCATCCATTGCTCCCCCTATTATATCCTGGCTGGACCGTTTCGGATAGCATACCCAAATTGTGCGTCACAAGTCAGGAACTGACAACTACCTATAGGCCTGCACCACACAACCTATAGGTCGCATGACGCAGGTGCCCTAAGAAAGTCACACCGAGTGAGGCAAGCCGCGCAAAAAAAGGGTATACTCGAAAAAAATGTGTACATTGACTTTTTTTGGGGGGGGTACTTGAGCCCAAATTCTAATTTTCATGTCCCCCGATATTGGCTATCTATGTCTTTTGTCCTCTCACGTCTATGTCCGACATCCACTGAATAAAAAGCTCCCATGTCCATATTGTAAATAATTACCCCGGTAGAGAGAGGGGGAGGGGGGTACTCACATTTCCATATAGTCTTTGTTGCGATACATGCATTGTCAGTGCAAAGTGAATCAGGGTTATCACAACACTGATCTGTTACACAAATAATATCAAGTAACCTCCCCTGTAAATTACCTCTAGTACTTAAGTGTTTGATAGATGTCTGAAAAAAAGCGTCTCACCTACCCCTCCCATAGAGATAGCATTGGTTGTCACGAACTATCCAAATTTGGGGTTATCGGTTATCTACACGCTCCCATAGAGCTCTATGCTGAAGCAAATTACCAGCAATTACTGCCTAATATTATTTTTCGTTTTTTAGGGGGTTACAGTTGGAATTTGTAGAAAACAAATACACCATTAGATAGATATTGTGGAAAGTGATCTAATGACACCATGCAAGATGCAAAGAGTGAAATATTGACCAAATGGGAGCAATTTCATTTTTTCAAGGAAAAGAGGTGTCCAGAAACGTCTCACTAGACTCAGGGGAGACCCTGAGTCAAAAACTTGAAATGTCCAAATTGAGGTCCCTGAATAAAGGTCCTCTATAGTGAAGTACAGATCTTCAGGACATGAAAAAATACTTGAAATCAGTGATAAACTTTCTTCTCTGTACCTCTGTGTGTTGGGGTTGGGAGGGGGTTGGGGGCAGGGTCTGTGACTTACATTGAAGGCTTGGTTCTCCTGTAGCTCACTCACTACTGCCCTCTGCTCCTCCGACAGCTGGGGACTAGAGAGCATTCTAGTCTATAAGGAAAGGAAACTCGGTTAGAGCTGCACTCGTGTGTGATAACTGGTACTTCCACCGGTACGTGCGGGAAGGGAGGGGAGGGGAGGGGGCTTCATCCAGGATCTGTCTCAGGGGAATATCATCTACAAAACATGTATGTATACTTTGATGGAACAGAAGCGTAGATAAACCCAGGGCTGTCATACATTTTGTCAGATTTCTACAGCAGAAGAAGAATCCAGGTTCCACATCAGGAAAATGTCTCTCTTGGCCAATATTGCCAATGGAAATATAGAGACTTTGGTACAAAGTTAGCCAACTTTACATCCAAATAATCTTCAACAAGAAGTTGGGGGGTTAGTATACTGAGGTGAAAACACAAGTACAAAACGTAGAATAATAAGTCTGCTTTTCACGAGGTGAAAATACAATATACATGAACACTATAGTAAATAAAGCCGCCTCCCATCACCGCGCTGATTAGGGTTTTTCATTGACAGGCAATTCAGTATACAAAGCCAATACAAATAATCTTAAAAGCAAATAATCAGGATATTAAATAATTCTTTATACACTTTAATGTTCTTCTTTTAGACTGTTCCTTCAATAGTTTTACTTCATTCATTATATTAAATTAGGTTCTTAGTTCATGCTGTAAGTCTGTACAGATAGTCTTGCTGTGAAACCTTATTACCATTCAGCTTGTTAGACCTTGTGACAGATGCTGTAGGTTAAAATTGAGAAAAGAAATAACATTGCTCAACAATTAGCAATTTGCAACCAAAGCTATAGAATCAGAATGTGGAACATGCGAAACCCCACAGACAAATGATAACCACTTGGTTCTAAATATACTCCTTTTGCCTGAGAAAATCTCATTGGAAATTTGCTAATTCCAATAAGATTCTTGTATATGTTGATAACCGTTACTTGTTATTCTACTTGACGGAAACATTGACATGTAAACCTATGCTGCTGCCTAGCACCATGTGATGGGTGACTAGCCTGGTGTAAGCCCATCACATGGCCACCACTGAGACATGGCTACCACTGAATAGGGAGACTGTTACAGGGATGAAAGTGACCAATCTCAAAAAGAAAATTGAAATATTCAAATTGAGACCCCTGAATAAAGGTCCTCTATAGCTTAGTACAGAACTTTGCAACATAAAAAATACAGGGCACATAGCTTGAAGACTTTCATCCCTGCTGTTCCCACAAGGAGGAGACCATGATGTAGGAGGGGTAGAGCCCAGTGCTAAGAGACTGCTACAGGTGCTGCCTGTACAGAGGGAGGCAGGCGGAGACACAGGCACTTACTGAGGGTGACAGAGGCCGTGGGGGCGGGGGTGGAGGTGGTGGTGGCGGCGGGGCGTGGTTATAACGCCCGTCTGCCACCCCGTCCCCATATTCCTCCTCCCGGGTGGCGGCCATTGGAGGCGGAGGGGGCGGGCTGTGGGCTCGCGGCCCGTCCCACTCCCCCGGGCTGTTATACTGATCGTGGTCATTGTACCTGGGGGGCTCAGGGTCTGAGTACTGAAAACCCAAACAAAGTGGTGCCAGGGCACAAATTGAACAAAATTTGAAATCAAATGAATTAAATAAATTTTCTATGTACAAATTATAACTAATATCTAAACCAAATCTACTTCTAATGAGTCATGTAACTATCATGCTATAATATAAAGTCATAACTGCTTAGCAAATAAATTTTAGTGTATTACAAGATTAATATCAATTTTTGTACATCAGATTGGTATAGTTTTGCTAATAAAGTTTGACGAAAGTGTAATGTCTAACCAAACAATTTGTGATAGATAGTGATAGATATTTATATCATTTCGCTATAAAACAAATGAGTGTTTTATACTGAATACTAAGGGTTAAATAACTAAAACACTCTAAAACTAAATAAGGGTGTTTCTGTGTGACTCTACAGTGGTGGAAGAAGCAAAAGGAGATCTAAAGGAAGTTCAATGTCAATTAAGGAGATACAATGCTCTGGCATCTATAGGCAGAGCGAAAGCCAAATGAATAAGCTACAACATATTTACTGGCATTTCTGCGCCAACAATAAAAAGCAGTCAGCTTTTGCTTTGAGCATCATATATAAGTCCTGTTCTATCTAGCTACTCTAACAAAATAATTGAAGCCAAGAAAGGAAGGGTTATGAGGCACTTGAAGAATAAATTAAGGGTGTTGGTTCTGCTTTCAAATCCCCTATCACCTGGCTAACTGTTAACTATATGGGTACTTGTATGTAAACCAGAGGTAGTGTTTTCCCTTCAGAGCACAACTTCAAAAGTATATGGGTACTTGTGTTCTTCTGGCTATATTAAACATGATCTAACCTGTTGGTTGTTGGCCTACATACTTCTTCCCTTTTCACCAATTCAGACAAGTTCTAAGCTCTATAGAGCAGGTTGAAGTCTAGCAGCTCTTGGCTATCTATAGAAAGTAGTAGGCAGTAACTACTAACTACTGTATATGGGCACTTGGGACACATGTGTGTCTTCTTCTGCCTGTGTTAACAATTCTTAAACCTGTTGTTAACCTCTGCACTTTGCACCAACTCATACAGACTAAGCTTGTCCTATAGGCAAGAAGCAAGACCTATAGAGTAGATCTAAGCTATCATTTTGTGTAACCCATGAGTCGTTGGACTGATTGGGTATCTATTGACTCTGTTAAGAATATATCCCTGTACGAGGGGTCTATGGCACTTAGACACCGACCGTAGGGAGGATGTCTGAATGACATAGTCCCCGAGTTAATGGGATCTATCCGACTTAGAACCTGGTATTTAATTGCCTTTTAATTACCTTTTTATTACCCTACATGATAGGCTGAATACCGCGGGGCTTATGGGATATAGACACCCTCAAATTCAGATTTGTCGATTTGAAATACCAGGTTCTAAATAGCTGATAGATGTATTGATAGTAGTAGGCACTAGGAGGATATCCTGTAGGAACACCTTAGTGATAAAACAGTTAGTTCCCTCACCGCTGGCTGTAGTAAACCTCTACCCTCTACATACTATACACAAAGCAGTACATTAAGGGGTAGCTGAACATGGTGGTTAGTCCTGGAGCTGTAGGAGTAAGCAGTAGCTGTTAATGTTATAGAGACTGTAGGGTTAGTCTGTAACAGGGATGTACCAGGGTGAGGAGGCTGTTAGTTAGGCTGGCCGCTGGCAGAGACTCTCAAACAACCACTTACGTCGTGATTCCGCTCCCGGGCTGGCGGGAGCGGTGGTGGTGTCGGGATGAAGACAGGTTCCGGCCTCGGTGGTGGCTCTTCCTAAAGCAGGCAATGGGCAATAAACGGTCACAACATGCTGAGTCATAACCAGCCACGGCCAGTGTCTCATATAGTCACACAACATGCTGAGTCATAACCAGCCACGGCCAGTGTCTCACACAGCCACAGGGGGCAGCACGATACGCCAACATGCCGCAGCAATGTCACAACATTCTAAGCACTTAGTTTATCATATCATGAATTGTTACAAATAATGGATGCTATTAGTATGTATCACATCAAGTTCTTATATACAACCATGTCTAATGTATCAAGTTACAGCTGTTTGACATGGCATACATGTTGGCAATGCTTAACGTGGTCAGGCATCACACATGGGGGGAAACAGGGTAAAGGCTGCTTTGTGAAGGCCACAGATGAAAAAGTCAGGAAGTTGGAGTGTTGCAGAGAACTTCAAGCTGGATATTCCACTGCTCCCTTAAAGGTGGCCCAAAGCTACACAACCATGCAGACATAGTTACAGCACAGGGAGCCAGTGTAGGTTCTGTGAGGATCCTGAAATGAAGCTACTAATGCAGGGACCCAATAACAGGGGCCTACTAGGTAAGAGCTGCTGAAAGTCCTGAAAACAAGGAAGGCATTGGGAGAGGCAGAAGGTGGTTGGTTATCAATGTAGGTTTTTGTAACACTTAGAATATGGAAATCTCCCAAGCAGTATGGGTACATTCAGCTGGTCACCTGATAATAAAGTTCCCTGGTATGTGTGCCTCAGTTATTATTTTCAGCAGTTTGACGTAAGGGCAGGACCTTAGGTTATAATGGCAGGATAGGACCACACATGCAAAAAGTACAATACACTTGACCTTGTATTAAACGGATACTTTTCTGCGATTGCTACTTGCTTCAACTATTACTTGGTCTTCTTTTGTGAGTCAACCATTGCTTGAGTAAGCCTTATTTTGCCTAAATTTGCAGTAAGTGTTCGTTTAGAACAAGGGCAAGTGCCAGATATAAGCCACATTATTCAATACCCTATCTATAAACATTGTTCTCCTTTTATATCCTAAGAAAGTTGCAACCCCTGGAGCATGGAGCAGATACAGGACTGCCACCCTGGAATGAAGCTTTCACTACATGAGTCTACGCATGATGAAGTTTGGGGAAGCGGCATGGGACCGGCAGCAGTAGCATGCAGGGTGTATGGAGGGTTCCTCCACTTACAATGACCTCCTCAGGAGGAGGGGACGGTGGAGGGGAGTAGTTACGGCGAGGCAGCCCCCCTGAGTGGGCGGCAGGAGGAGGAGGGGGTCCCGGCGGGGGGACCGGGTCCGTGTCTGCCTGCTCGTCTACCGTGGGAGACAGCTCCATGTCGATGTACCGGGGTCGGGGCCGCGGCCGCACCGGCTGTTGAGTTAAAGTGGTCGATTAGGAAGAAATGACGACTAGTCTCAATGAATAAGAGGAAGGACAGAACCAAACAACAAATATATTGGTAAGTACTGCTTTCTGTTGACAAACAGAACAATGTAAAGTTAATATTGACAATAATAAAAATTTGATGTTCGATCATCTTTTTCACATCGTTACTCTGCTGTACAACTATAATTCTAACAAGCATTATTTTCCTACACATCATGAATTGCATTGTCATGAGTTTCAAGAAAAATATTTCTCTAATAATTAAATTCACACCAATAAACCATGCTAGTAACCAGCCACATGCTTGTTGCAGGCCAGCAATATATGATGAGGGAGACTCGTAATGGCATATATGCAGGACCACACAATTTAATGAACTGATGAAGTGCATGCAGCTCCACATAGTTTTATATTTTATCCTAGTTGCTTTGAATATTTTCTCATGTTTTTCCCTCTGTTTGTCAATCAGACAGGAAGAGTGAACATCCATGCACACTTCTCTTGATCGCATCCGGCATTACAAGACTTTGATTTGTAACCTTTCAAGTATGGCCACACATTGGCAAGCCTTCACTTACATAGTAGGCATGTCATGCACTGCCCTTCAATATATGTAACAACCAAAGATTTATCAAACTTCAGGTAACCATTTATATTATAATATTTGAATTCATCCTGAATTGATATCCTCAGGAAAAAGCATTCATTTTACCCATAAATGCTTCACTGATATACATAATGACCAGTCAGGTTGGGTCTGCCTGAACCGACATTCAGGTGAAGTTACCCATTTAGGCACATGGGCCTCCTTCAAGTTGCATCTATATGTTCTCCACATATCGCATGCAATGGATTGCAGAGCTGTTCCAGGGAGGGGATCACCTATCAATGATACAGTGGTTCCCCCACACAGAGGATGGACAATGCCCTGTATGTACATGCCACATGGCCCTACATGGCACACTGCCATCAGACTTACTAGCATGTCAAAGTCGCAGATATTCTCAGAGTCTATGGCTGACAGAGGTGGGGGCTGGTAAAGCTTGCGTGACTTGCGTCCATGATGCTGAAACATTGTTTTATACTGAGAACAAACCTTTCCCCTTATTTATGATTTTAATGTGTTTTATTTGAGATTTAATTACAAGAATCTGCTGGGAAGAAGACTAACTTTGTGACAAAATATTTCAAATGAATCGTGATAATTTCATAATTTACCTCTCTTGCTTCAAACATGTTACTTACACTCAAGTTTAAGTTTTATACTGCACATAAATAGACCAATGATATTTAGTGCGAACAAATTTTTTTTCCCATAACTGGCTTGTATAGCATGCAGAGGGTTGGAATATGGGGGGAGGGGGGCTGAATACTTTAGCATTATGTTTAACAGTTTGGTGTCTATGGTAACAGATTCAAATTCATGCGGGTGCCTTTATTATATTTACATGAGACATCCCAGGGATATAGAGAGAATGTAGGAATGGTAGAGAAATGATACCATTATAATAGTCACTGGCTTTTGGAGTTATTGTTTTAAACCAGATTTGGGGATGTAAAGTTATTTTTGTTCCACATCTACATGGACTGGAAATTCATAATCACCATATTTAGAATTTTCCCAGAAACACATGCAACAGACTAACATTGACGTAAATCCCTAATTAACATAACGGATATGAACTCATGTTCCAGTCATCTGGGGACTCTTTAAGCGCAGATGGGAGAGGGATTTAAAGACTTTTTCAGTCGTACAGTCGGTGTTGTCTGATATACAGCCAATATAATACCCCATAAATCACACTTACGACACTGTGGTGCTTCGATGCACCAGATGACACCGATTTACGGCGCTCCTGCCAAAAGTGTACCATCTCATGAATTCATTTGACCAATAGAAATTCTCATTTTTAGACTGCTCATACTGCTATAACTTGTTCAATACGTTCTTCAACATTGTATATTCTTGTACTCTCTTTTCAGTGTGGATCTTTTCTTTTTTTTCCATATTATTTTGAAGATGAGAAAGAAGCGGTTTGTTTCTTTAAGCTTTATAGTTACATTTGCTGAAAGAAGAAAAAATATGTCTACCGGTATTCTTCCTTGGGCCTAGAGAGAAACATAACACCTGTATATAAGTTCATGATGAGAAATCAGTGCACATACATAAAACATATTTAGCAATGACTCACCCAAAACAACAACAAATGTTAACATGGTCATGTTTGAAAACAACAACATTGGTTCCAACTGGACTATTCCAGAAACTCCTGTTTGCAGAGAAAACCTGTGTTATTGAAACAATAAAGTTGTACGTACCTCAAATGGTGGTTCTCCGTTTGGCACCTTGCGTTGGTCTCGTACCCGGACGGTGCCCAGATCCCACTCCACACTGTTGGCCGGGTCGTCCTCGTTACCATCATCCTCTCTACAAACAACGTCAGGAATTATGACAATCTCTCAACATGTCAGATACTGTTAACATATTTATATCGCACTGTATATATTTTCACGAATTTTGTAGAAATGAAAATCCGCAAAAATATGTACAGTATTTATGCAGTATAGTTATTAATCTAGCAGCCAGGAGTGACGTTACGGCGTCAAGGCGGAAAGGCTGGTACTACACCCTGGTGATCAATACTAGTACTAACTAGTTAGTCCACATCATTATATTCCAAAATTCGGCTATTTCAATTCATGCAAAATTGTACTTTTTAGAAAATATCTAGATTTACAGTATATAAATACAGCAGTGGCGAGTTACATGAGCTGTTTTAATCATGGATCATGCACATGAAAGGGAATATGATATGCGACATATTTTGAGGTAATTAGGCCATACTATGGAGGGGAGTTATTAGCGTATGTTTGCTAATTATAACAGATATGGTAGATTAAAGCACTATGTTGTCCTTAAAGAGTTATGACTTACATTTCGTCTTCACTGCTGCTCTCGTCTGCCCCACCCCCGGATGCCTTCCACTTTTTGTAGTTCTCTATCATGTCTTGGAGGTACGCTGTCTTTTTCGCTCGCCGAATAAATTGGTGTTTCAACAGTTCTTTGGCTACTGGTCGCTGCAAGAAAAAGTGGGTCAACCGTTATATTTAAAAAGAATTAATTACTGTAAATGCAGATATTTTCGCATGTACACATTTTCGCGAATTTGCTAAAAGATACCCTTTCGCTTGTATTTAAATTTATAAATATTCACTCAGTACATATTTTCATGCATTTTTGAATTCCGTGAAAATTTCTACATTTACAGTAAACCTTTTGAATTGGGTAATTAACTGCATGGTCTTTCAACCGTGACATTGTTTTTCAATTACTTTTTCATTCATTTTAATTTTTGCAGGGGCAAAAAGCTTACGAAGATTTTAGAACCATATAAGATAACTTGATCAGTACATTATTTACAGATGAAGCAGGGAATAGATTGCACCGTAAATAGCATTGAAGTACTTACGTTTTCTGGGTCTTTATTTAGACAGAGTTCGACGAAATCTTTGAATAATTTGCTGTAGGAGCCCGTTAATTGTGGTGCATTGTTTTTAGGTATAAGGAAGAGGACTCTCATGGGATGTAACTCAGAATTGGGCGGTTCTCCTTTCGCTAGTTCTATTGCTGTGATCCCCAAACTCCATATATCAGCCTGTGGGGTAAGGAAAGGGCAGCTGTTTACAAACACATGCACAAGTTTCTTTAAGTACAAAAGGGACTTGACAATCAATCAAATTTATTGAATTATTTTTTCTTCCATATAAAATGCAAAAATCTTTACAATGATTTGGTTTTGACAACCTACTTGTGACCTATATATCTTTATCATATACATCATTTCATGTTGGTTAAACAGAACATAAACAAGTGTAATCTAATGAATTTACATTTAAACCTGCAAAGATGTATGAAGACATACAGTATTCATTCAGAATCAGTAAATCTCTACTTACTTACCATTAACATGCATGGTCTCTACTGATATAGATTTTACTGTTAATTTCATATATGTATAGTAAGTACTTCTTAATTGTAGCATGAAGAAATGACTAAGGATCTAGGTTACAACAGTAGAGGGGTAAAAAGGTTAGATAAATGCAATGATGTCTGCAATTTAGATATAAACTTGGGAGACTGTAGCCTGTCCTGCAATAGATGTGGATTATTAGGGGCATATGCTGAAAAGGAATTCCATACACAGTCAATATACTAGATGGTGTGTATTACATTTCACCTTTACCTTTTTATGGGTTCAAGAAGGATAGTTCATAGTTGATCTCCCAATTGAGGATCATGTTTTTTTTAATGAAAGTTATTTTTATCAGATAAAGCCCAACATGAAATTCTAAGATTTTCTTTTTTTTGTAGTCTAAGAATTGAAGATCTTTTTGTGGAGAGAACAGCTTTGCACTAAATTACATTTTTTCCTTCATTTACATAATTAGGGTTTCACTTTTGCTGAATGCTACTGCTGAGTTTCAGTTTATCATACATGAATTTACTTTCATATTGCATCTGTTAATCATTTACGGCATTCTACATCTACGTTTATTTGTTTTAATATACACCAACAAAGCGCTGGTGAGTAACTCGCCGCATACTACACTCTCCTTATCCCCCACCATCAACATGTTGGTTGCACAAAACATAGAGCAGGCACATCCATTGTGTGACTACTAATGGTGCTCTTCAGGCGAAAACGCCTAAAATACTTATCTATGGCCTACAAAGGGGAAAAACACACAGCTAACAGGCCCTCCCCAGTTGTGATCTATAGCCCCTGCCTGGTGTACAAAGCATGCCTCCCTGCCCGTTACTACCATCTGCCCATACAACAGAATTTGTCTTATTCCAACCCGTCCCAGGATAGCCGTACATAGAGACATAGCTCGCTGGTAACCAGCCCCAGCTTGTGTTCCCATGGCAACATCTGGTGCCCTGGTACACACACTGACCTAGAGGTGGAGCCACCACCGTGCCAGCTGGTGGTCGGGCATTCTGTAAGTATGTTGGTGTCGTCTAGGCCACTCCTCCGTCTCCATGGCAACAAGTAATCATTTAACAGCCTGGCAACGAGCCATGTAGGTATGTCGCGAATTTAACACAGTATCACAGGGATCCCTGTTACTTATATGTGGGCGAAAACTCCACAACATGGATCCTTTAACAGTTATCTTCCCAGTTATCTCAATTGACTGTTCCTTTGAATTGTTCTAAACAAGATTTAACCCACAGATCTAAAACATGAAAATCATCATTTTAGATCCCTCTCTGCTTTAAGACTATAACAACCCCTGTAGATCCTCCATTCTGCTTTAAGACCACCCATCTCCTACTGTGGTGCTGGGTGGAGGCTGTCCCCGGTGCGTGGCAGGTTGGGGTTGGGGCGTCCACTCACCTTGGAGTCATAGGCAGATTGTTTTATGACTTCGGGCGCCATCCAGAAGGGCGTCCCTACAAACGTGTGCCGTTTACTCGTCGTAGTGGTGAGTTGACCGGCCACACCGAAGTCAGCCAACTTGACATCCCCACCCTCTGATAATAGTACATTTGCCGCTGGAAGAGAACAACAGAGCAGGCGGCTGGCATTAGTCGCGAGGCCACGAGTAGCTCTGAGTGGGAAGGGGAGGTGTCGAGCAGCTCTGAGGGACGTGGGAGTGGCATTAGTCAATGCACCACGAGTAGCTCAGGACAGGGGCAGTGTGGGGCAGCTTGGAGCAGCTCTGAGACAGACCTGAGAGTCCACTAACGGTTGTACAGGAGCGGGGGATGCCAAAATAGTGAATTTGAGGGCTGACCTGAAGCATGGCATGGGAATCTGTAGACTAGCTATTTGAAAGGGTTTCAGAGTGGATTAAAAGAGACTGTAGGTGGTCTAATGTTGGTGAATGGTAATAGAGGTATTTGAGGGTGGTTTGAGTTGTGAAAGCTGGCTTGGGAATTTAAGGCTGGTTTGATATTGATATTGGTAAAGATAACTGGGGAATTTAAGACAGGGTTGAAGTTGATAAACCTAGCTGGGAAATTTAAGGCTGGGTTGAAATTGATCAAGATATCTGGGGTATTTAAGGGTGGTTTGAAATTGGTTGAATTTACTGAAACAAGAGTAGGGAGTGTTTTAATGTTCATAAAAGATGCTTCTGGTTCTGGAAGGGAGTTCAGTTGGTAGGGGGTTTGGTCTGATGCTATAAGCTAGTATGAGGAGGAATTTCTGGAAAACTTCAGGATGTTCTGTAATAGCTTTAGGCTGGGAGCCCTAGCTTTGTCAACAACCAAGGGCCTCTCTTGGGGTTCTCAGAGCAACTCTTAGCCGCTCAGGGTGAGCTGAGCTGGGGGAACAGGAAGGTGGCTGGCCCCTGCCGTGACGGTCTCTGGTGGCGCCCTCTCTGTGATACCTGTGGCCTTCCTCCTGCTGCCTCGGGTGGACTGCACCTGTAGGGTTAATGTGTTAGTCGTGCTACCTCCACCTATGCTGCTGCTTGCCTACGCGCGACCTAGGTCATAACTGAGCGTCCTTGACCTTCAGCGGAGACTTTGATCATAGTTGGAGGTCGTTGACCCAAGCACCGACCTTAGGTCAGGGCTGGGACACCTTGACTTCAGTCTCAATTGTTCACTGAGTCTCGGGCACCAACCTTGACCTTGGACCTGGCACCAGGGGTATGACCTCAGCCTTGACCAACGCCTGGACTGAGTGTCCTTGACCCGAGCCGTGACCTTGGCGCCTTACCTTGCAGTCATAGGGTGTCTGTTTGATCACTTCGGGGGCCATCCAGAAAGGAGTGCCCACAAAGGTGGACTTTTTGTTGAGTGTGCTGGTGATCTGGCCTGCCACCCCAAAGTCAGCCAGCTTGACGTCTCCCTGCTCCGACAGCAACACGTTGGCCGCTGAAACCCAGAGGTAAACAAGAGGGGGACGGAGGTTAGCGCCTAGCGTGTGTGTGAGACGTGCTCGTTGTGTTAGAGGTGCTCGAGGAGTGCCTGAACACCGTGAAGTAGCCAACTGAGACATACCAACACTTAGTAGGGACAAGTTGTCAACTTCTGGTCAAGTCTAAATCTGTCTTTTGGGAGTATATCTACTAGGGGAAGGGGTAGACTTCTAGAAATTATAAGTGAATTGTTAAATAAAGGTGTTAATAAACCTTGTTTTGGGTGGAGATTATCAAAACAACTAGGGGGCTGGTGCAGAGGGTCCATACATACATATACCACTAAACATACAAGTAAATCATAATGTGTGTGCTTAAGGAATAAATTAAAGTACAACTGTCATGTCAAAGGTAGGGATGTCAAATAACTCAGTACAACTAGCATTCACTACTGTGGAGGAAAAACAACTGAACACATTTATATAAACTCTATGTGGAAATAAATCCATGTGAGCATGCTATAAGCAGGTGTGTTACCATGGAGAGGCCTGTTATAGCAGGGACAGATGTCACGGTCCTCAAACAGGGTGCAGTATAAACATGTGGTGAATTTGAATATTTGGTGCAAGCAGAGGTAATTCTCTGGTGCATTTTAGAATATATGCAATGTAAGAAATCATGAATTTCTCTATGGAATAAAATAAATTTCTTTTTGATCACAAAAACCATGTCAGTAGGAATGGTGCAGATTTCATCAATAGCAGGTTCTTGGGACTGCATGGTGTACTTGCATTTACTCTTTCGAATTTGCTCTTTCAAGTCTTAGCTTCATTTCGTGTGAGTTCATTTCGAGTGAGTTCATTTCGAGTGAGTTTGTATTACTAAGAAGCACATGGGATCTAGGTTAGATCTTAAGGCAATAAGCTTGGTATGTCATAGGTAATGCGAAGCACATGTAGAATTTAGTAATTAGGTATGGAAAAGTGGGTTGATATTTTTGTCTGTAATCAAAGATAGGTCTATATTATTAGGGAGGTACAAGGCATTATAAGATGTCAACGCCCTGATAAAAATCACGTTGAACATTGGTTGGAAACGCCTGTAAGGTCTCCGTGCATTGCTAATCAAAGAGAGAGGTAGAAAAGAGTTCATGAGAGGTAAAATTAAAGCACATAATGAGGCGAAGGGGAAAGTGGATAGGAAGACATTGGTAAATCATTACAGAGTACTGAAAGAGACACTAGACTACTGTAGGTAGGCGCGCAATAAGACAACTAGACAACATGACTACAAAAGAGGAAAAATTATTATTGGAAATAACTAAGAAATTGTGGGAATGGGGTGGGGACATACATCTGTCAACAAGTAGTCAAATTCAAAGTGTCATCCTTGATACTGCCAAATTGAGTTGAATGTCTAAGATGTACACTCATAATGTAGATAAAATTACCTTATTTCCGAAATTTGTCCTCAAACAGCCTTAGGCATATTAGATATACTAATTCAGAATATCTCAAATTGCCCTCTGTCCTAACTTATTTCATTTCAAAGTAAATATTGAGATTTGGGACCTTATTTTCAGAAACTACTATGTGAAAAGTCGAGTCTACGATAAGTCTACTATAAGTTCCCGCATATTACCCACACCCTAACTTTGGGAGAATCCTATAAACCCCGTCTGGAGGTCTGGAAATCGCCATTCTACAACTGTACTTCTGAAAACCTTGGTATTGCCCAAATCTAACCCCATCAGGAGGTTTGGTTGAGTGTAACCTGCGGGAATTACAGTAATCTTCATTAGGCCAAATGTGTTTCAGATTACCCAACCCATGGAGTGTACCTGCCCAACCCTACCTTGCAAAACAGGGCCGACCCAAGAAATTTTTATCCAATCTTGAGAAAATATCTATATTTAAAGTAATTTTGGTGCTATTTTCAGAGTCAATTTGATAGTCCACGAGTCGACGCCGTTGTCGACGACTCGTTTGTGAGTAAAATTTTGGGTACTTTTCAGGCCGAACTTTAAGGAATTTTTTTTTTTAAACTAAAACTGACCTATCCTACCCTACCTACACCTTCAATTTTATTTGGCCTAGTTGACTTTGGTCCAGGTGCTGTGTAGACTGATGGGGCCTGGTGAAGGCACCACCCAGCTACTGGTCACCACTCGACCAGTAGGCATTGATTGTCACCCAGTGCCAAAGTACACAGGGCCACCTCCCACCCTGACCTGTCAGTCTGCCAGACACCTGACACTGTAATTACTCTACAGCCCTGACCACACACCACCCTACACTACCACCCACACACAGAACCCATACACTACCACCCACACCCTACACTACTTGTCATCTCTACACCACCAACTATATCCTATAATACTGCCCCAAGCCTACTCTACTTCAGGCTCATAGACTACCCTACATTACCATCCATCCCTACAATACCAACCAGCCCCTACACTACCATCTTCTAACCCTAAACCTACACTACCCTCCATCTATACTTTTAAATAGGGCATGGAATAACTATTTGGTTTCTAATTATGTTTTTTCTAATCCTCGAAAATCAGGCAGCAACTCTTATCCCAATGATTGGCTTCTCTCTTAAAATAAACCTAAAGAATCAATTTTCCAAGAACCATACCCCAAGTTCGGTTATTGGCCTCTTATCTAGGTTAATAGAGCATGCCCTAGTGGTTCAGCTTATAGTGTTTGGTCAATATTTTCCCATTGGTAAGTTAAGAAAGGTAATCATGTAGTCCAAAAATACACATATTTTTACACATCCTATTGCAATAAAATTGTAAATATTACATTTTAAAGTTATCATTTTGTATACTACATCAGAACATCACATGAGACTTTCGTATTTATATTATCAAGTTTGATATTGTACATTCAATAGATATTTTTGAAACTTATATATTATAGCTTACTATTACAGGTTAATATTGCAATCTTGATTTAGATTAGTCAGTGTACTCACCTTTGATATCTCTATGAAGTTTTCCTTCTGAATGTAGATAATCTAGACCTTTGAGTATTTCTCGTAATACTATGCCGATGTATGTTTCGTCGAATGTGCCTGCCTTCATTAGGTCTAGGGCGGATCCTCCACCCAAGTACTCCATAATAATCCATAATTTGGTACCCTGCAATAGAAATGTTATTACCACCTGAACAAAGGGCAAGTTTAGCAGTGAGATGCTTCTGTTCATTCCTGTAACTGCTTTTTATTGCATTACCCTTAATTCTAACTGTCTATAATCATAGGATAGAATCTAAATCATTCCATTTCTTTTCAATAGCTTTTAGTTTGTCAGCTTGTAAAATTATGTAATTGTTTACTTTATTTATACCAAAACAGAGAATTTTCTGTATGCATTCAGAGAAATGCTAGATGCCTGCTGACTGACCATGATGACCTATATCAACCTATACTTTACTAACTTTATATTCTGTTTCCCCAAATACATATATTTCACTTCTCAATTTCATTATATGCCCAAAATACTATTCTTAAAGACTACATTCACAGTTGACTCACCTTGAGATATGAACCAAAATATTTGGTGACGTATGGACTGTCACATTGTGACAAGACCATGATTTCTTGTTGAATGTCTTCGATTTCATCTTCAGCCTCTTCGAGGTCGATGATTTTAATAGCGACTACTTGTTGCGTGCGTTTGTCTATACCTTTGAATACCTCCCCGAAGCTGCCTTTACCTATCCGCTCCAACTTGGTGAATATCGTCTCCGGGTCTATCTTTGTCTGCAAGAATGGAAATGAGGAAACCATTAGTACAATGTATGAGTGATTCATTGGGAGCTTTCAATCTAGGAATGAGTAAAACCTCAGAAACACAGTGTTACCATTATCCAGGGTTCCCACAAAGATGTCAGATTGAAATTCCATGACATTTCCATGACATTCCATGACAAAGAAATCTCAATTTCCCATGACATTTATTACATTCTTAGGGTAGGGGGCTTGGCCTCTGAGTAAATATCTAAAATCTAGAAAGCAAATTGTACACTCTCAGGAGAGATTTTGTAATATTAACTCTATTATTTTCATTTTCCATGACATTCCATGACTTTCCATGACAGCTTTCAAATTCCATGACATTCCATGACTTTCCATAACACGTGGGAACCCTGTATACCATATACCAGGTATGTACCATCCAACAAAATTTATGTGCATTGTATACACCTTTAGAGGTCTTATTAAGTATTTGGGAGGCACAGTAGCATTGGAACTGATAATCTATTTCCCTATAAAATCAAAACCATCATCTATCTTCACAGTGCTCTCATCATTATAGTGTAGTATACAGTAATACCATACACATGTAATATACCAAGACATATGGAACACCTTAATAAGGTTGAATACATCTCATTGACTGATTAATTCCATTAGTGACACCCACCATGTAACAGTCAATGTGTCTATGTAAGGGTAGCACCCTGTATGTATGTATACAACTGTGAGACCAGGAAATGACAGCCCCACTTCCTGACTACCTGACACGTCCGGTGTGATGTTACCTCAGGTTACCTTTAACTCTACACCTCAATATGTAATGCCACCGTAACCAGTCGCTGCATGTGATCAGCCATCTTGTCCCCCCATGCGCTAGTTCTGACTCGCGCTTCACTGGCACCCCCAGAAGCAGGGAGGCGCTAGTGTGTGCGAACCATCTATTTCAGCTAGCATTTACGATGTACGACCCAAACACAACCCAAACTGTGTATACTGGTTGACCATTAGAGGAAAGGCAGCACATACACTTAAACTATCTCAATAGTCTCATGCCCTTTCAATATTGCTCTTGGATATTAAACTGTGTTATATGTATATCTCTTATATTTCATAAAACTACCCCAAAATACTCTCTGAGTATTTAACTTTGAGACTCTGTGCCCTTTGACCTCAGGCATGTTGTAGAGACATCTGTAAGTGACTTCTCCCGCACTACAGCCCTCTGCTTTCCCTCACACTCGGACTTTAATCAGGTGTAACTTTGTACAACTTCCCAGTCATTAACCATTTAAGGATGGCATGACCATTTGTACCGTAAATTAATGCGTATAAGCCTACCTTGCGTGCTACCCATTGGTTTTACACATGAATTTATGGTAGTCATAATAGAACAGTGCAGCGCTGGCGAGTAACTCGCTAGCACTGATTGATGACTGGAGTGCACAAACCCTGCAGGGTCATCCACCATGATGCCAGAACAACCACTATACTGCCCTGAAAGTGTTAAACCACTGATCCATTTCCTCCTTACCCCTATCATTCCCTTTTACCTTTTACAGCATTGAGTCCTAAGTAGACCATGTCCTGTGTGAAAGCTGTGTTTTCCCAGTCTGTGAGGGTCCCTGTATGTTAACCCTTTAAGGACAGGATGTTGCTAACATTTGTCGTCATGATGCACCAATGCAGCCCCGGCGAGTAACTCACCGTTGCTGCATTGGTGCATTATGCCGAGCCTTCGGGGGTGTCTCAACCCTGTAGTGTAAGCATGATGCTTGAATGCAGCCCTGATGAGTTACTGGCCAGGGCTGCATTCATGCATCATGACTACCAAGGGTATGATGCATTAAAGTACTATGCGGCCCTTACAGTGTTAATGTGGTGTATGACAACAGGACTCCATACATCAGTGACAGCCCATGCACAGTCAGCCCCCTCACAATGAATACCTTCACCACAACTAGCACTTCCCTGGGAGGAGGACTTTATGGACTAAATATACCTTTCAAATCATGATGAATGATGCCACATACAAAATACATGTATCTAAAAAGAATTTTTCCAAATCATAATATTTATGTGTCGGTACATCATATTTCAAGACCGGTTTTGAAGGTGCTCCAACCCTGTTCATACTTCACTAACTTTACCATATATGGAGTTGGTGGGCAGATACATAAGACTATCCCATTTTTTCCACCTGTATTTTCTTCCTTTTCTCCCTCCCTTTTTACCAGTTGCATATTCTTCCTTGCCTCATTCTGACAGACTAGGTACCTGCTGCGGAGACCTGAGTCAGAGAGTGGGCGGGGAGTAACAAAAGGCGCGTCGTGGTCCGCCTGTTTACCAGCTCCATGTCGCGACTCCCACTACCGCTATATTGGGAGGATATTACCACTTGATATTCTACACTGGTAATATGGGAAAACCCTGAGAGCAACTATGAACAAGCTGTGGCTTTAAAGCAGTTTTCATGTATAAGATTAACATGACTTTGATATCTATATATACAAGATTAACATAGATTCTAATCTGGATTGGGAATGGTGAGACGGCTTGGGGCAAATTTAAAACCACCTGTGAAAAAGTTGATTTCATGTATCCTGGCATATGTTTTGGTTGGATGGCACAAATATTCATTTAGCTGAATCAAAAATACATTTTCTATGACTAGCCACCACAATGTCCTTTCCTCTAAGGTGTCTATATGATTTATATAGTGTTCTTTTTTCTTTCAGTATTTACTAGAATGAGTTTTAAATCTATTGAAGATACCGTGCACATATTATGTAGTATACGTCTGCCATTTCCTGTTCCGCACCCTATATGTCCGACACTCTCGCTGCTCTACAGGTGCTCCATGTCGGGTTTAACTGCAGGTGTTGTATTACCTCCACACAGGTGTAGGTCTACGGGGAGGGGGGGGGTGACCCAGTTATCCTGATCTGGATCCCTACCCTACTAACAACCCACCTCCTACAGGACAATATACTGTAAATGTAAATATTTTTGCGCTGTAGATATTTTCGCAATTTTTAAATATCCGCGAAAATATGTACAGAGCGAATATATATACAGTATTGAATTAAGTAGCCTAATCTCGGAAATCCGTGAATTTTAATACCAGCGAAAATGTCATTTTTAGCAAATTCGCGAAAATGTATAGATCTACATGCGAAAATATCTACATTTACAGTACCTCCCCACTCCAGCTCACAACCACTATGGCCAACACCATTACCAATACTCCAATAGACTTTCCATTCTAAAGTACCTTTGTATGACATACAAATTTAAGAGAAAACTAAAAACAAGGTATATTGTAAATATAGATATTTTCGCATGTACATGTATTAATCTTCGCAGATTTGCTAAAAAGTACCATTTAAATTGACGGCATGTAATCTATGGTAGTTGTATATATTGGATAAATATTTGTGCTGAAAATTTCATGGCTTTCTAAAAATTAGTAAAATATGTACAGTGCGAAATAAAATACAGTTACAGTATATGTTGAGGATTTTTCCTGACCACTGTTTTTTACCGATTGGGCAAATTTCTAAGCTTGAAATTTTCCCCAATTTTTGCCGGTTTGGCGTGGGAAAAAACAGTTACCGTATATATTTTCACTCATATGTTTCTGATAAACTCAGGCATATTTTAAGAATGACCTGGTTTCTGAGTGCACTATTAAGTCTTTGATATCATCTACTGAGGTATAAAGGCTCTTTATGAAAGCAGTTCATCCGAACACATCGCTGTCGGCAATTGTCAAGTAACATAAGTCAGGCAGATATCATGGACACAGGATGTGCAGCGAAAGTAAGGCAATTGGTCTCCATGGGGAGCTCCATATAACACTTTAAGAACCCATGATGAATCTAGGCTTTACATTCATCTATTGTCAAAGTTGGCAAGGAGTCGGCCACAAATAGTGGAGGTGCGCTTATAAATTTCAAGGCCTGTTACCCGTTGAGCTAATACCAAGAGCTGCATTTATAAAAATAACTTTAACTTTAGACTTTGGGTGTCAGGGGGATCCTAAACCTGCACCCAAATGAGACCTGCACTGATTTGAGACCCTGTCCTTTAAAGAGCCACTATGGTAAGTAGATCCTCCAGCAACGCCTTGGTACACATACGCTCTATGCTACTTTTAGTTATCAGCAAATCATGCGGTGTGTGTCCAACCTAAATTCAGCAAGATATGCAGAATAACTCACTGATGCTGCATTCAAGAGGCCTTGAGGGTGAGGTTGTCTTTAGAGGGTTAGATGGGCTGAGGGTTAGTAGGTATTGTTGGTGTGTTAGTATTGTGTGTGTGTGGTGTGGGTTTACCTTGGGTCTCCACACCTGGCAAGGTGTAGTAAGGGGGGGGGGGGCAGGGTAGTAAGGTGGGGTGGGGGGGAGGGGTCCATATTGGCACCCACTCTACCTTACACAACCTGACATGGATACTCCTGTAGTACAGACCTACACAATGTGACATAGACTACCCTGTCACCTCAGTGAGGCTACCCCAGCTGTAGTAGCACACAGTAACCCTGTGACACTGTCACCTCAGTGAGGCTACCCCAGCTATAGGACACCTGTATGTACCATAATACTGTGTGAAGGGAGGCTGCTCTACATCTCAGTGATAGCTAAGGTCACACCCAATAGGTCTATAAGGAAGCCAAATTCTAATTTACGGGAAGCAATCGCGGACAGTATATCAGAACAAATTCATATATGGTCATAGTAGTAATGGAGTGATACTAGCAGTGGTGCTACCACTCAGACAATCTAGCAGTGTTACCACCACTCAGAGACTCTAGGAAAGGGCCCTGAGCTGTGTATATTAGATTAACACAGTATACATCTAGGTAGGTGCCTGAGGACAGGCCCTGTGTTGGTATCATGGTGGGGATTAGACTGGCAGGGTACCAGGTGCTGGACTCATTCTGCAGACTTACACTAATCTCAGGTTAATACACACTGATATAAAGATAGACCTGGCCTGACCTGCCCTCCAGGTAACAGGGACTCAGCACCACAAGTAGGGTACCTACAGGTATAGTGCCCAGGTAGGTATATAATGTCTGTGGGTTGAAGTACCTTTGTTTTGCATTAATTGAGCCTCCTCTCTCCCAACTGAAACTATACTGCTATTTCTCCACCCCCACCCCTATATCTTGTCTCTGTATTACTGAGGCCATGATGCCTAACTGCCTCCTACTCACTAGGGCTATACGCGGTAGGGGATGGTCACTGGTCACCCCATTGGAAAGTCAGGTGCTAAGAAAGTGAGGGATGAGTCTGTAAGCACCTCAAGGCATGCAGGTCTACTGAGGGAGTGGCAACTTTCTTAATAACAGATGGAGCAGGGGGGATTGGAGGAATTTCGTTCAAGCACAACAATATTTTTTGGTGCCGCGCAAGAAGGGTCCAAATCTCTTCGGCCCCCCAAAGAGGGTTCATATCTACATGGTGCCTCTACATGGGTCCCCACCTATTTGGCCGTGTCGCCGTGTCGATCTTTAGTAAAACGGCCGTGTCGCCGTGTCGATTTTTATCTGTATAGAATATACTAGTTACTTTTAAACAAGTCTGTGTCCGTCGATTTTCAAAAGGGCCGTGTCGCCCGTGTCGATTTTTAAAACGGCCGTGTCGCCGTGTCGCCTGTGTCGATTTTTACCCCATGTAGAGGCACTACATGGGCCAACTCCTTTCAACTATTGTAAAGCGTGGGCTTTTTCGCTAAAAGGAGTGGAATCCCCTTACCCCTGCCACCAAGGGGTTCCCCTACCTCTGTTGTAAAAGATATGATGAGTCCCTTAGTAGGACTGAGTCTGTGAGTAGCTAGGGTAACGTATAAGTGTCAAGGCTGTGTGGGTGGTAGATTAAGTGGGGTGGGGTTAAGGAGTGTGTCAGCCCCCACCCCTTGGCACCTGCAGCCCTAGGTGGGTGGGGCCTCCTCCAGGTGCCAACTAACAGGCCTGCTGGCAGGGGACCACTATTGACAACACCTACCGTAAAACCTCGCGTATAAGCCTAACTCGCGTATAAGCCGCACCCCGAGTTTGGTGCAATCCTATGAGGCCATCTGAGAATTGTTAATTTGGTACTGTAGTATACTTATAAAAACTCTCGTATAAGCCGCACCCTATATAGGCATGTTTGATATCAAAAGAAAGCTGAGTCTGATTCGCGTACAAGCTGTGGCTTATACGCGAGGTTTTACGGTAGTCCATGTACAGCAGCCACACACCTTGGGGTACAGGACATGTAAGGTAATGTTTGTGTGGACATACAGAACAGCTATATCATACACCACAATGGGACAGGTAGCAGCACAGCCAACTGTAGAGAGATATGGTGGAGGGCAGGAGATGGACAGGTAGTAAGCTAGCCAACTAGGAGGGTGTATGGAGGATGTGGGAGGGGTGGAGGTGGACATTTGGGACAGGGGCAGGGAAGGGAGGGAAGAGGGGTAGTGGAGAAAATGGGGATTGAGAGTGGGAGGGGCATATACTGTGAAAGTATATTATTTCGCTGGGTATATATTTTCATGACTTTCGCGGAAATGAAAAATTCAACAAAACTTACGCTTAAGTATGGAATAAATACCCGCTAATTTTCCAATTTCCACTCATCCACGAAAATTTAAACCCATGAAAATAAGTACTTTCACAGTACTAGTATGTAGTGAAAGTGTTGGATGGAAACTGTGGAGATGGAGGAAATGGTAGAGGAACAATCCTGGAAACCTGCCTTATGCCTTATATGAATACTTCATACAGCATCAACGACAGCATAGTGTTTTAATGCCCTTGCCACTATGCTCTATTCTCTGCATGATGCATGAATGGATCGCCATCGACCCCACTGGGTTGGTACATCCGCAGCGTCGGCATGATGCACCAATACAGCTGCCACTGCATTGGTGCAACATAGTATCCTTAAAAGGTTAGACAAGGTGGGAGAAGTGATGTAGGTAGTAGTGGCATAGGGAGTGAGAGAGGAGGAGGAGGGGGTGTAGGTAGTGGGGGGGGGGGGGTGTCTATGTGGCTGCTGCCCCCCCCCCCCCAGGTGAGCTGGTTGTTGGCAGGCTGTACCTGTACCAGCCGGTACTACAGGTACCAGCGCACCCTGCCAACCACTCGCCCAGCACAGGCACAAATAACACTCAGCCAAAAGCCTCGGACTGTAGCAACTCTTCTGTGGAAGAAGGGATGAAAAAGGTACTACTTGTCTGCTCTCCTATCTCTATCACACATTGCACGTCTTCATACACCAAAAATAGTTCCCAAGAAAATCCCCCGCTTTGACCATGAAAACATGCCCAATACTTCTGTAATTTTAAACATTTGTTCTTCATAAATCTATATATATATATATATTTGAATTGATTCATAGTTGTATGATTGAATATTTTAAAAGCATGGAGTAGGAGAATCCACCTCATTCGGGCAGAAGAAGTAGTGCTGGTAAGGCCGAATGAGAGAATCTGCTGGGAGATTGCCAGCAGAAGGCAGCGGGTGGCAACAGTCCCAATACGGTGTGTGGAAAAAAACACACTGCTTCATGTTTTTTCCTTGGTTAACCGTTTAAGGAAGACATGATGCCTCAAGGCTCCATGATTATTTGTAGTTAAGACACCGATGCAGCACTGAAGGAGAGACAGGTGCATCATGTCAATCTCTCAGGAGTGTATCAACCCAGTATAGTTGGACTGATGCATGAATGCACAGAGAAAAGGCATCCATTCTGATGGCAAAGAGGAATATTAGAGCCCTATGTTAAATCTATAATCTACACTGTTCTAATCCTTTTAACTCCCAGATAATGTCCCATTTCTGTGTGAAATAGCTATGTTGTTTATAAACATGGCCACATAACTCTCTACCCCTCAGGCTTAGATTCCTACAGCCCATACAGTACGACTATCATACAAACTGTCCCTTCTAAGCAGAAGTACATGACAACTCAGACTACCCATCATTATATTTACACCTATATAATTGGTACGATTAGCCAGTTATTCAGCGTACATCACCTTTTAGACCTAGTAAGCAAGAAGCATACTCATTTTCACAGGTCTAAATTTTCGCGGATGAGTGAAAATCAGCAAATGCGTGGGTATTTATTCTATACTCAAGCATATAAAAATTTCGCTGATTTTTCATTTCCGCAAAAGTCGCGAAAAAATATATATACCTAGCGAAATAAAATACTATCACAGTATATGGATAAAATCCCTGTAGTCAGTGCGTAGAGCCTCCATGGCCTACTTATGGTATATAAACTGTATATAAACTGTATATAAAGTGTACATAAAGTGTAGGTACAAGCAGGTTAATGATGATATGGTGCCTGCAGGCCCCTCCTGTGCTGCTGGTGCTGGTGCTTGTGGCCCACACTAGCTGCCAATATGTAGAACACACAGCCTGTATATAACATGGGTAGCAGCTTCCAGTGGAGGAATGGAGTTCACTTCACTCAACAGGTAGCATACCTACCACAAGTTCCCACATATAAACCAGCCTCTTAGCTTGAGAAAGTCCTACCACTGTATTAGTCAAATTATGTCTACTTTGGTACTGTACTATACGTTTGAATATTTAGTTATAACCCACTAGCTAAACTTTGCAATTGTCTATAACCCACACTGAGGGTCTGATTTGTGAGTTATACGCGGGTATTTACACAGAAATTTACAGTACTTTTTCTTACTGAAAACCTTATAGATTCTATATAGACTCCAGACATATGAAAAAACTCCATACACCATTAAATCATTGAGCTGGCAAACTATGGCATTCCCCCAGTGAGGTGTGGTGTATGGGGGCAGTGTTAAACCAGGCAGCAGCAGGAGGGAAGTTGGCCTCTGGTGCAGACAGACATCACCCACTTCATTCAATGTCTAAAGGATCAAGCTTTTCTCCCATTGACACTGATGGGACTAAATGTAATCCTACAGACCCCATCTTGTCCCCCGTTATGACATGCAGATACTGTATCATAGCATTGCGCCGGTCTTTGAATAAGTGTGGGCTTTATAAGCCTCATGGTCATGGGGGTCTTGAACTATTTCTTAAACACTGAAAACATATTTTGACTGCGCACCAGGGATAATCAGGCGTCTAAATCTCTTGGTGGTTATCCGAGGTGGTACAGTAGATAGTGGATTCACCATGTACCATGTTTGTAATTCAAATGTATATACACAATTTACATATATCAATAGCTCAGTGTTTAGCTTTGAAGGAGATCAAATCAAAGTAAAACTTGTTCTCTACTACTTCATCAGCATGGAAACCAGGTATACATTTTGTGTGTGGGCTGCTATGGTTCTAATACACTTGTACCACACACCATTCTGCCCTACATTGGCACTTGTAAATACCCCTATGACCTTGACCTTGAAATTTTGTTGGGGGGTAGGCAATCCCTGTAGTTAGCTTGGAACCAGAACTGGAACCATAAAGTACTCCCATCATGCATTCTGCTTCCTGTTCACTGGTTCCCAGATACCAGGATGGATTGCCCAAACCCAGCAAAAAACTCAAGTTCAAGGTCATAGCGGTTGTTCCCAGAGCTTTCTTGTGGAAGGATCTGGGGAGGAGAGTATGGCTCTAATTGCTGCTGGCCATTATTAAACACAACACAACACAGAGCCAGCAGCACAGGGACTGCCAGAGGCTGCTATTGTTACACTGCCATATTGTTCTACTTACACTCTGACTTCAACTTGGAACTGCCTTGCAGGCCCCCAAGGCACAATGCTGCAAGTCTACATGAATTATTCATGATGTACTCAACTCTAACTCACCTCTAGTTCTATATGTATTCATATACAGTGTAAAGTTGTGTGTTTGTGTAAGTTGTCAAGTTCTATGTTTGTGTATCCATGTAAGATGTTAGGTTCTATAATTCTATAAGGTGTTTAGTTCTGTATTCAAGTAACGTAAGTTCTGTATTCATGTATTCCTGTAAGGTGTCAAGTTCTGTATTCCTGTGAGGTGTCAAGTTCTGTATTCATGGGTCAAGTTGTATAATTATTTGTACATGTCAGGTGTTCTGGGAGCAGTTTGTCTGTTTGGGAAGAGGCAGGTTATGTAAGGTTACCTCTCTTACAAGATTTGATGTCATATATAAGTTGTTGTGTTTGTGGTAATTGGCCAATTACCATACAACATATCTGGTGCCAGGTCAACCATCCCCAAACTATAACGACTTCCTCTGCCAAGTTAGGTGAAGTGTGCCATAGTATTATTACATGTCTCCCAAAACAAGTCACTTTAGGCCATCCTCCACTGCTAGAAGATGAATGTGGTTTTGATGGAAGATATGATGCCATGATAATTCAGCATAATTCAGACGTTACCGATGACGTATGACTGGTGGTGTGACACAGTACTTCTACTTGACCTTTGACCAAGGGCTTTATTCATTGATGCGCTTGACCATATGTCGTCATGATGCATGAATGCAGCTTTGACTAGTAATTCACCAGTTATACAAGCATGCATCATTCCGACTCAACAGGGTTGAAGCTTTCCATAGGGGTAAGCATAGTGTCATTAAAGGGTTATTACTTGTGTTATCTAAGTCCATATCATAAATATACTACATAAATAACTGCATTTAGCATTGCAGCCATTCACGGCTGTACAGAACATGATCTGTATGGGTCCACACATACACATACCTGTCAGCCTCTAGTACCGCTACTGGCCACTAGAGGCAGCACTATGTGACGTCACGTCACCAGCTGCCGCCACCAGCCGGGGAACAGCAGGTCGTGTTACCATGGTTACTGGCCGCCATGACAGGCCGGGTATGTGGAGGGGGGGGGGGGGGGACATAAATCTGGGGGCTGGGGGTCGTTAATACAGATGGATTAGATTCCTAGAACATGTAAAGTGTGGCAGATGCGGCTCTGTGGGATTTACATGGGATATATGGGATTTGTACATATAAGGTACTGTCAGGTTGTCCTATGGAGGCAGCCATCTTGGTATTAGGCACCCAGTGGGATTTGTACATATAGGGTACTGTTAGGTTGTCCTATGGTGGTAGCCATCTTGGTATTTAGGTACCCAGTGGGATTTGTAAATCATATAGGGCACTGTGAAGTTGTCCCATGGAGGCAGCCATCTTGATATTTAGACACCTAGTGGGATTTGTACTTATAGGACACTGTTGCCATCTTTGTAAATGTAAATATGTGTGTCTTTCCAGCAACAGCTGCATGAGGCACTGTGCTGTCCTTATGCAAATTTTATGTCTCACAAAGTATAATTTTATCTATTAATATACGAAAGTATGAGTCAGTCCAGGCTGCAGGATTTAATAGGGCTAATAGCAACTAGCCAAGCTTACTCTGTAAACCATAACTCCACAGCTGAAAGTGTAGGAGGAAGTGTAATTCTGTGCTATATTGTATAACAGATGTTCATACATAGACTGTATGTAGGAGGAAAGTATGAGGAGGCAGCCTAGTGTGAAGGGACTAAGGTGGGCTGTATAGACTGTCAGTATTCTGTAGAGTCATGAAGCATGAAGCGCCTAATGCGACAACTATACAGGTAATGGTACACTCCTTAACCCTTTAAGGATGACATAATGCCTTAATGCATCATGTCCTTTGTCGTCATGATGCATGAATGCAGCTCTCACGAGTAACTTGCCAGGGCTGCATTCAAGCATCATGCAGACCCTACGGGGTTGAGACACTCCCAAAGGGTCGGTGCCGGGGCTGCATTGGTGCTTCATGATGACAAATGTCATCTTTTAGTGACATCCGTCCTTAAAGGGTTAAGCACTGACAGATGCAGCTATACACCATATGTGAACTAGCTAGTATATGTTTCTGCATTAACCATTTAAGGATTAATGCACTATGTCTTGATATGATGCATGAATGCAGCGAGTAACTCACCGGTGCTGCATTCATGCATCATACCGAACCTATAGATTTGGTAAGACTTGTGAAGGGTCTGTATGATGCATCAATGCATGGGACGACACAGCGGCAATGCATAGGTGCATCACGACTACAAATGAACCCAAAGCCTTAAGCTATCATGCTACCCTTCAAGGGATAAATGTGAATTCTTCAGAAAGGTAGGTTATTGCATTCCACGTGAATTAAATCTAATTGATATTCTTACATTCCTGAGAAGGAGGCTTTTACCAAAGCCAAACAGCTAACATTTCAAGATGACTCAAAATACCTTGGTACAGTACAATAAAGAAGTTGATATAATCTACATTTGGTACATTTATCAGGTTTTGTTATAATTTACCTTGGGTACGGGGGTGTACCCGGGCCGACTGCCCTCCATGGCATGAGAGGCTGGGTTTAGCACCATACTGTCCACAAGTGGTCACAATCCTCCTGTCCTTAGCATACACCCTGGCCCTGATATGGGCTATTTACTCCAGTCCACAAGTACTACAGACTCCCTGAGCAGCCTGGGATGGGCTCCTTGTAAGTGTCCCTCTAAGAGACACTGATGTACACCTTGGTGGGTAGAACTGTAACCTGGTAGATCCTTCACAGCCCTAATGATGTATCCCACCACACTCTATGACCAGGTGTTGGTGAATGCTATGACACACACTCAGTGTAGACATGAGTGTGCAATGTCTAAGTCCTCCAGCACCTCCCCCTAAGGTAGTCTATACAGGTAACAGGTAGTACCTCCAACAGACAGTGGTTACATGTACAACTTAGTGTACAATGTCTTCCTCCTCCTAAGGTAGTCTATACAGGTAGTACCTCCCTACAGACAGTGGTTAGGTCTCCTCCTGTGTTCTGGTGTCAGCCCAGGAGACATTCCCCAGGTGTATGAGGCACCCTGTAGGTAGGTGTGTGTGTGTGTGTAGGTGTGTAGGAGCAGACACCGACTGGGACTGTATACTGCTGTAGTCTATGGTACAGTGTCCTGTGGTACTGGAGGGGGTCTGTGGTGGTGTACAGTACTGGAGGTAGGTGGTGGAGGTAGGTGGTGGTGGTGGTGGTGGCAGGTGAGGTGGGACCACTCTGTGTGAGTGTGTGTGTGTGTGTGTGGGTGGTGTCTGTCGTGTGTGACGGCCACCTCCTGTGTATGTGTGTATGTATGTGTGTGTGTCTCTGTATCTGTATGTGTATAGGTAGCATCTTCTGGGTCAGTGTCCACTCTGAGACAGAACAGAGTCTACCAATATACGTCTCTGAAAGACTACAAAAGATGCACCACTCTCCTGGTGTTATGTGCTGTGTTCTCTTATTATATTTGAGAGCCATGTCAGCAGTATCTACAGAGACATTGCTACCGGGTACTTCCTATATGTATGGTAAAACTGCAGTCTATTGTAGGTTGGGTGTACAGTAGAGATCCTACTCCCTGGCTGACAATAAGAAAAACAAGTGTTGAATAATTAATCTAATTTTATATGGATTTGTCACTGAAAATTAAATAGTAGGAATTTAATATAAAAAAAGGGAACTCTCTGAATTATGTGAAAAGGCATTTATACACTCAGTGTACCACAGGTCACCTCTCTCCTCCAGGGTCCCACAGCCCCGGCTGGTCAGCACAGTAAAGCTGACCACAGTTAGGTGTGTGTGTGTGTGGGGGGGGGGGGGGGGGGGGGGGGGTAGATGACCTGTAGTACACCACTGTCACAGCTCTATAGTGAGGTATGTGTACTACACTGGCCGCCTGTCATGTCTGTGCTCCCCACTCTGTGTTATACTCAGACAGACAGCACAGGACACCAGTGTACATCCTATATATTCATGATCTAGGTTTCCAAGGCCCTTCTATGGACATCTATTGTGTCTTGTGTACTATATGGCCTTTCTATGCCAATATCAATGGCGTAGGGTCACCCTAAGAGGGGGGGGGGTATTGTGAGGATGTTTTGAGGGGGGGGGGTACTAATATTGAATATGTGTCTTGAGGAGATTTCCTGGTGGGGTGGGGAATTCATTCTTTAACAACAAGGTATTTGTACCCCTGTTTGGTGGGGGGGGGGGGGGGAAACATACCCAACTTTTCAGCAGAAAAGCATGTTAAAGGGAAGAATTCTGCGCCAGCCATGTTGTGCAGAGAACAGCCCTTCCCCTTCCACCAGTGGTGTTGTATAGACTGTGTTTTAAGCCCCAGCTCTCCTATAAATAGGGCTGAGTACCTTTCCCGACTGCACCCTGACTGTCGGTGGAGGGGTACCGAGACCTGCGGGTTTAATACCACCACAGAGGTGCAGGTAGGAGGTTGACACCAGGCGGCACTGCGGTCACACGGCATGCCCTTATATGGGGCGTGCACCAGGAAGGGGTCGGGTAGGGTTAGACGGTGTCCGGGAAGTCAGCACTTCTAGGGCACCCAGTAACCCTGTAAGGGCAGCATAGGGCTTTAATGTATGCTACAGAGAAGCCACTCCCTGGTTGAAAGAAATGTTGAAATCTTGAGATTCTGGTCAATTTTCTGTAATATCATTTAATACAGAAATCCCTGCCACTGATTAGAAATTCCTGCAAAGATAGGGAAAATTGCCTGGCTATCCCTTTTTGTAATGATGCATGTATCCAGCCCTGGTGAGTTACTCACCACGATGATCCTACGTGGTTGATACACTCTCTAAGGCTCAGTATGATACATGCATGTAGCACCAGGGCTGCATCCATGCATCATGCCGACCAGGGAAGTGTGCATCAAAGCAGTATGTGACCCTTAAAGGGTTAACTCAGTCAGCCAGAATAAAGACATCCTAGAACACATCAACATGTGACGTCATGCCCGTCACGTGTGTGTGTGTGCGTGCACTGTATAAAAGGGTTGGGGCATTGACTATTTTAATTTCCATACGTCAAATTGTTAGCCATAATGCACAACATCACCTGATATGACCAATTATGGGGCATTACAGGAATGTGTGACTGGGTGCACTTCCTTAAGGTTGATCGCTACTTTTAACTTTTCATCCATAGAATTTCCTAATTTTTTGCCTAATGGTAGTTTAGATCATTAAGCATTGGAAAATGTAAAAAAATAGGGGGGTCCCGAGCTACTTTTTTTATTACAGATTTTTGAAAAAAAAAGTATTTTCTATTTTTGGCCAAAAATACCAAAAATTGTGAAATTTTCACAATTGTTTTCCTTGGTGAACTACTGCCCACATCAATGTTATATTTGGAGTGAATAATCCTATATTGTGTCCTTAAATGCGAAATATAAAATTATGGTCCAAACAAAACCCTTTTGTGAAAAAAAAGTGGTCGTTTTAGGACGATTGATTAAATTTGATGCTTAATTTTTCAACAAAATCTTAAAAAATAGCAAAAATAATCCAGACTTTTTTTTTTACTTTTTCAAAAAATAGTTTAGATCATTTGCTAACATAAAAAAGTAATTTTGATAGGGGGTCCCGTGCATATTTTTAGGGTTTTGGACCTTTAAAGTTAAAAAATAGGACAAAAACTGTCTAAATCTCATATTTACAGGCCAAAATAATGGGTTAAAAGCCAAGGATCAGGGTAAAAAATGTATATATTTTACACTCTTGGTTATTTGAAGAACAGTGATGAGATCTATATCAATCTCGATAATGATTTATTGGTAAATAATTCCAATATTCTAATTTATGTCAAAAATAGCAAATATCAGTGGCTCCAAATATATCAAATATTTAAAGTGAGATAAAATGCTCAATTTTGTCCAATTTGTCGTAATTGTCCAATTTTTGGATATGGCTTAGTGTCCATGTATATGGATCTAGTTCCCAAATATCAGCCCATTCTGACAATTTTAAGCTATATGCGCAGAGAGCTGCGCAGGAGTCCATATTCAATGAGTAGCGATCAACCTTAACAAGGACCAAGGCTGGTGTCTGGGAATGTTTAGTGCTAGAAAAACTTCCAAAAACGACCTCCACAAACACAGACATTGCTTGTAATATAGACATTTAAATATGTCTCACTTCAATGGAGTTTAAAAAATAAAGCAATTCTCACTTCAATGAAGACTTTTTTTTTAAATATTTTAATTCGTTGAACACCATTTGCACCTGCCTGCACAGGTGTGGTGTGGTGTGGGTGTGGGGGACTACATGACACCTACAGGACACCTGGGTACAGGTATGTATAGGCATGTACAGGTATGGGACAGGAATGTACCTCTGTCTCCTCTAAATCAACACCTGCTTTAATTCACAACCGTGTCCCTTTGAATATACCACGACTCAAACTGGCCAGCCCGTGTCTGGCAATAATATGGAGCTGTCTCCCCAGGCTCAGCCAGGCTTACACTGTAAAAATATTCCGTTGAATATACGGAGAATCAATGCAAAATAAATGGCAATAATAAATGGCAATAATATGGACCTGTCTCCCATGCTTAGCCAGGTTGAGCCTCAAAGCGCCAGGTGCATGTGTCGTCTTGATGCACTAACGCAGCGCAGGTGAGTAACTCAGCGTGTATCAACGAAGGGACTCGGCATGATGCACGAATGCAGCATTGATGAGTTAGATACCATATTTAGGGGAGGTGAGCTAATGAGAAATACCAGTTATTTCCTTTCTTCTTCAAAATGATCATTTCCGGATAGTCATTAGTGGCATTAGTGAATTCAAACCCCCTCATATAGTGGGAAGACTACATATGTAGGTGGATGCCTTTATATTCCTGTGTTAATGCCCCAGGGTGTTAAATACCACAACAGTCCACCAGGGGGTGTCGTGAGGCTGCGGTTGGTGCCCTAGGGGGTAGGTCCACTAAGGTAAGTCGAGGTCAAAGTCAAACATGAACAACCAAAATAAGTACCTCCTTTAAACATCAAGATCCCTGCTATGAATAAATAATTCAGAGTAAAGATGTATCCAAGTCTTATGTGCATTATAGACCTAAAGAAGAGCCCCACTAACAATTAAGGGTTGTCTAATCTCCTTAATCATGGAACGTTCATGATGGGATTTTTAAATAGTCATTCGTCATCGTCATCAGAGCACATTGACGTTATGACCCCAACTGGACGCTCCCGGGCACTTCCGGTTCGTGATTACCCCTCTGCCCTGCCCCACGTGACGTCTTTAACCTGGAACTGTGGCTGAGCAAAGAGTAGGAAATTGGCAACACCTTGCTTTGTGGGAAATGAACCGAATTTTCCGATAATCCCAGGGATAAGGCACGCGTGCTTACAATACTTCCAGGACATGGAAATGTGCTTTTTTCTCTCAATTAAAGCCAGTGTCTATTTTAGGCTATATTCTATGTTTGTAAACACGGTATCAACATTCCTTACAGCAATATCTGGCTATTCTATGTCACCCAACAAATGTGGAAGTGGTCAGGAAGTACATGTAGATGTTTAATTGCCAAGACAGCTAGAGGAAGTCATGGGGGGCACGGAATGGTACTTTTATTTCTGGAACTTAAAACCATAGCAATCATGTCATAATTAAATCTATTTTTAGGATATAATCTATTTTTATACACAAAGTATTAACATTCCTGCACCATCTGGTCATTGAATTCCTACTTAGTTAGAATGACGTCACTGTTAATAGTACCAATGTTTAATAGGGAAGTGGCAGGGAAGCTTTAAGTTACACTAACAGCTGAGGGAAGTCGTGAGGTCCCTCCCCTGTGTGTTTGTGTGTGTGTCGGTGTGTGTACATGTATATATAGAGTGTACACCAACACCAGGTCACGTGCACACCTAATTACACTGTGACGTCACTCGTCAACAAAAACTCCTTATAAGGAATTGATTGAATTTCTTTTATTTATACTGAATAAAGATAGGTCAAAGACCTGTATTCTCCTGAATCCAGTCGATTGAACAATATCTGACTGCACAATACGATACAAAAGGCACATATAATAAAGAGAAAAAGAGAAGTGTAAAGGGTAGGCATAGGCTTAGAGCCATGACTTAGTATAATAGAGACAGATGTTAGTTTATTCAATGTTGTAATGGTGGTGATGTTATTACCACATGGAGGATGTTATTTCCATTTGATAGGACAGATGGTAAAGTCCATGTTAAATGATGGTCAGTCATTTAACTGTAGTCATATGGTCAGATAAAGGTTTCTGGAAAAGAACATCAATAAACATATGCCTAAATTAAAATTAATTTAACCATATGTGTCAATCCGGTCCCTATGAGTTTTCTTGTTCCAGGAAGTGAATTTGGAGCTCTCTCTCACAGATCTTTCTTCCACTGTAAGGGCATTCCATGCCCCTGCCAGTCTGTAACGCAGGGATCTAACATATGCCGGGTTTTTGCCCTTTTCTGTAAGAGTAACCTTTGATCCCTTCTTCTAGTGGCCACATTAATTATATGTAATTCTTCAGGGATAAGTGATTTTTTAAAAGCTAGATCCAATATATGCATGTGTCTTCTATCCTTAAGTTTATTTAGTTTGGCTTTCCTATGCAGGGCTGCCGTGTTCAGAATTCCGGTTCTCCTATAGGCAATTCTGAGGCATCTATTAACTAATCTCTGTACATTTTCTAGGCTAGTCTTAGAGGCAACATCATAAAACACATCGCAATAATCAATGATTGGTACAACCATAGTTTTCGCTACTTTAACAGCTGCGTTTTGCGGGAGGTCATATTTTACATAATTAAACATGAATACTTTATGACGAACACTATGTACTAGGGTGGGTATATGATGATTAAAGTTTCTATTGGTGTTAGAATTATCACCCTTCAAAGACTGACGTTATGTTGATTTGTCGTCATGATGCAACATTCGATGCTGCATCATGCCTGCATCATGCCGATCCTGTGGTGCAGGCATGCATCATGGCGACAAAAAAGTATGATACATCAAAGCACTATGCAGCTATGCTACTGTCAACACGTTAAATGGTAAAAAGGCCATGGCTGAACAGGGTGCAATTAGACCAGGGCGTTTCCCCAAACGCCAGGGGGTAACGATCATGTTGGTGAGTCACTTTACTCAATATAAATCTGACCACAATAAGGACCTTGCACATATCAATGGCGGATCGGGGAGGGGTAGGGGGGTCCTGGCGTCGGTTTAGTTAATTCCATCTTGGCATTGCTCGTGGAAACCATTTCTCTGTCCATCCTTTATTCTTTGTGAGAGACCCATGTGTACTTGGATGAAAATGCTGTATTGATTTTGTTAATACTACAATGACTGTATCATGAAGAACATCGATTTGTTGTAATGATTATGTTGTTAGACTTCAAACTTCAACTTCCTTTAATACCTGGGTCCGCCCTTGCATGTCCATATTAAGTTCATGTAAAGTGTACTGTACGCATGTCTACGATATAAACTACCGGTAATCTAAAAGCTAGACCCGTGTCCGAGGTAAGTGAGCCAATGATTCATTTTATTAAGACTGCATATGTATGGAGTAATTGAGCCTATAGATATCAAACATATTAATCAGTCTACCTAAGGGAGTGCTCATTTTTTAACAACAGGGGGGGGGTGGTGGATTTGGGGGGGGGGGGTAAAAAATTTGGACCCCTTGACCGGGGGGGGGGGGGGTAAAAAATTTAGACCCCTCTTGGGGGGGGTCAAAAAAATTCAACCTGTTTTGAGGGAAAAAGCCCGCACGTTACTATGCTACAAAAGGGCGCGAACGCGCGCGATTTTCGGCCTGCCGGGGGGGGGGGGGGGTAAAAAATTTCGACCCCTCTAGGGGGGGGGGGTGAAAAAATTTCGCGCGCTCCGCGCGAAATCTCACCGCCCCCCCCCCTGTTGTTAAAAAATGAGTACTCCCTAAGTCCTTATAGAGGCCGGCATTGCCTGTACACAATATGTAGGTAACAGTTCTAGGGGGGACATCCCTGTACACCATGGTGTACAAGATTTTATGACACCTCCCCCCCCCCAATGTCTCTACAACAAATTGTCATTAAACAACTTAAAAGGCAGCCGTTTCTCATGTGCAGTATCAAATCATAAACATTTGTAGTATTTTACAATAAAGGTCTCATAAACATATCCCTTTGATATTATACTTTTATGAGTCATTTCTCTCATAAATGTACCACCAATAACAATAACAGAGCGAGGTATAGTATTGGTGTAATTAGGGCAGTGGGGACCACGCCCACCGTGTTATATAGACCTCCCTATACAGGTATAGGAGACGGTGTGGGGGTGAACATATAGGGGTGTAGCAGGTCACTTATAGTACCATGCTTACCAGGAACCTTAACAGTGATATGTAGGTGGTTAACGATGGGGTATAGGAATACAGACCCGGGGGACAAGATGGTGGACTACACTGACCATGCTATATAGGGGGACAAGATGGCGACCTACACTGACTATAGGGGTGTAGCAGGTCACATGTAGTGCCATGATGACTAGCTGACAGTGCTGTTTAGTTGACTACCCCTTTGAGGGCACATAGTGCTTTATATTATGAATACAGCCCTGGTGAATAGACTTGCCATGGCTGCATTTATCCATGCCGATTAGGGAGTGCTCATTTTTTAACAACAGGGGGGGGGGGTGGGTGGTGGATTTGGCGGGGGTAGAAAATTTGGACCCCTTGACCGGGGGGGGGGGGTAAAATATTTAGACCCCTCTTGGGGGTGGGGGGGTCAAAAAAATTCAACCTGTTTTTGAGGGAAAAAGCCCGCGCGTTACTGTGCTACAAAGGGGCGCGGACGCGCGTGATTTTCGGCCTACCGGGGGGGGGGGGGGGTAAAAAATTTCGACCCCTCTAGGGGAGGGTGAAAAAATTGTGCGCGCGAAATCTCACCGCCCCCCTGCTGTTAAAAAATGAGCACTCCCTTAGGAATAGCACATTAAGATATGGGGGCGGGGGGGGGGGGGGGGAAAGAAACAAGATGGCTATCTACTCTGGGTAACCAATACAGGAGTGCTATATGTGTGTGGTTAAGGTGGGGTAGAGACCTGAGTCACCCCCCCCCCTCACCCCCTCCCCTGTGTGTTGACATGTTTACCTGTACATGTAGTTGTTTACCCCCCCCCCCCCACACATACACACACAGCTTTAACACACACACACACATTAGTCTCAATCACACACCTCTCCAGGTATACTCACACCCTGCGCTATCCTCTTAAACCACAGATTTTCTACGACCATTGTTGGTCACTGATGTCAACATTGAGACACCTGGATTCTCTAATGTGTTGTCCCCCTTTACTCCACTCATCTCTTCTACATCATTTTCCCATAACATATAAAATCAACAGTATTTCTATTTTGCCATTAGAGGCGATCCCGGGAGGCAATACTTTTTATAGATATACAAATGTATAGTCTACCAACCTATAAAAGAGTCAGTTAATATATTCCTGTGATTATATAAATCACCCTACCATATACCCAGCAGAGGAAGGTAAACACCCTGCGTAGCCTTCTGTGCTACATGTACGGTATATATGTATATGTATAACTGTGTGCTAGATGTATATGTGTGAAGCAGCCAGGCAGCAGGGAGGGTGGATCCTGGATCCAACTTAAAGCTGCCTTAAAACCTGACTGTTTACTCCCAGCCCGGCACACCTACACCCCCCCCCCCCCACATCCACCACACAGGTATAAAACGTTAACACGTCCTGGACCTGCAGACAGGCCCCGGTAGGTGCTGTTTTTGTACTTCAACCGATATCTTATTCAAATAGGCTAAAATACAGGATGTTTTTGGTCTAAAAGACAGCCCCTTCTAGCCCCTGAATAAAGTTATACTCTTGCTATATTATCTTATTTAAAAGGACTATAATTCAGTGTGTTTCCCTGTGCCCTCCTGGCCTGTGAACAAGAATATATTCCAGGTATGTTTTTAGTAAATGGACTAAAATACAAGCTGTTTTTCTATGTAAAAGACAGCCCCTTCTAGCCTTTGAATAAAGTTATATTCTTGTTATATTATTTTATTTTAATGGCCTAGAATTCAGTGTGTTTTTCTGTCCCCTCCTGGCCTCTGAATGAGGACATATTCCTGGTGTGTTTTTAGTACAGTATCTATAGAAATCTGTGCAACATAAAAACATGGCCGTGGTAGTTAATATCTAGGCCAACTAAAGTCAGAGAAGAGGAACGGAACACCATAATATACATTTACATGTACAGATGTACTATTTATAGGTAAGACTCACTTCACTACCATATATCCTCCTTAACCCCCCCCCCTACCCTTCTCCCCCCCCCCCCCCACCCTTATAAAACCCGACCCTATTAGGGTTAGTGCCCCAGACCCTGGAGGAACAGCCAAAAATAGTTTTCTCATTTCAAGAAAACAAGATAAATAAACTCGCCTGGCGGACAAACGACTAGTTTTAAGAAAATAATTTTCCTCAAAGCTAGCCAGGTGAGTTTATTTATCTTATTTTCCTAAAATGAGAAAATTATTTTTTGCTGTGAGTGTCGACTCACCTGCCCAATCATGGTGGTAGTTGGTGGTCATAGGACCTGACGTTATAGGTATAACACTAGATCCTCCTTATATGGTAGTCCCCGCACCACGCCCTGTGTCTGCCACGTTGTGGTCCTACAACCACCAGTATGTCCCTCCTCTCCTCCAGGGTGTCATACAGTACCACACTAGGTTCTCCAGGGTGTGTATGTTACTGACCACTGTGTGGGATTTGCCTCAGGTAGGTGTCCCAGTGTACAGGTGTTGGTGGGTGGTGGGTGGTGTATATGGTCTGTACTACCCCCTCCCCTACACCACAGGTGTCCTACACCCGCCTGTATACAGTATATACCTGTACATGTATACCTATAGGTTACACCACAGGCTGGGGAGGCACAGGCCCCCAGTGTAGCACCCTGGAGGTAGGACTGCAGCCTGGTGGCACCACCTGGTGGGCAGGTACAGCACTAGGTAGGGAGACCTGGACTTTACCTGGAGGCACACTGACGCCACCTGGTGGATGCAAGATGACTCACCCATGCCTTAGGACACCATACCCCTAGAGGGGTAACTTTTATTATTGTGATTATACATGCTCTCAAAGAAGGTCCTTGGAGATACTTGGTTATTTCATAGTAAAACCACAAACTCTTTAATACATGTTCAACTTGTTGGTTGTCTCCTGTGAGGTCTACAGCTGTTTTTATAACTTTCTACGTTAAATCATAACCAGGCACGCCATACCTTCTAAAAAGTTATTCATTTAGAGCAAATATATCCACAGGGCCCATTAGCATACACAATGTACCAAAACATGCTCCCTCCTGTAGTGTACACAATCCACTTCCCCCAGCCTTCCCTCTATCAGCCTGTATTGTGCCGTTCCTGGAAACTCCCCCCTGCAGGGTTAAGTCCCTTAGTGAAGTATTGTTTACACTTTCTGGAAACTGAGGGAAAGACTCAGGAGGAGTGGGTGGGAGGTGGATTCTCTACAGGTGTCCTTACACCAGGGGGTGGGGGCAGCCGAGGTCATATCAGTCAAAGTGAAGGTCGTATAACCAAAACTGAAGGTCACATCAGCAAATGTGAAGGTCACATCAGCCATGATGGAGGTCGCATCAACCAAGCTGTAGGTCGCATCCACCAAGCTGAAGGTAAGATCAACCAAGCTGAAGGTCACATCAACCAAGGTGAAGGTCACATCAGCCAAGCTGAAGGTCACATCAACCAAGCTGAAGGTTACATCAACCAAAGTAAAGGTCACCTCAGCCAAGCTGAAGGTCACATCAACGATGGTGAAGGTCACATCAGCCAAGGTGAAGGTCACATCAACCAAGCTGAAGGTCACATCAACCAAGCTGAAAGTCACATCAACGATGGTGAAGGTCACATCAGCCAAGGTGAAGGTCACATCAGCCCAAGTAAAGGTCAAATCAGCCAAAGTGAAGATCAAATCAGCCAAAGTGAAGGTCAAATCAGCCAAGGTGAAGGTCAAATCAGCCAAGTAGAAGATCCCTTTCTTTTAGCCTCATTTGAGAGCTGTTGAAATTATTTATATTGGTTGGAGAAGTCTAAATCTCCAAGACCTTGCTTAAAGTGGAATATTTTGTGTTTTTTCCGCACACAACTACAATCCAAACCAACTTTCCCATGTGTTTAGCTCCAGGTTTGGCCTGAGGCTGTTACTTGTGGCTACTCCCACTCCCACTCTAGGTAAAACAAAGTATGGCAGCACTTGTTGTCGACTGACCTTAAACCTGCCCCGTGTATTTGCCTTGTTCTCTCTTCCCTAAGTACATACCCCTTTTTCACCCCTTCCTGCATGGTGTGTTTCTGGGACTGGTGCTACAAGTGCCGGGTCCGCCCACCTGGCTGTTTGCATACATAGGTGTATAACTATGCGTGAGTCGCTTTGGTACGCAGCGACTGGGTTGTGGAATAGGGTTTATATTTTTCAAGTGAGCTGGATACTATCGCCCATTTTCCCATTATAACTTTAAAATTCTATTTGGAATTTTAGCACACATTTATCATAATGCTAATATAATTAGAGTAGAATTCAGACAAATGTCAATAAACCCCTAGTTTAAGGGAAGTATGGGGAGGGCAAGGTTGCACTCTGTGATGCCATACCTGGAGCCCTCCCCTGCTTCCAGTAGGCTGTGGCACCATCTAGGGCATTGGGTGTTATGGGGGGGGGGGGGGGGGTGTTGGATCCTAACACCCACACCACTCTCACCCCCATCCCTACCTTAGTGCAAGTAAATCGTCAAACAAAACTAAAGTAAACTGAGATGACCCGGTGCTTGTTCTCCACTCTATGTGAAACATGCTCGGAGTAGGATGTGTCCCTTTATGGAGCAGGAGGGGGGAGGGGGGTCATCCTAGATAACTGACAACTCGGCATTATCTCCATATATGGCCTCTACAGGTGAAGGTAATGGGACATTCTGAAGGTGAAAATACATACACTGAAGGAGAGGTCAATAGATACTGATTTAACATTTTTCCTTTTTCACAATATTAGCGTGCCCTTTACTGGTTGGACAGTTAAAATAGACATGACGCGATGACCTCAAAGTATGCTTGCTACTACATGGTCCACAGAAAGTACTTTAGTAAGTGGGCATGAAACGTGACCAGTTGTATGTACATATATATACAAGTGCATGTGACAAGTTTCTACAGAGTGAGTTGGGTGTGGCTGTGCCGCTAGTGCTGCCACCTGTAGTTAACCTGGTGCACCATTTGCCTATACTACTAACACCTACACTGGGGACCTGTGCCAGTCCAACTCGGGATGATGCTGTCACTTTCCCTGACTGCAGTCTATCTCTCCTCTATCACACTTTAACGCTCTTAGAAATCCTATATGTAGGGTGCCAATGAATATTCCAGATTAAAAGTTTTCCTGACTTTCCATGACCAAAAATTACCATTTCCACTTACTATATTTACTGTACTGTCGCGACATGGTGACAGGGAAATTGTCTAAAACACAAGTAACGAATGGTACATTCTCATGGATTTTGTTATGATATTTCTATTTCCCTGACTCACGTAAATATTTCATAAGATTCTTTGATTTTCCATTACTTTCCCTCACCATATTTTCATGACTGTCCCTGACCACTTTCTTTTTCAAGACTTATGGGAAGCATCAAGACCCTTTCCAGTAACTGTATCAAGGACACACATATTCTCATGTCATTGATAAGATCGATGTAACCTTTCCATAACCTCTGCCCTACTATGCACAGCTACAACGAGTTTCACTGATAAGCATGAAATATTTCTTATCATGCTCTTTACTGAAATGTAACATTTGTCGTCATGATGCACCAACTGTGTACTGACCATGTGGGGTCGTCATGATACATGAATGCAGCTCTGGCGAGTTACTCGCCAGGGCTGCATTCATGCATCATGATGACTAAGGACATGCCGTATGAATGCATTAAAGCACCATGCGGCCCTTAAAGGGTTAACACCAAGGAGGGTGCTGATAATGTAACCAGGTACAGGGGTCACGTGGGGCATGTTTAGTCACGTGACAACCTGAAGGTGTCAACACACAAAGTGAACCAATCTCACTGATAACCCCACCATACCCCCTTCCCCTAGCTAACACACATACGGCAGGTAATAGAATGAATCAATATCACTGATAACCCCCCCCCCCCCCTCACACACACACAATGACATACCTATCTGACACACACAGTTGCCACTACCTTGTCCACAAAAAGTAGGAAATTCTAAGATTTTTGTCAATTTCCTGTTCATTTTGAGGACATAATTTTGCCACTAGAGGGACCTACAACAATGTAAGATATAGCCCCTGATCCATGTGATCCATTGATTAGACCCTATAGTAATATTGGTCATACATGTTTACAAGTTGGAGGATATATGAAGACAATTATCACAGTTTAAAATCAAGTGATTTGATTGAAAATTAGGTCAGGACTTTCTAAACTATAAATATCTGTCCACAAAGACACCATTTATGTGTCTGAAACCAAAGTTAGAAGTGTGAAGATACAGCCTGGAGCCATCATTTATACATATCTGTTTTACATGGCTTTTCATGGGGACTGAAACATACTCTTCAAAAAGGCCCAATGATTGAAGTTGATGATCGAGACGGGGTTAATTATAATAGTATAGGTAGATTAAATTTTATAACGAGAAAAAAATTAAAATTTACAGTCATCAAATTGAGTACCCCCAGTCTTCCTATTGACAACCTAGCATGCTGTATAATTGGGTCAAAAAGGTGATCATATTGATTACCTGGGTGCTCACTTGTGATCACTTTAAAGTTCACCAGGGTACTCCCCCACGCCCCAATCAAAATGATCACCCAAAAGTCCTCACTAGTGAGTACTTATTTTAACATAGGGTTTTCAGTGTGACATACCTACCTGACGCACTAACTGAGTGTGGTATCAGGCTAATTAGCAGTGACAGGTAGGACTGGACACCTGTATCTGCTGCTGCTGGTATTACAGGTAGGTGTAAACAGTACCTAGTGAGTAGTGTAACATTAAATAGGTAAACATGGAGACATTCACCTAGATATGGAGGTTATGTGTCCATGTTGAATATAGGGCACTGACCCATAAGGGAGTGGTCAACAGGGGGGGGGGGGGGGGGGGGTTGGTGGATTTGGGGGGGGGACCAAAAAGATTTGGACCCCTTGCTGGGGGGGGGGGTCAAAAAAATGTGGACCCCTTCTGAGGGGGGGACTAAAAAAATTACACCCCTTTTTAGCGGAAAAGCCTGCACGTTACTATAGCTCAAAGTGGTCGACCACGCTCAATTTCAACCTGCCTGGAGGGGGGGACTGAAAAAATTTCCACCCCTCTAGCGGGGGGGACCAAATAATTCTGACCCCCTCGCGCGAAAATCCATCGACCCACCCCCCTGTTGTTAAAAAATGACCACTCCCTAATTATCAGATCTAATTGTACTCTGAATGTTGTGGTATATAGTTACAGAGTCCCAACAGGTATTTCAAATGGATGTATATTATTATTACATATCAAAACAAAGTGCATTTCTCTCAATGTTTATGAACCAATATTTATAATATTGGACCAATATAGCTGATAAACGGTAACATAGATAGGGACGACCTTTGCAGTCTTTGCGAAAACTTTTCATCCCGCAGGACATTGGGTCCTGCAAATTTTCAATGTTGAAGGATCGGCTACGTTTTTGGAGGACCGACTAACCACATATCTGATGATTTCTTCATTTTAAGCATAAAAGAGTTTTGTCCATTAAAATACAAATTATTTGTAATCATTTATGGCCAAATCAGGCCCAGCATGTGACTGGACATTCGGTCCTGCTACACTTGATAATCTGCTGGACCGGTGGTATTTTAGGAGGACATTGCCACTGTCCTGCATGTTTTCGCAAAGACTGCCTTTGCAACCTCCCAGTCTTTCTCTGGTATAGTAACACATGTGGCTCCTAGTAATATTAGATATGATTCTGTCTCCCCGACACACACACACACAGTCAGCATACCAGGTCTGTTATCAGTATTACACACTATTGGTATTACAGTTACAGGGTCCCAACAGGTATTTTACGTACATCTCCTACAGGAGCTGGCTTTTCCCAGTAGTTATGTCAATGATGGGGTATACTATTGGACCAATATACAAGTGAATGGAATCAGAATCGACTTAAAAATAGAGATGACTTTTACAACTGCCCAGTCTTTCTCTGGTATAGTAACTAGCATACCAGGGCTGTTATCAGTATTACACAGTATTGCCTGTATACCTTACCTGAGATAGGCCGGCCATGGGGCTGCCTCGCCACCTGTAACAGGCGCACACAGGGAGATAACACAGCAGGAATGTCAGGTGTGCCGCCCTCAGGTAGGGCCCTCAGCCTATAGTAACTCCTCCAGGGTGCTGGTGGTAATCCTGGTATAATAGGGCTGTAAGGTGATGATGGTATTGTTGTGTTAGATCTATACAACAGGCTGTTGTTTATTAAACCACAGGTAGACAACACACGAGGAATGTCAGGTGTGTGGGACCTCATGTAGGGGGCCTCAGGTGGATGTAGCTTATAGTAACTCCTCCAGGGTCCTCTAGGTAATCCTGTATAAAGGGTATAAGGTGATACCGCCTCGGTATAAGGGTTATGTGTATACTTGTATAGTGTGGTGTATATAGCAGGTTGTAGTAGACTAAACACAGGTAGACAACACAGGAGGTATGCCAGGTGCCTTAGGTGTTGTGTCACTGTAGGTAGCGGGTAGTCACTCCTCCAGGGGCTCTACCTAATCCCGCTATAGGCCTAGGGCCCGTGTTGTGGTACTTAGATGCTGGGGTATAGGGTCATCCTGTGGGTGGTAATAGGGTCTTGTATAGGTAATTCCTCCTGTATATATCTAGTATAGGTAATTCCTCCTGTCCATGAGAGCCCCACCACCAGTCCCTCTCTCTGCACCTTAATAGTGTTATATGTACACAATGTACAAGGTACAACTATACCTAACCTGTGCTGGGAGCTGGGGGCTGGGGGTGGGGGAGGTGGCTAGGACTCAGGGGGAGAGTGACCAGGTGTGGAGTCACCCAATCAGGTGAGGGAGATAAGGGGCAGGTGAGTGGGAAACCTACTCCACCATTCTGTAACGAGATATGACGCCACCTGTCCAGGTCAATTACCTCTCTGTACAAATACTGAAATCTTTATCTGCCAGCACAGTCTTTGCGAAAACATGCAGAACAGTTGCAACGTCCACCTGAAATGCCACCGGTTCAGCAGATTGACAGGTGGAGCAGGACCGAATGTCCAGTCACATGTTGGGCTTTTCTGAACAAGAAGAATTCAGTAGTTTCTATAGCTGAAATATGTTTGTCAATATACTGTGTGAAACTGTGTATCTCTCCTGATTTGGTCATATTCATAAATAATTACAAATCTAATGTACTTTGAGCGTACATGTACAATACTATTTTATACTCAAAATGCATAAATCGCCAGAAATGCGGCTAGCCAGTCCTGCAACATTGAGAATTTGCAGGACCGAATGTCCTGTGGGATGAAAAAGTTTTTGCAAAGACTGCCAGTAGATAGTGTACTCATACGTCAATTCAGGTAGTTGGATGTGGGTCTAGACCAAGTATCTGCTATGAGAGTGTGGCCTGAGCTGGAGAAGTAAACTGCACAGAGAGGCCTTCTGTTACCCCGTCTGCTGCAGAATGCCCCCCCCCCCCCTACCCCTACCGCCTGTGAGTGTCCAGTACTGACCACACCCACGTCCAGCCCAGCAGGGGGCACTCACTCACACATACACCACACACAATAATGGGGAGGTATGTATAGGGGACTAGCATATTAGGCTATGGAGGCCGCCATCTTGACTCAGAGCAATGCATTGTGGTTAGGCCCCCGACTCCAGAGCAGTGCATCTTGGGAGAATTTCCTATCACCAACTTTGTTCTAGGTGTGAGGAGAGGGGATTAGCCTGATAAGAGATGGGGGTTTAGCCCCCGACTACCTGAAGTACCAGGATGTGCTAGTCCTGTATAGTTAGAAGTCCATACTACATGTAACCCAAGATGTCTATACAACATACAAAGCACCAGTACACCCCCTGTGCCCCCTGCACATGGGATATGGCTGCAGATATGGAGAAAGCTTGTACCCCGTATGACTAACAGGCGCTGTAGACAAGAGAAAGTGCTCTATTTAATACATGGTAGATGTCATCGTTACGCCATATAACATAGCCCTGTATGTGTGTAACATATCCATGTGTGACTTCTAGCTGTCAGGAGTCAGATGGTGTCACTGCTATCTTATTGTATTGATCCGGTTAATCTGATAAGGCTTGTATTGAAGCCGTAAGGGGATATCTAGAGTTGTATTGATCTGGTTAATCTGCTGGGGCTTATCTGGTCACATACTTCACATAGTTCATATTGCTCCCCTGTATGTGTGTGTGTGTGTGTGTGTGTGTGTGTGTGTGTGTGTGTGTGTGTACCAGAGTCCCCCTACCTATACTACTCACACCTACACTGCCACCCTGTAACATGGGACGTTTTAACACTCAACGTGTTGTAGTCGTTTGTCGCAGTGGGGTGGACATGATGCATGAATGCAGCACCGGCGAGTTACTCACCAGGACTGTATTTCATACATCATGATACCTGCATTAAAGCACTATGCTGCCCTTACAGGGTTAACCCTTTAAGGAAGGATGTCACTAAAAACTGACGTTTGTCATCATGATGCAGCTATGCAGCCCTGGTGAGTAACTCGCTGGGGCTGCATTGGTGTATCATGCCGACCCTTCGGGTGTCTTGACCCTGTGGGGTCAGCATGAAGCTTGAATACAGCACTGGCGAGTTACTCACCAGAGCTGTATTTGATACACCATGATACCACACAGTGCATTAAAGCAGTATGCTGCCCTTACAGGGTTACTGATATGAGACCATGGCCCAGTGTCCTGCAGTACCAGTGCCATGTGTGGCAGGACTGTGCCTCTACATGGGTAAAAATCGACACAGGCAACACAGCGACACGGCCCTTTTAGGGCCTTTTAAAAATCGACGCACACAGGAAAATCGGGGATAAAAATCGACCCACAGGGGGGTTTCTCTATGTTCTTATATAGCTTAAAATCAACACAATGCCACTGCCGTATACTGCTAAAATTCGACCCGGCGACACGGTCAGAATTGCGGGTACCCATGTAGAGGCACAGGACTTTCCCCTATACGCGGTCCCCATGCGGCGACGCCCTGTAGATAAGGTATCGGCGTGTTACTGTGTTAGATAGGGACTGATACTACACATTCCGTTATAGCTACACTATGGACAATATCATGATCAATGTTTATACCGCAAAGTCTCGCGTGCCATCTACATCTCGTGTATTATAACCGGCACTTGGACTTCGAGAGTAGTGTATAACCCGCCTCTAGGGTCTGAAATTTAGTACCAAAAACCCTCGTATAACCCGCACCCCAACACCTACGAGTTGTACGAGACCTTACGGTAGTTGTGTTTCCAATACTTGAATGAATGTGCCTCAAAATTGTTATATTTTTGGGTCATTTTGGGCTTAAAATTCTGCCAAAAAGATGCGTGCCCTGAACGAGATATTGTGCCCGATATACACATTTGCATGTTTTTCTAACCTAGAGAAAAGCTCAATTTATAATCAAGTCTTACAATACCGGTACACTATATATATATACATGTAACCTCTGAGCGTACTTTACATTGTTATATCACCAAGGTCCTACCTCCCATGGCTGTATCAGATGTACAAATAGCGAATCCTGTCGGAGCTTCCTGGTACAAAGCTAACGGTGAGGGACGAGGTCAGGGCTTACCCATTTAACTCTTTAAGAACTGCACTTTGCTAAAAGATGACATTCGTCGTCATGATGCACCAATGCCGCCATGGCGAGTATCTCGCCTTCAGGAGTGTCTCAACCCTGTAGCGTTGGCATGATGTTTGAATGCAGCACTGGCGAGTTACTCGCCAGAGCTGCATTCAACTATTTTTTCAATGTGCTGAGTCCTCTGTCGTTACCGAGATGCCACTCCCTGTTTGACAACTTGCAGGATTACCGGTAATTCTTCTTTTTTTTCATGAAATTAACATAATACAACATTAAAACTCCTGTGGAAAATGTAGGCGTCGCTCCAAAAATTGTGTCTTGATGCATGGGTGCATCCTTGGTGGGTAACTCGCCAGTGCTGCATTCATGCCAATCCCATGGGATTGACTACAGTCCTAATGGGTCGGCACGATGCACCAATGCAGCGCTGGGGAAGGGCAAATTCACATGAAGCCTTGAGGCATCGTGCTGTCATCAAGGGTTAGCGAGATATGGGTGAGAGATATCACTCGTTCAAAGGGACCTTCAACGAGGTTGATGTCTCAATACGGATTAGGTCAGCCACTTAATCCTTTAATCCCAGATAGGATTATAACTTTATCGATACAATAAGTCAACTATCACTGAACCATTGTACTGTCATCTGGCTAAAGTACCGTAAAACCTCCGTTATAAACCTTGGTTATAAGCCAAATGTAAGTTTGAGAGGAAAACAATCGGTTTATAATGAAAGTGTTTGAAATTCATTTTCACTCACTAACTTATATATTGATATCCTGGATTAAAACCTCACTTGTAAGTGAAATGGAATTTCGAGGTTAAAACTTGGTTAACAAATACGAAAAACGACAAACAGAATTGGGTTTATGGCTGAGGTTTTATGGTAAGTATAGCTGACTTCATATATGATATGGATTATTGTGTGAACAGGATATTGGTTTTTCCTTGTTCATACTTGAAGTCTTCATTGTGCCCCACCCCCGCACCGCCTTTGTAATCTCGGGGCCCGGGGCAGACGCCGTGGTGGAGTTATTTCCTGAGGAGGCACGCCCGGAGCTACCCCCTGTTCTATGTAGGAAGTCCCTGTAGGCATATAACAGGGTTCCCATGAACATCTCAGGTTAAAATCCCCTGACTTTCCTTGATCTTCCCTCACCACATGTATAAACACATAAATACATATACTTTCGAATACATTCCGCAGAAGCACATTTTACAAAATCCAGAAAGTAAGGCCACTCAAAAAAAAATCTGGTTTCTCATCACCCAGCACTGAAAAATATGACGAGGGCGTTTTTTTTTGTTTTTTTTTTGTTTTTTTTACTGAGGGGCCAAAAATGTATAGGAAAATGTAGACTTTTCTTGAACAAATTTCACACTTTAGTATTTAAGTGTTTATTGATTTACAGAAGTTGGTAAATGTAAGATAATCCTAGGGCACTGCATTACTGACAGTATAAGCTTTAATTTGATACCAAATATGACAATATTTCTCAATATTTAACACATTTTTTCATTAAAAATGTACAAAATAAAAAAAAAAGTTTTCCCCAAATCATGATTTTCATGATGCGCGCGGTGATGAGAAACCAGATTTTTTTTTTGAGTGGCCTAAATGGTACATTTTAGTGGATTTTAATATATTTCATTGGCCTTAACCTACCATCAAATCTTCTTACTTCCTCCCAACACCCAGAGGTTTCCTCTATACATGTACCACGTTTTCTGCAGTGCCTACAACCCACACCTAGTGTGGCGGTTGTCCACCAGCTGGCAGCACTGAGCCTACTGCAGGCCTTAGTATGTAGTTTATAAACACACCACCAGGGGGCAGACATGGTGGGACACATCTACAGCCTAACTCAAGTCTCTTTGACGAGGCTTCATGCCTCAAGGATTCATGTGTCAGCATGATGCAGCAATGCAGCTCACCAGTGCAGCATGATGCAGCAATGCAGCTCACCAATGCAGCATGATGCAGCAATGCAGCATGATGCAGCAATGCAGCATGATGCAGCAATGCAGCCCACCAATGCAGCATGATGCAGCAATGCAGCAATGCAGCATGATGCAGCAATGCAGCTCACCAATGCAGCATGATGCAGCAATGCAGCATGATGCAGCAATGCAGCTCACCAATGCAGCATGATGCAGCAATGCAGCTCACCAGTGCAGCATGATGCAGCAATGCAGCTCACCAATGCAGCATGATGCAGCAATGCAGCTCACCAGCGCCGTATGATGCACCAATGCAGCTCACCAGTGCAGCATGATGCAGCAATGCAGCATGATGCACCAATGCAGCTCACCAGTGCAGCATGATGCAGCAATGCAGCATGATGCACCAATGCAGCTCACCAGTGCAGCATGATGCATCAAGTTTTGCTGATGACCCATAGCTCTGTGCCACACATAGAATTTACCAGGAAGTTACCCATACATGATTGTATTATTGTCCCTTTTTTAATAGGTAGGGTTGGATCGGGTAGCCTGGAGACATTTCCTTTGTCACGTTTTCCCTCAGCGCCTGCAACATGACGCTACCATACCTGCTACCTCATATCCTGTAGGTGGGGGTTGTGATACACTATGGTGCTACCCCCCCCCCCCCCCCCCCCGACCCTGTCTCTCCTACATAGGTGGGACTACCTGCCCTGGTCGCGTCCACTACGTTCCCACTCTACTGGAGTAAGTCCACCTGTATACAGTCAGTTACCCATAAATGCTTTTATTATTTCACCTTTTTTTTATATATTATTTCTTCTTTTTTCAATTTATTATTTCTCTTTTTTTAATATGAGTGAGAAAGGATCGGGTTTCCCCTCTAGTGCCTGGTGCAACCCTCATATCCTGTAGGTGGGGGTTGTGGGTTAGGATACAATAAGGTGACCCCCCCCCCCCCCTTGTCTTACCGTACTGGAGTGAGCCCACCTGTGCACGTCGGCCTGCTTGTACTCACCTGTAGGGACAAGGAGACAAGGTTAAGTCATGTGTTACACAGACAGGTATTACGGTAGATTAAAGACTGGGGTACAAGTGGTTTAGTTCATGTGTTTTTCATCTATTACCGCAGTATTACATCTCAATGTAGGAAGATATTTATGTAAATCAAAAGATTGTCATTTTCAACTTGTACACTGAGGTTTTGTGGGGAAGACTGTATGTCCAAGACAAGATCTGGAACCCAAACGCTTGATATTTTAATTTATTTCAAGATTTAAGTTCCAATATCAGGTTGATATGCTAAGAAGGTATAATAGACTACCGGTAGTCTTCGTTTGTGAGACCAGGCCTGCTCACGGGAGGGTGGGGTGGGGGGTGGAACATGGCCTGGTTCTATTATATTTACGAGGGAATTCAATATCTACGTTCTCAACTCTAGACCTATAAATTCAATTCTTTTTTACTATGATAAATTATTAACCCTGTGGGTATCTTCCTTGTCCAGATGAATATGGTCCATAAAAGTACAAACTCATTAAGGACGGCATAGTATTTGATACTTTAATTCCATATGTTTTTTCGTCATAACTTATCAACTTAGTGGGTAGAGATAAATAGGATCTATAAAAGTATAAGCCATTTAGCGCTTTAATGATATAATTTTGATGCATGATATTAAATGCAGCCCCGGTGAGTAACTTGTTGGCACTGTATCGGTGCATCATGCTGATCCTAATAGGTTGATACACTCCTAATACCCGATGCAGTGGCAGCGAGTTACTCAACAGTCCTGCATTATTGCATCATGACATACATTTACTCGAGGCATCATGCTGTCCTTGAAGGGTACAAGTTGGAGGGTAATTCCTCCATATTGCCTTGTGTGTGGCCCTATATGTGAGGCTATATCTAACTGTGTTCCGCCCGCTGCACAAACACAACACTTCATGCCACATCATGGGGAGATGGGTGCTTTATGGCATAGTAACCTAGACTGTGATACCACAGTCTAAAGGATACTTCTGGTTTCCATTTTGTTCATATCAAATCTAATTTGATATTTGATTCAAATAGAGCTATAGTGCATTCATTCATGAAAACAAATATGACCATCACAAAATGTACATTTCCCTCAGAAAATTCAAATATTTAGTTGTATTCATGTAAGAAATCTTGAGCATGTCTAACGGGAGATTCTACAAACTCCATCCATGCTGATAGTAGAGCTATTTGTTATTTGTCCTATATTCGATTTACCGGTAAATAGAGCTATAGGTTTGGTGGTGCATTCGTTCATGAAAATTATCACTGTCACAAAATGTAAATTTCCCTAGAAAATTCAAATATTTAGTTTAATTCATGTAACGGGAGTGAGACTACAAGCTTATCTCCCGACACGCTCTGGTTGTTGATGGACCGTATTCCACGTAATAAGCGCCCTCCCCCTAATAAGCGCCCCCACCCCTTTTTGGGGCACTTCTAGACTAGGACAAAGCCTCAAGTTTCCAGATTTTTGAGACAATTAAACTCTTAAGAACTTAAAATGCCATGAAAATAATTTTATAAGCGCCCAGGGCGCTTATTACGTCGAATACGGTATGTGTTATCGAGTCCCACACCACCTCACAATACGCGGTATTGTTACCGCTACACACATCAAAGTGCCCGATAACTGCCGCCACCACCGACAAGACGGCATCCTTACCTGGCCTTATCTTACACACAATTACAGCTCTCTGTGTCTAACCCTGCAAGGCCTGCAGAGTGGTGTCATGTGGTAACATTCAAACATTATGCCGACCCTACAGGGTTGACACACTCCCAAAGGGTTGGCATGATGCATGAATGCAGCCCTGGAGAGTTACTCACCAGGGCTGCATTCATGCATCATGACGACAACATGACGCTGCATTAAAGCACCATGCTGCCCGTAAGGAGCTCAGTGTCGTGTACCCACCGGCACATGGCAGGCTGTAGGTAAGGAGGCAGGATTAGACGTTCACCTAATAAATCTCCATTTTAAACCTGGTGAAAGTCACCCCACCTCTTCCTTGTACCCCTCCCTCCCTGGCGTTGTTAACCCTGTAAGGGCCGCATAGTGCTTTAATTCAAACTGAGGCCAGCACCAGTGCTGCATCCATGCTGATCCTAGGGAGGTTTAGACACTTCTGACGGTAAGTATAGGTATGTCATAGCGACAGGTATCCTAAACATTGATACAAGCGAGGGAGTGTTATAATTTGTAATACACAGGAGACCAATGTTCTTTTGACTATCCACAAGCATTATTAACTAAAAGTGCTCAAAAACACCTCACACCCCTCATTAAAACTATCATCTGATACTGTATGAGAGTTTGACACGAAGTAGACCACTGCATCTTTGCCCGATAGACATGTTTAAGGAGGTCAGTGAGCTTTCTTTCTGTTTTACACTTCATATTTTGTAGTTAACGACGTCTGCAGCTGTGGTGGCATATTTCAGTGACAGCCAACAACAAACTGACAATGACGTCATAAATTTGTCATACTTCTAGTCCATGGGCGTCACCTCACAGGCAGGCTATGGATAAGTGTGCCTCCACATGGGTACCCCCAATTTTGACCATGTCGCTGTGTCGATTTTTAGCAGAAGGATCGTGTCATCGTGTCGATTTTTAGCCATATAAGAACTTAGAGAAAAATCCCTGTGGCTCGATATTTAGCCCTAATTTTCCTCTGTCTGTCGCTTTTAAAAAAGGGCCTAAAAGGGCCGTGTCGCCTGTGTCCATTTTTACCCATGTAGAGGCACAAAAGAACAAGGTCCGATCATCTGGGTAGTGGGCTATATCCGATATGGTAAGATATGCTGACAGATAGGTACAAGGAAGTGAAACTGACAGATCAGTTAAATAGTGGGCTGCGGTTTGTGGTAAGAGTATGTCTATTTTTTGAAATACCAGTAGCAAGTTGCTGAGTAGAAAAGGAGAATCCTCACCACACCCACAATGACATTTCACTGCTTTTAACCAATTCAGGATAAGGGAGTGCGCATTTTTTAACAACAGGGGGGGGGGGGGGGTCCAAATTTGGACCCCTTGACCCGGGGGGGGGGGGTAAAAAATTTAGACCCCTCTTTGAGTTTATAAATGTGTTTATTCAGAGTGATTTTCCGAAACACAGTTACATTTTTTTTGGGGGGGGGGTCAAAAAAATTCAACCTGTTTTGAGGGAAAAAGCCTGCGTGTAAACTGTTACTATGCTACAAAGGGGCGCGAACGCGCATGATTTTCAACCTGCCGGGGGGGGGGGGGGGTAAAAAATTTCGACCCATCTAGGGGGGGTGAAAAATATGTGCGCGCTCCGCGTGAAATCTCACCCCCCCCCCCCCCCCCCCTCTGTTGTTAAAAAATGAGCACTCCCTAATACAGTGCTTTCATGGACTTTGTCCTCAAGTAGTCTGTATCACACTGCAGGGTTGCCACCGACAAGGTAGTTTTAAATTCCCTGACGTTAAATCAAATTTCCCTGACAATCGCGACATAATCCCAATGTTTTTAAGTGTCCCCCAACTATGAATATACACTCTTTTTTAAAGTTATCTTCAACTTAGCGAGTGATCATTATTTAACAACAGGGGTTTTGTAAACATTTTACCCCCTCCTTTTTGAGGATTTAGATATTTTTCTCCCTTAAAATCATAGTGAAATACAGGCTTTTTTCAGAGAAAACAGGTGACTTTTCTTGGTATTTCAAAGATTTTCCCTGACAAAATATTATTTTCCCTGACATTTTCAGAAAATATCATATTCCCTGACATTTTGCCAAAAAATCTGAAATTCCCTGACATTTCCCTGAACTGGAACGAAAAATATTTTCCCTGACATTTTCCCTGACAGTGGCAAGCCTGCACTGCCTTGATGCAGCATGCCGACCCGACCATGATGCACTCCTGAAAGGGGCAGCATGATGCACCAATGAAGCACAGGTGAGCTACCGGTATATTTCCCCTGTTCTGCGTCTGTGCATCATGACCACTAAAGAAGCCTTGCGACAGCGCGCCGTCCATAGAGGGTTAACACATATGCCGCTTCCATGAACTGCAATGTCATTGGCGACACATACCGGTATACATCATTCCGTTTTTACTGGAGGTGCAGGAGTAGGGGAGGGGGGGGGGGGGAGGGAGTAGATTTAGTCTCCTGAAGGCTTCATGTTCAGAGGTCATCATAACCTCTACCTATGCAGACCAAGTAAGCTGCGGGGCATCGCGCTAAACTTTCACGACACTATCAACCACATAAGTATGATGCATAAATGCAGTCCTGGCTAGTTACTCACGAGGACTGCATTCATGTACCATGACGACAAATGCATTTAAACACTGCGCTGTCCTTAAAGGGTTAAGACTTGAGACAGGATTGAGGTCAGGTTCATCCATCATGACGTGCGTCGGTGCATGACGTGACGTCACGGCGTCCCGTGCTGCCCCTAGCGGGCGTCACGGGAGGCTGGGGAGGAGGAGGAGGAGGGGGGGGTCCTATAGACCAATGCAGCAAGAAAGGCTGACTTTTCAGAAAAGTTGCTGATACGGTTTTCTGAAGTGTGACCGACAAATACATTAACATACGCTCATAGTATTGCATCATGATTTGCATTATTTGAAAATTAATTGTCCTGTGAATCTTCTGATATGAGATGTTCACAACCATGGCCATTTCAGACAATGTTACGAGGATTCTGCTAAAACCAATATAAACACAACTTTATTATGAAAAGGTTGACATTTCTTGCTGCATTGGCCTCTACATGTGTTTTTGTGTTGTTCATGTCTCAGTAAATAGTGGTGTGGGGATGTGTGTCATGTACATGGACGCTGTGTGGACTGAGTGTGGACTGAGTGTGGACCTATAGGGGAGTGCTCATTTTTTAACAACAGGGGGGGGGGGGTGGTGGATTTGGGTGGGGGGTAAAATATGTGGACCCCTTGACCGGGGGGGGTGGGTAAAAATTTTAGACCCCTCTTGGGGGGGGGGCGGTCAAAAAAATTCAACCTGTTCTGAGGGAAAAAGCCAGCGCGTTACTATGCTACAAAGGGGCACAAATGCGCACGATTTTCAGCCTGCCGGGGGGGGGGGGGGGGGGGGGGTAAAAAGTTTCAATCCCTCTAGGGGGGGGGGGTGAAAAATTTCACACGCTCCGCGCAAAATCTCACCACCCCCCCTGTTGTTAAAAAATGAGCACTCCCTAGACACACTCTGTGGTGTGTTTGAGGCTGAAGGGGCACTGCACTGACATCTTAGACATTGTGCTGAATAGGCACAATTCAAGAAAATCTAGATGAATAATTTATCATCAGGAAGCATAATGGGAGAAAGTGCACATCCTTTTGTGCGATAAATGTACATATTTGATATCAATTTATGTATCTATGTTTAATAATCACATAAAAATTGTTCATGTGTATGTGTAACTTCTGAAGAAATGTTTTAGTTTCCTTTTCTCTGCTGCAACCACTAAGGTTAGAAAGTGGTGTCAGATGAATATCTCAATACAAAACCTACACACACAGATATTAGCAGAGACATATGTCCAAGTTAACCTAGATCTGTTACAATGATGTACTGCCTACCTGTATGGGTGTGTGTGTGTGTGTGGGGGGGGGGGGGGTGCACCCTAAACCCACATGGGGGTACCCCTCATGGGAGGTACCAGCACTGGAGGTGTACCTGCACTAATTCTTCTCTTTTGTTTTTTGTGAGTTTTTTTCCAACATACATGCACATCCTACACCGGCACACCCGCCTCCTTATACCGTAAAACCTCGCGTATAAGCCGCGGCCAGTACGCAAATCAGATCGCTGGTGCGGCTTATAGGATCGGCACAGAGTCCAGGTGCGGCTTATACGCGAGTTTTTGCTCCTATAGTACAGTACTAAAGTCACCATAACCAGATCGCTGGTGCGGCTTATAGGATCGGCCCAAAGTCGGGGTGCGGCTTATACGCGAGTTAGGCTTATACGCGAGGTTTTACGGTACTCCAATAATATTTGCAGTTACTGCACATTGATACATGGGTATGGCCATCGTGTTCCTATCACTGTACCAGACTCCGTGTTTATAGCTTCATTCACCTCCTACAGTAGACTCTGATGAGGTGCACCTACTGTACACACCTGTTAACCCTTTAAGGCCCGTATTATGCCTTAAGGCCTAAAAAAAAAGAAGTTGTGTTCCGGTAACATGGCCCAAAAAAAAGAGGGTCGGTAGGTCGGATTTAATTTTTTTTTACTTTATTTTTTTGTAAAAAAAAACTGAATTTTAGTGGTAAAAACACCAAAAATGTCCTTTAAAAAAAACAAAAAATTTCAAAAATGTCTAAAAAAAAATTAGGGTCGGCCCGAAAAACGGAGGGTCGGTCGGGATACCGGAACACAACTTTTTTTTTTTTTAAGCCTAATACATCATGCCCTTGCTTGTCATGATGTATGAATGCAGCCCTGGTGAGTAACTCACCAGTGCTGCATGCAAGCATCATGTCGACCCCACGATGTCGAGACACTCCCAAAGGGTTGGTATGATGCACCAATGCAGCCCCGGTGAGTTACTCGGCAGGGCTGTGTTGGTGCATCATGACGAAAATTGTCATCTTTTTGCGACATGTCCTCAAAGGGTTAATACCAAACTGACAGCTGCCTCCACCATTCCATGATGTTGGTTAATCCATCAGCATTGACAGTTATAGTAAAGTAACAGCAGCTTTATAGTAGCTTTATAACACATTTATAGTAGCTTTATAACACATTTATAGTAGCGTTATATAGCAGTATAACAGGTTAATAGGAATACAAGTGACACCACTATACTGACTGTACACGGATGTAGGGCACTGAGACGCAGCTCTCACCTGCTGAGGGCACCACGTGACCTGCTGACCTCACAACTAGGTCAACTGAGGTCACCTGTAAGACACACCCCCCCCCCCCCCACACACACACCTGTTGAGGTGTGTAGGGGTGTGGACAGGTGGGTTAGGTTCCCTTACCTGAGACTGATGTATGGCAGGGGGAGGGACAAGAGGCTATTGGGTGATTGTATTGATTGCTATATCATGATGCAACAATGTAATTTTAAGATTAACATTTACATAATTAAATGTAGTCAATTCAAGTCAAATGTAGACAAGTCAGGGTTTACCGTAAAACTACATATGTAAGCCGGCGTTAGTACGCAAGTCAGATCGGCGATGCGGCTTATAGGATCGGCCCATGGTCAGGGTGTGTCTTATACGTGAGTTTTTGCTACTATGGTACAGTAGTAAAATCACCACAATCAGATCACCATTGCGGCTTATAGGATCGGCCCAAACTCTATGTCGGGCTTATATGCGAGTAAGGCTTATACGCGAGGTTTTACGGTAAGTAAGGTTTATCCCCCTCCCCTCCCATATCCCCCATGTATTAGCTGGTCCCGGGTCGGGAGGATGTGGGTTCCCTAACTGTGTCCTCTTCCTGCTTTACCCCACCATCACCCTGAACCCTTCCTGTGTTTAATGTCCACTATATAACTATACCGGTAACTGTATATAACGTCTAACACCAGGAAACCACGTGTACAGTGTCTGATTTATACACTAGACACAACTCTAACTGCGTCTTCAGTAGTTTAAACATGTGTTAGGACCTAATTAGTTTTTTTCAGTTACACAATGTGTTTGTATTCATAATGCCTATACGAATGTGTGTGTAAACTTTTAAATTCTACTGATACTTAGAACTGCATAGAATCGAGAGAACATGTCAGAATAGGTTGTGCGACCCCACTCTGTTACAAAAACAGGCCCTCTGACATTGAATCTATGCATTTCTAAGTGTTAGATGGATTTAGAAGTTTACACACACATTGATATAGGCATTAGGAATACAAATACAAAGTGTAACAGAAAAATAAAAATCGACCCCATATTAGCTCCTAACCATCTTTAACGCCAAGGGGACCTTCATGGCAACCCAGCCTTTCACAAAGTTAAAGCGTTTCACTCGTTCCTGAGTGGTACTTAGAATGCCGGTTTTCCATGCAACAGTGTTCAGATTTACGGATGATCAAATCTATGAGATGAATGACCGCATCTATGGGGTGAGGGAGAAAACTGCTACCTGGGAATGTTCCTACTCTTTTTGAAGGATAGCAACTGTTATATTTGCCTGGTCCTATATACACGGAATAGTACCATAGCAGACAGGGCCAGAGAAACCATGGCCTTTGATATCTCAGATGGGGTTCACTGAGGAGCACAGGTTTTAACAAGACCTCAGCTTGGTGAGTGAGGAGGCTATACAGGGTATCATAGGAAGGTGTGCAACTAAAAGTCCGCACCTATCGTTGGACGTGACAAATAGACTCAGCATACCAGTAGTGTTCACAGCAGTCCCTAGGTGGTGCTACTGTACACCCTAGGTTGTGCCTCTACATGGGTAAAAAACGACACGGGCGACACGCCCCTTTTAGGCCATTTTAAAAATCGACTGACCCAGTAAAATCAGAGATAAAAATCGACCCACAGAGATTTGTCTCTAAGTTCTTATATACCTAAAAATCGACACAGTGACATGGCCCTTTTGCTTAAAATCGACACGGCGACACGGTCAAAATTCTGGGGACCCATGTAGAGGCACTAGGTTCTTTCATTAAGAATCCCCCCAGATCCCAGCCGGGATCGTAGAACTAAATCGGGAGGAGAGAAGGTGGATGCACCGCCTCTGCAGCATCACACCCAATGGCTTAAACCTACTAGACTACTCCAGATTCAGGCTACAGACCCCCGATAATCCGTTAAATCAGACAATGTCAACTCCCTGAGTAAGGCTGTTATTAAGCTGTACACCTGTGTGAATGGTGGAGTGGGACTGGCCGCATTCCCATTACATTTTGCTATAATTTTATTTTTCCACCTATTGAAACTACCACCACAACTCATTGTATACACGGATAGCCCTTGAGCACGACATGATGCCTCAAGGGCTACTGCTACGCTGATGAGATGATGCAGTAATACAGAACCGGCGAGTAACTCGCCATGCTGACACTTCAGAAGTGTGTGAGTTATTCGCCACTGCTGTACATACTGGTATGCATCATAACGAGAAACTGTTATAATTTAAAGTTTAGATTTAAAGCACTCCATTGCCCTTAAAGAGTTAGTCGGTGTGTACGTGGAGGTATGTAGAGCCCGTGTCTGTGTGACATGGCCGTGTTCAGGATGACCTTCAGGCCGCCATGTTGACCTTCAGGCCGCCATGTTGACCTTCAGGCCGCCATGTTGGTTTGGTGTTGTCACCGACAAGGTCACCCACACACTCATGCTGGACAGACACCTCGGTAGGCGCACAGCACACAGGCCACATCCCTCATCAAGTCAAGTTTCTAGTTTAAAACGCTTTTTATTATCCAGGAAGATTTACAGTCATCTATTCCAGCTGTTCTCCCCATATCATCTCCCTGGCGAACTACTATGGGTGGTTATTCGGCAGTTACATAACCAATTTATTATTCTTTAACACGTCGTATGCAAAATCTACATAAATTAAAAAACAACAATTTTGTTACTTGCACAATATTTTTTTCAATGGCATTGGTAATCCCCCTGCATCCAATTCTCTAAATTTCATGTTTCCTATGACCTTCAGTGACTGCAATCTGACTCTATTAAAGGTTGCTAGGTATGGCCCTAGACCCCTAAATTCGACATGGCGACATGGGCATTTCTTAAATTCGACATGCGACATGAGGCCTAGTGACATGCGACATGAGGCTTAAAAAGATAGTGACATGGGACATGGACAGTTCTTAAAATCGACATGGGACATGAGCATTTTTAAGCAGTATAGACATGCGACATGGCCATTTCTTAAAATCGACATGCGACATGGGGACCCCCCCATCAAGGGCCCCCTAGGTCACAGTCATGTGAGCGGCTGCAGCAATATAATCTACCCGTCTTACTCCAGTGCTTCTACATTATGCCATAGTCATATCAGGTGTGCATGACTTTTTTAATGAAATGAAATGGTTGTTTTCTTTTCAATAACCTGATCAGCCATGCAGAACGTGGCCACACAGATTGACATACACCGCATACCTACCACTCTACCAATGGCCGAGTTAGATATTTGGGGGGGGGGGAGGGGGGGGGGAAGTAATATTTGGATCGTCAGTTGGAAAGGAGAATTGTTTTCCCAATAGCGCACCCAACACACCTTTTCGGAATACCTGATCCGCCAATGCCTACTGAATACTTTTACTGTAGAAACTGCAAGCTACCTGACATAGGCCTCATCTAAATAACTATAGGGCCCCAGACAGGTAAAATCAACTAGGCGACAAGACCCTGTTTTAGCCTATATGGACAAGGGACAAGGGGGCGCAAGAGGTTAGCGACAAGGGACAAGACGACTTCTTAAAATCAACAAGGGACAAGACCTATTTCTTTCTATTTCTAATTCGACAAGAGACATTGGCGCCTCTTATATTCGACAAGTGACACAGGTATACCCCGTCTGGGGCCCTAGCAATGTATCCACTTAAAGACGTACATACCTAACACTATGACTTCACAAATCTACACTTTATATCTGACAGATATTTTCATGACTTTCGAAATCATAATGTCGATGATTCAATTGTCCTCTGACGCTCACTGTGTGGAATGTCTCTATTGGTATTTAACGTGTGCGTGTCGATGATATGACACATAGAGTATGTCTAGATGAGTACAGCGATCTGGGAGTGCAGAAGTATGGAGTTCTAGTATGATACAATTTAGAAGACATTTTTCATTGAAATGAAATAAAATTTATAATCTTTCAATCGGTTGGGCGCTCATGCAGAAAGGGGCTGCTGACCGGGTCAGATGAACATACACCATATACCTTTGTACAACATTACTATTCTCAAGGATGTAGAATCTCCCTTAAAATCATAGTAAGGCCACTCAAAAAAATAAAATGGTTTCTCATCACCGCGCGCATCATAAAAATCAGGTCTTGGGGAAAACTTTTTTTTTTTTTTTTTGACAAATTTTGATGAAAACCCTCATCAAAATGGATAAAATCGGTCATATTTGGTATCAAATTAAAGCTAATAATGCCAGCAATGCGGTGGTATAGAAATAACTTACAAATAACCACTTCTAAAGATCGATTAATTCTTAGCTAATAAAATGTGAATTTTGGCCAAAGAAACCCGTAAATTTTCCTATACATTTTGGCCTGTGAGTAAAAAGAAAAAGAAAAAAAAAAAGCCTCCCTCGTCAGATTTCTCAGACCTTGGTGATGAGAAACCACTTTTTTTTTTGAGTGGCCTAAATTAATTACAGGCTCATTCAAAGAAAACATGTGACATTTTTTTGGTACAAATTTTCAAGATTTTCCCTGACAAAAAACAATTTTCCCTGACATTTTCAGAAAATTTCATTTTCCCTGACATTTTGCAAAAAAATCTTAAATTCCCTGACATTTCCCTGATATGAACTGGAACGAAGAAAAATGTCTCATTTTCCCTGACGGTGGCAACCCTGCACATTAGCTGACATTTCCCTATAGGTAACTCCCTCTACCTGAGATGGGAGGGCGACAGACACGGAAACAGCAGCAGGTGACTCATAAACACCGACTATGTTGTTACCGTTTTTTCTCGTTGTGTGTGTTTTTGTGTGTATACTGCTAGTGGTGGCCATACCAAGGTTTTCTCCGCAGTAGATGGGGCATGAACCTGCCCTACATTATAGAAGGGGCTCTCACACTCTGACTGCTGAAGGAATGCGTTGAAAACTTCTTTTTTTCTTTTTCTCTACCTATCTGTGTTGTATCTATATAACTATGGTACATGTGTACTATTTTCTCTAGATTTGACATTGTCACACTTACACTATTTGTTGTGATCTTTCCTTCTAATTGGACTACAGTCTACAGAGATTGCAACTTCAACTGCAGGTCCCTAGCGTCGCATATAAGCCGCACCTGGAGTTTGAGGCCATCCTATAAGCCGCACCTGGTCACTTTTTGCACTTTAGTACTGTTCTATATATTTTTTGGCAAATCCTTTAACATAACACAGGGGTTCTGAGTCAAGGGTTATACGTGAGGTTCATATTCTAATATTTTGTTTTGTATATTATTTTTATTTACCTTCCTGTCTAGACTGAATCATGTTTGAATAGGGAAATACATGTATTTCTACTGTTATGTTAGCGTCCAAAGTCACCACGCCCAACATCAACATGTCCAATATTGGCAGGAGCAGTCTATGGCTAGAGACCTGCACTTACAATGATAAATGTAGAATTACACGGAATAAAGCCATGCCATGGGCTTTGTATTCAAAGGGGTGCAAATTATTCACTTAATGGGGGGGGATGGAGCCAAATATATGTCAGCCTTTTTTAAAGCGTAAACGCCTATAGTTCAATGAGCGTTTTAAATTGAAGGAAACCGAAATATTTCCGCTGGCTCACACAACAAAACCAACAAACCGCCATATATAACGAAATAATGACCCTCCCCAATCTCTTCCCCCAGTCATGTGTAGCTCCTGTCCCACTTACAGTAGGGAACGTAACTTCCTGAAACCTCCCCCAAAGGAGGCATGCTGCTGATGGCGTGTACAGCGTTGTAAGTTTCATTATGTGTCTAATCCACTTCCTTGTCAACCCTCCTGTGTGAAAAAATGAGCTGTGACGAAAGGGTGATCCTGTTCAAGTTCTTGTTCATTTACCGTCAATCAACGCAGCACTGGCGGGTAACTTGCTGGAACTGCATAACGAGTTACCCTAGCGAGTTCCTAGCGAGTAACTCATTGGAACTGCATTGCTGCATTGTCTCTAACTGGCTGACATCTGTGGCCGGGTAGCTCAGATCACTGTCTACAATTACGGGTTGTGTCCCACTATAAAGGGTGCCTGATTTCTCCCAGTTTTAGAGGGGTACGCCACCACAAGGGGTGTTTTGGTAGACGTGGTCAGACGTCAGCCACTCATAGATGTCAGCCGGTCTTAGACACCAGCCGGTCAAAGATGTCAGCCAGCCATAGACGTCAGTCGGTCATAGACATCAGCCGGTCATAGACATCAGCCGGTCATAGACGTCAGCCAGTCATAGACGTCAGCCGGTCATAGACGTCAGCCGGTCATAGATGTCAGTCGGTCATAGACGTCAGCCGGTCATAGACACCAGCCGGTCATAGATGTCAGCCAGCCATAGACGTCAGTCGGTCATAGACGTCAGCCAGTCATAGATGTCAGCCGGTCATAGACGTCAGCCGGTCATAGACGTCAGCCGGTCATAGATGTCAGTCGGTCATAGACGTCAGCCAGTCATAGAAGTCAGCCGGTCATAGATGTCAGTCGGTCATAGATGTCAGCTGGTCATAGAAGTCAGCTGGTCATAGATGTCAGTCGGTCATAGACGTCAGCCGGTCATAGACGTCAGCCACTCATGGATGTCAGCCGGTCATAGACGTCAGCCGGTCATAGACGTCAGCCGGTCATAGACTTCAGCCAGTCATAGAAGTCAGCCGGTCATAGATGTCAGCCGGTCATAGATGTCAGTCGGTCATAGACGTCAGCCGGTCATAGACGTCAGCCACTCATGGATGTCAGCCGGTCATAGACGTCAGCCGGTCATAGACGTCATAGATGTCAGCCAGTCATAGATTTTGAACCTGTATTGATATGGTGAGAGGATGAGAGACATGTTACCAGGTGTGGCCATACCCCCCAGGTGCACCCCCAGTCATACCCTGACCCCTGCTGTATGCTGCTGTGGCTGCTTGTTATTCCTGTCCCTAACACTAGATGCACACAGACACTACCAGACCTACCTGGGGGGCCGGCTAACGCTGCCAATGTCTGCCGGCATGTGTTAATTCTAACACCACTACTGCGCTATAGACTTATTCCTGTGTAGCAGGACCCTTATGCGGCAGCCATTGCTTGATCTGGTACTGGGGCGATAAGCACTGATAACAGCAGTCACAATTGGTACCAGTTGTTACATAATGAACCCTAAGAATTCGGCAGTGAAGGCCAGGGAATTATTTCATTGGTCTAAAATACATTACACTAGGCGCCTATATCATACTGAAATGTAAACGCGCCAGGATTTGACTAAGCGCTGTTCTTGCATAAGGGCAGGGGAAATATCTCTTAAGCACTGAAAAGTACAAGCGCCTGTTGTGTATAAACACTCGCAGTAATCAGGCATCCGCAACTATAAGCCCCAGGGTGTATGTTCCCAATGGTACGGTACACCGGCCTGCCCAACACAAACCATGTGGTAGATCGCCTTATGTACTGGTATGGAGATAGATGGTGGATATTAGCCTTTTGATTCTTTAAACATTCTAAATGACTGAGGAGATATATCAACAGTAATATCTGTACGATCAATGACCGCCCGGGTAGAGACGTAATATGACACCAACAGATGGACACAAATTTTGAGTTCAGAAAGGTCCTTACTCCCACACACAGCTGTTTATATAAATGTACTAAATACTGGATTTTATTATCTTAAATTGTTTTTTGACATTTTAAATATCATTAATACTGAGTAATTATATCAACAGTTCCATCTGATGCTTGTGTGCTTAGACTCTGCAGTAAGTTCAATGCCCCCTCCCCCCCCCCCCGGGTAGACGTAATATGATACAATCACATCTGTACAAATACCACGTACAGAAAGGAGCCTCCTCCCACACAGAGCCGCGCGGTGACTTTACCTGGGAGACCGCAGACAGGAGACTGCTGCTTTTTACTGCATGTCAGTTCTTATATCTGGATGTATAGAGCTGTTTCCTGCAGTTTATGCTGCATCAAACTCTGATATAACAGGTGTTCTCCGAACAACCCTTAAAGGGCAGCATAATGCCCTTTTGTCAACATGAATGCATCATTCCAAACATATGGGCTTGATACACTACTGAAGGATTGATTGATTGATTGATTGATTGATTGATTGATTGATTTGTTAAAAGTCCTGACGTACATGTTAGTACCTTACAAGACTGTCTCAAGTTAGCAAGAATTCATCCACAAATAGTGGTAGTATGCCTTGCAGTCGGACACACATTTAAAGCCTGCTTTTCCAATACAGACTGCATCCATGATCTCTTCTATGACAGTGAACAAATCTATGGGGTGAGGGTAAAAACCGCTAGCAGGGCAGGTCCCCCTTCCCCTTTTCAATGATAGCGAGTGTTCTTTTATTTGCCTACCTGACCACACCCACATGGCCCTTCCTCCCGCGGCTCCCTCCGCAGCGTCCCGTATCCATGACAACTCCCCGGGTGGGGTACCCCAGGGACCGTCTCTAGGACGTAATCCTGGTCCCCGAGTACCCCCGTGTCCCCCTCCTCCTGCCCCTCACAGGCCGCCTCGTAGTAGAAATCTGCTGACTCATTCAGAGTGTCATCCCCGTAGTACTCGCTGGTATCAACAACTGCTGGTTCCCCGTCGGTGGCGACGGTTGGCTTGGGTACGTGAGTGAGGGGTACAAAGATGGCCGACTGGTGTCTGGGAGCGTAGAGACCCGGGTTGTAGTAGAAGTAGAACGGGCGGCTCGTGTCCCCAATCACCGGGTACAGGTACTGCGTGTTCATCGTGCTCGCAGGTAGGTCGGTGACCATAGGAATAAGGCTAAGGCCCTTTTACTCCTGAGGGCCTCAGGTTTAAACCAGAGACCAGCAGATATAAGATCTTTACTCCGGAGGTTGTCTGTCCAAGGCCCTTTACACATTAAGGTCTTCAGACTAAAGCCCTCTACTTCTGAGCAGCTATAAGCCCTTTACCTCAGAGGTTGTCTGTCCAAGGCCCTTTACCTATTTAAGTTTTCAGGATAAGGCCCTTTACCCCTGAGGCTAAGGCCCTTTCGTCTTTGATGTCCATTACTCCTGAGGATATCAGGCAAAGGCTCTTTAACCTGAGGGACTTAGCCTACTAACTTAGCCTACTTAGCCCTCAGGCTAAAGCCCTTTATTCTTGGGGACCTCAGGGCAGAGTCATTTTATTCCTAAAGCCAGCGGTCAAAGGGCCTTTACTCCTGACGCTCTCAGGCTAAGGGCCTTTACTTCTGAGGCCCTCTGTATAAGGTGCTTTTGCAACTGAAATTCTCTGCCTTTTGCAAATAAAGTCCACAGAGCTGAGGTCCTTTAGTGTACCAGTGCACTAGTAACTACCCACGCTGGTAGGTCGGCCCCTACACTGGGGCTTCACCTCTATACAGAGTCCACACAGGTAAGGTCATTCAACCCTGTATGTGCCTGTAACATGATGAGGTGTAGAGTAAGGGTCAGTGAATGTTGTGTCCTTATCCTGAGGTCATTACATCAGTTTACATCAATTAGGGTCCTTTCAGCTGGTGCTGCAATACACCTGAGGTCACTTGTGGTAAGGTTCACGTGAGGGTTTAATTACACTGTAACTACATCTGTATATACAGGTACTGATCCATCATCCAGATGAGAAGGCCCTTTCACTACATACCTGTAACTTACAAATGAGGTCACCTGTGGTAATATCCACATTTATGTCCTTCTCCAGGTGAAGGTTTGATTACAATATGAACACACCTCTCCATACATATAGGTACAGATTCATCCTCTAGGTGAGAAGGCTCTTAGACACCTGTATCCTACAGCTGAGGTCACCTGTGGTAATATCCCTAGTGTCCCTTTACCTAACACACCTGTACATACATACAGGTAGGCAGTGTTCCTAAGGTGAGGGCTTTACACACCTGTATCCTATAGCTGAGGTCACCTGTGGTTATATCGCTATGTTCCTCCAGGTGAGGGCTTTACACACCTGTACGTAACACACCTGTACCTTACACAGGTAGGTAGATATCCACATTGATGTCTTCCTCTAGGGTTTAATCACACTACCATACAGATAGCCACTGATCAATTATCATCTCCCAGGTGAGAAGGCCCTTACACTACACACCTGTAGCTAACACACCTGTACACAGTAGGCAGTGGTCTCCCACAGGTAGTTAACAGGCAGGTGAGAGGGTCCTTACACTTTAAAGCTGAGGTCACTAGTGGTAATATCCCTAGTGTCCCTTTACCTCACACACCTGTACATACATACAGGTAGGCAGTGGTCCCACAGGTAGTTAACAGGCAGGTGAGAAGGTACTTACACTTAAAAGCTGAGGTCACTAGTGGTAATATCCCTAGTGTCCCTTTACCTCACACACCTGTACATACATACAGGTAGGCAGTGGTCCCACAGGTAGTTAACAGGCAGGTGAGAAGGTCCTTACACTTTAAAGCTGAGGTCACTAGTGGTAATATCCCTAGTGTCCCTTTACCTCACACACCTGTACATACATACAGGTAGGCAGTGGTCCCACAGGTAGTCAACAGGCAGGTGAGAAGGTCCTTACACTTTAAAGCTGAGGTCACTAGTGGTAATATCCCTTTTGCTGCTACAAGTGAGGACTTTACACACCTTTACCTCACACACCTGTACAGAGGTAGACAGTGGTCTCCCACAGGTAGTTAACGTCCTGACAGGGAGGGGCCCTGCACTGCTCTGCCTCCCTCCTCCCTGGTCACTCCTCCTGTGTAGTGGATGGGGGGTCCCTCCTGGGTGTGTGTATGTGTGTGTGGGGGGGGGGGGCAGTATTCTGGCAGCATGAATACACTGGAGGGCACTATGGCGGTCACTCCACCTCCCAGGTCTCTCTGTTGCTGCTTTGTTTGGGTTGGTTATGAGTACATTTTGCATCTCTGCCCCAACCTGCCTGTTCTCATTAAAATCAGACAATCCTGCCGTAATACCTTTTGATTTACTGTATTTGACCTAATTAGTGCACTGACTCTTTATAAGTGTCCCTTTGTGCCTTATTCAAGACTTTTTCAGTTGTTTTTTTTCAGGTGATTTAACTCTTTTACCTACTACCACTTCAGTACTACACTATTTGTAGAGTGTATGGCAGGCTAAGAATGGCTCAGATTTCAGATTTTCTGTCAAATTGACTCTTAATTTCTAGCTGTATATTGTCCTACCTGTAGAGTGCATGTAGCTGTATACCGGGTACTGGAGGGACATGACACAGGTACAGGTGAGGTGGCCGGGGGGAGCGCGGCCCCCGGGCACCACCGGACGTCCACACAGGTATAGCACGGTGCTGTAACACCACACGGGGGGAGGTCAGGCCGCCCCGGGGGACGGGAACCGTGTCACCACAAAAACCTCCATGTCTGATAGAATGATGCTAGGTGTAATGTGTAAATGGTGGTATTAAACAGGGTCCTGTGATGAGGCCAGTAGGTGCTATGGTACTGCTAGAAGTGGCCACCAGGGGGCTGGGGGCATATTGGGCATATCAGGGGCCTTCCTTTAGTCCTCTACGACCGATAGCTCCTCACTCCTGCCTACATATCGCGGAACTATGATGAATTATTTTGTAAATACCATATTTTACAGTTTACACTATTTAATGTACCTTATGCGTGATACCGAGGGAAAAAACGTGTCAAGACAAAAAAGTGCAGGTCTGTAATGTATAGTATGGTATAGTAGGTCTGTAATGTATAGTATGCAATGAAAACTCACTGGCATCAAGGACTCCTTAAAGAGTTAACTTTAAAGGAGTGTAAGCATGAGTAGCTAATCTATTATTGATAGATTGAGTTGTTTATTTCATATTTTACAGGATGCTTTGTAATAAATAATGTAAAGAAGAGTAAAGTGTCGTGAACTTTACTCCAAAGTCTCAACATAACGGTGACCATACGTTTTACTCACACAACCAACCAACAACAGGAAAACTTCAAAGACCACACCTAACCCCATAAAGTCCTGACTTGTACCAACAATAGTTCATAAATCTACGCTGATATGTCTGATGTATGCGTTGGCAGCCAGACAGACAGGCTGTTCCACGCGGGGCGGGCGGAGTGTCCTTTATGCGTGGCTGACCACAGTTTTACCCCAAGGCTGCACGCGTGTGGGGCCTGGGTGTGTCAGTATGCGAGGGACTACCGTAAAACCTCTCTGATAAGCTGACATTTTTTGGTGATTTTAGGCTTGATTTGGCTTATAGCATTGTCTCAGAAAAGGGGTCGGCTTATAAGGGATTTTATGTGATGCTGAACCTTTATTTGTCTCTCAGTTTGAATCTTGGGGTGCGTACATTCTGTATTGAATACGGGTAGAGATCTTGATATGTAGTTTTACGACAAAAATGTTATATATATACATGTACAGTGTTGAAAGAAGGGTAGGGTAAAGTGGTGAGTGTTTTGACCAATTCTCCAATGCTAGAGGGGGATGGTTAGTCATAGAAGATGATTGGGGATGGTGAGTAGGAATCAGGTATGAGATGAGATATTAATGATCTAAATTGGCCCTAATATAATATAATTTGGCGTATAATACTCTCTCGAAGTGAGGGGTCGGCTTATAAGTGAGGTTGGTTTATCAGAGGCTTTACGGTATGTGTGTGTGTGTGGGGGGGGGGGGGGGGGGGGGAGCCCTAAGCAACACCACCACACAAACTCTACTTTCGAGGTTTTTCACAGAAAGTGCCGCTGGACAAGGCGCTTAGTAATATACACAGTCATTAGGGATGGGCCCCAGTGGTGCTGCATGCATGCATCATGCCGGCTCTACAGGGCTGATACACTCCTGAAAGGGCAGCATGATGCAGTGCAGTGCCGTGCCATTGAGTGGCTCACCGGTACTGCATTTAGGTACAATGCAGCACTATGGTGCCCTCAAAGAGTGGATGTAATGAGTTTTTCCTATCATTTTCACTTCAGAAAGTGTGTTTTTTTTTCACTCCTCTGAATTGAATATTCCAAGCCTTGTTACAGCCCTCGGCACATCCTTCAACATGACAAAAACTCATTAGACCCACAGAGCCCCTAGCGGGTGTTCTAGGAACCAGCGCACCCTGAGGGCACCATGGTTAGTCAGGACAAGCACTGAGGTCTAAGGTCACTGAACTGTAATATTATCTCCAGATTAACATATCATTTTATCTTGAGTGAGGCTATGGAAATATGATTTACCAATGATGAGCATTTCTCCCCAATAATTAGAACATTTGCCCAAAAATTGTCATTTCTGCCCAATATTTAGTACACCTGCCCAAAAATTAGCATTTGTACCCCAAAATTAGCTATTTACCCAAATATTAGCAATTCTACCCAAATATTAGCAATTCTGCCCAATATTTGCCCAATAATTAGCATTTCTGCCCAAATATTAGCATTTCTGCCCTTGGAAATATTAGCATTTCTGCCCAAATATTAGCATTTCTGCCCTTGGAAATATTAGCATTTCTGCCCATATATTAGCAATCCTGCCAAATAATTAGCATTTCTGCTCAATCATTGTCCTATTTATCCAATAATATATATATACATTTGGCCAGTAATGTGCATGCTGCAGGCAGTGTTACTGTACCTCCTTGTTGTCCAGGCGGTGCCCGTTGAGTTGGTGGTGGCTGAGGGGTCCGATGTCCCACACCCCCTGCAGCATCACACTGCCACCTAGACACAGCTTACATAGGTGTAACATGGTCACAGCACAGTCAGCTAGTGCAGCATAGTCACAGCATAGTCACAGCATCACACTGCCACCCAGACACAGCTTACACAGGTGCAGCATGGTTATAGGTACAGCATGGTCACAGCAGAGTCTACTCCAGTCTTACTGTGGTAGAGCTACACATAGCTTAGACAGTTGTAACATGGTTATAGGTGTAACAGGGTCACAGCAAGTACAGCTTAGTCCAGTCCTACTGTGGTAGAGCCTCACACAGCTTACACAGGTGTAACATGTTTATAGTATAGTCCTATAGAGTCAGCTAGTACAGCATGATCACAGCATCACACTGCCGCCTAGACACAGCTTACACAGGTGTAACATGGTCACAGCAAGTACAGCATAGTCACTACCTATAGCGATGACTCGGTTTTCTCCGTATGGGCGGCCATGTTAGTTCTGAGCTCGCAATCTATTGTGAGACTTAAGCAGTGACCAGACACTCACACACCATAGCTTCCGGAGAACAGGCTGCAATACCAGCACAGAACCAAGGTCTCACGAGATTGCTGGTGTCCGTGTACACAGAGTGGTCGCAGGAACAAGTCCGATCCCGGTAGAGGCCTATACAGCATAGTCACAGCTAGTACAGCATGGTCTGGTACAGCCTCACACAGCTTACACAGGTGTAGCATGGTCACTATTCTGCTAAGATGTCACCTTTCCTTTTGATTGTGAGAGCACCTTTCATGATCAATCCTATAATGATTGTGAATTGTCTTTAGATACAGCTCCCCTGCACAGTACAACTAGGTTAAAATTCTCCCAGTGGAGCTGCTCCTTTCTCTGCTCACAACTGCTCAGTGCCATTCCCACAGCATAGGTCTACATGTTGTAATCCTGATGTTTATAAAGTGTTCATACTTTTTTGGTAGTCATGGTAACACAAAATACCATTGTGAGTGGAAGTATACATGTAAAAGAGTGTGGTTATATCACAGACAACCTTATATCTATAGGTTATAACTAGGTATAAAGTCACTTATGTCAGTGAGTTCATCAGTGTCAGGTATTGGTACATGATGCCCCCGTAGTACTAGCACCTAGTGCCTGGTACACCATCATAGCCCACTGTTACTACATGTATTGTCAACAGGACACACAGACAGCACACAGCCCCATGTGTCCATTGTCAGTTATTGCCAATACTTCACGTCCCACCACCACTCGGTCACGCGGCACAAAAAGGCAATATGTTCACTTAAAAACACCGTATCCCGGGTAACCACACAATCTGTTGGTGTTATGGTCATTCTGAACGAGCTGAGTCGACCAATATACGTATCCAATTGGTTTGAGCCTTCAGCAGAGGCATCACTCTCCTAGCAGAGTCTTAGTGGTAGACTAGGACATGAAGCTGACCTAGATACGGCCGGTGGCTAAACATGGCCGCATCCAGACAGAGACTACTACCGACCATTCTGCCACATAGCGTCTCAGGACAGAGTGGCCTACATGTTGAGGTATGGGGAGACTCGAGACATTCTAAATGAGCCGAGTTTACCAATATAATCTTAGTATGCGATAGACCAAGATGCGAACCTAGACATACATTAGCTGCTGGTTGCTAAAGATGGCTTCAAATGTATAGAGACTACTAATGACCTTGGTGCCACCTACAGTCTCAGGACAGAGTGGTCTCCATGTTGAGGAGGCAGCCTCAGACTAGAACATGAAGCTGACCTACCGTAAAACCTTGCGTATAAGCCGCGGCTTGTACACGAATCAGATCGCCAGTGCGGCTTATAGGATTGGCACAGAGTCAGAGTGCGGCTTATATGCGAGTTTTTGTTCCTATAGTACAGTATAAAAATCACCAGAATCAGATCACTGGTGCGGCTTATAGGATCGGCCCAAAGTCGGGGTGCGGCTTATACACGAGCTAGGCTTATACGTGAGGTTTTACGGTAGATGCACATTTATAAGCGGCCAATCACAGCCGCATCCATACAGAGACTACTAATGACCATGCTGCCACCTTGTGTCTCAGGACAGAGTGGCCTCTATGTTAAGGTATGTACAGGGCAGGTGCCTCCAGCAGGTCTGGTAGACCCTGGAGGTGGATGACAACACTGGGCCCCGGCCGGGGTTATGTCCACACGGACCGTGTGAATCTGTTTACATCAGTGTACAGGAGGCACAGGGGTAACAGGGGTGGTGGCCGTATTCACTGCGCCTCATACGTCAATGTCACAAGCCGCTCTACAGGTAGCCAAAGTCAATTTCCGTCAACAACGCTCATTTCTTTTATATCATTATTCGTCTGAACTAGGTCAGTAGTTTTACTCATGTGAGAGGAAATACAAATTCCTGGTAACGGTGGAAGTGTGGCCTTCACTTGTAGAGACCCGCCACCAACTACTGGGCAGGGTTTCCTCCTCACAGTAGGACATGGTGGGCATACCACAGGCAACATCCGAGAATACAGGAAACGCTTACCTCACAATGTCTCCTAATGTTGACTTATAGAGGCTACTTCTAGTTAGCCACAGTTCAGAGAACAGGCTTCTCATTCCCACTAATAAAAGAGAACTTTATAAAATGTGCCTAAGTATCTTCATGTATAGTTGGATTTTTTTTTCTGTGCACAGTGCTATATCCAGAACTGGGCGATAATGGCAGAAATAGATGTCTGCTGGGCAAAATGCAGACAAATGGCGCCAAAACAGATGATGCCAGGCCCTGTGTGAAGCACCTGTAGGGTTGGTGGTGCAGGCGGCTAACAGACGGTCAGGGGGGTCTTTATGTCATTAGTCCCACCCTGACCCCGCTGTATGAGTTAGTGACCACAGACACCACCAGGGGGCATCCATCACCTTCATTAACACACACCAGGTGGTGCCACCTCCTCCATACCACGTACGGCTTCTCCTACTACACAGTCACACATCATGGTTAACGGTACACATGGTGTCTATACAGAAGTCATAGTAACCACGACATTGAAGCCACTGTAACCAAGGCTGCAGGTTATGGCCGAGAAGGTCATGGTCACCAGGAAAATTATAATGGTAACTAAGTTTACGTAGTAATGGTAACTATGGTAACCAAGTCTCAGATGTCATTGTAACCAAGTCTCAGATGTCATGGTAACCAAGTCTCAGGTGTCATGGTAACTAGATCTAAAATGTCATGGTATCCAAGTCTCAAATGTCACGGTAACCAAGTCTCAGATGCCATGGTACCCAAGTCTCAGATGTCATGGTATCCAAGTCTAAAATGTCATGGTAACCAAGTCTCAAATGTCACGGTAACCAAGTCTCAAAAGTCATGGTAACCAAGTCTCAGATGTCATGGTAACCAAGTCTCAGACGTCATGGTAACCAAGTCTCAGGCGTCATGGTAACCAAGTCTCATTATGTCATGGTAACCAAGTCTCAGATGTCATAGTAACCAAGTCTCAGACATCATGGCAACCAAGTCTCAGACATCATGGTAACCAAGTCTCAGGCATCATGGTAACCAAGTCGCAGGCATCATGGCAACCAAGTCTCAGACATCATGGCAACCAAGTCTCAGGCATCATGGTAACCAAGTCTCAGGCATCATGGTAACCAAGTCTCAGGCATCATGGCAGGTAGAATTTATGGTCCCTAAATGCTGGCTGCAGGCTGCTGTGTGTATTATGTCACGCTGGTTGTACATCTATTATTCTCTATTGTCTACAGCTGTTTCCTGGATGTAGAGTTCAGGCCAAGCTGAATGCCAAGTGCCACATTGCCAGCAGAGATGCCTTGATAAATGGTTTTTACATATATCTAATTCACAATGTTGGCATAAACATAGCATCCAGCATTTAAACTGTACTGATTGTGAATTAGAGCTCAGATTCTGGCTCCTATCTGTAGTTTTTCCTTACTTCATGTGTCATTATATCGCATTATAACATTGGACATGGTTCAAACTGAGGCACAGGGCTGCCTGCTGCAGTCCATTATGAGTTCCCATAGTAATGCTGCTGTTGGCACAAGTAGTGGTAGTAAATACAGAACAATACGTCTCCCCCCCCCCTCCTCTCGGCCCGCTTCCACTGGCCGCACACCCCAGCAGCCTGCGACTAACATGGTCTCCACGCTCCACTACCTTGTTTACATGTGGTTGCTATGGAGACCGGAACGCCTCCCCTTGGTTACCCGCTCCATGTGTTGTGGTTGCTATGGTGAGGCCAATCACCCGGTGACGACGTATTTCTCCGTCCACAGCGTTAGGTCGTGTAAAGGTATGCTGAATGAGGCACTGGAGGAATGCCACAGCTAAGTGGGGGGAGAGCTACAGCTTAGTGGGGGGAGAGCCACAGCTAAGTGGGGGGAGAGCTACAGCTTAGTGGGGGGAGAGCTACAGCTAAGTGGGGGGGAGAGCTACAGCTTAGTGGGGGGAGAGCTACAGCTAAGTGGGGGGAGAGCTACAGCTAAGTGGGGGGGAGAGCTACAGCTAAGTGGGGGGAGAGCTACAGCTTAGTGGGGGGAGAGCTACAGCTAAGTGGGGGGAGAGCTACAGCTAAGTGGGAGGAGAGCTACAGCTTAGTGGGGGGAGAGCCACAGCTTAGTGGGGGGAGAGCCACAGCTTAGTGGGGGGAGAGCTACAGCTTAGTGGGGGGAGAGCCACAGCTTAGTGGGGGGAGAGCCACAGCTTAGTGGGGGGAGAGCCACAGCTTAGTGGGGGGAGAGCCACAGCTTAGTGGGGGGAGAGCTACAGCTTAGTGGGGGGAGAGCCACAGCTTAGTGGGGGGAGAGCCACAGCTTAGTGGGGGAGAGCCACAGCTTAGTGGGGGGAGAGCTACAGCTTAGTGGGGGGAGAGCCACAGCTTAGTGGGGGGAGAGCCACAGCTTAGTGGGGGGAGAGCTACAGCTTAGTGGGGGGAAGCCCTCTAGTTAAGGATGTCCCAACATGTACCTGAACCTATACAGAGGTAGCTGGATACATTATGTGGGCGTCCATTGCTTCAACTGGTACTGGCGAGATAACCACTGATAACAGCGGTCACATGGGTATCAACTGTTACATAATGCATCCTAAATATTCTGCAGTGAATGCAGGGTGTTATCCGATTGGTTGATAATGCATCCAGCTACACACCTATACAGAGATGGGTTATGCTGCATCATCTCTACAGCTCCAGTGGAAGTCCTTGCAGCAATGACCATAATGCTTCAGGCAGATCATTGATACATATCTTGAAAACACTGTCCACTGAGGTCACCATCTTCACATTATCCTGACATTCTTGTGCTGATATTGTGAGAGGTAGATGTGCTAGTTTACCAGTAGCTGTCCCCTTGTCCCTGTGTGTGTGTGTAGGCTGTATGTGTATGTGTCAGAGTGGTGTGTGTGTGTGTGTGTGTGTGTGTGTGTGTGTGTGTGTGTGTGTGTGTAGGCTGTGTGTATGTGTCAGAGTGGTGTGTGTCTTAGCTCTACATGCAGCATGCAGCACAGTCTGTTACTGACCACCACACACCACCACACAGCATCCATCTTACTCAACTCCTACAACACTCCACTACAGCTCAGTTTTTGCTATTATTGACCTTGTTCTCTCCACATATGATGTATGTCATGTCCAGGTGACGACAGGGGACAGCTATCCTGTCTACACTAAGGAGTTGGGCAGCATTCAGGATGACCTTGTGCTTGACCTACAGTTATACCACCTTCTTACAGCTATCCTGTCTACACTAAGGAGCTGGGCAGCATTCAGGATGACCTTGTGCTTGACCTACAGTTATACCACCTTCTTACAGCTATCCTGTCTACACTAAGGAGCTGGGCAGCATTCAGGATGACCTTGGTGTCAGCTCTGGAGGAGCATCTCCAGTGACGTAACAGACACACTCCATATGCCATCAGTGTTAGTCCCACTGTCACACATAAAATTTACCCAAGAGTAGATCCTTGGGGGACTCCATGTGAGTGTATTTTTTTAAATCTTGTAGACAGCCTTCCTTCCTGGATGCTGGAATTGATGAGCGTATTGATCCCGATCACTGTCCGCGTGGAGTTGTGTCGTAGTAGCGGCCTGTTAGTAGCGGCTCGTTGGTCTGTGACCATGTGGACGGCTGAAGGACCATCATTGACCCCCCCCCCCCCCATCCCGTCAGCGTACCACACACGAGCACACGGCAGCCCGCACCACGTGCTGACACTTCCTGCATGCATTAAACCATCTTCGTCTTCAGAAACACAGCAATGGATGTTTTCATTGAGCGGCATGGCAGATAGTTCTTCTAAATTACACTATTTATTGCATCATTTCAATAACCTCATATGGCATAGCATATACTTGAATTATGTATAACATGCAGGTCTTCCAACTAAGTATTATTGGGAGAAATATGTCCTCCCCCCTCCAACAAGAGGACCTAAGTTATTTTGGTCCACTATCTTTTTGTACCCCCCCCCCTATATACACACACTAACATCCCTGTTGTTGCCCACTGACCAGTGTCTCAGCCCTGCCCAGTGCCCAGTACAGCTCCTAGTGGTGCCACCTGGGTGAGGTGCAGGCAACTAGTCAGCCTTTCAGACATACATTATGTGGTATTGGGGATGATGCATACCTTTATATTAGAATCACTATTAACATACATATGTTGTTTCAATTTAATTTCTGTGGTTTTAGTAAAATTTTCTAGAATTATTTACCATCCAAAATATGATACAAATGTAACAGGGGGCCCCACAATACATGTTCATTCTGATCTTCTTCTGTAGATCTGCCATCTTCCACTATAGATGCGTGTACCTGTCACTGCATTAACCACTGCTAGAACTGACCCCAGATATATAGCTTTTTGTTAATCCGCGACCTGTGACCCCCTGGCCTTATAATACCTACTACATCAACCCACATCACACACACCTGGCCACTGTGTGTGCCTATAGGAGGTAAACAGCCGCTACAGGGGGACAAGATGGCCGCCTACAGAGCATGGTCTCACACAGTGCTACAGGGGGACAAGATGGCCGCCTACAGAGCATGGTCTCACACAGTGCTATAAGGGGACAAGACGGCCGCCTACAGAGCATGGTCTCACACAGTGCTATAAGGGGACAAGATGGCCGCCTACAGAGCATGGTCTCACAGCACTACAGGGGGACAAGATGGCCGCCTATAGGGGGCAAGATGGCCGCCTACAGAGCACGGTCTCAAACAGTCTCATATACCTCTACAAAGATCAGCTGTTACTTGTTGTCGTCTTACAGGGGGACAAGATGGCCGCCTACAGGGGAGAAAAATGGCCGCTCACAGGGGGACAAGATGGCTGCTCACAGGGGGACACGATGGCCGCCTACAGGGGGCAAGATGGCCGCCTGCAGAGCACGGTCTCACACTACCTTATATAGCTCTACCTTATATCAGCTGTTACCTGTTGTCTCGCTGGAGGAGCACCTTTTTCATTGGCCCCCACAGCTGGTCAGCAGATCAGCATTCCAGGTCTGTGCGGGCTGACCCCGCTGACCTCTGCTGACAGTAACACGACCCCACCTGGTGGGTGTCTCCTACACTACCCCGGGAGGATCCACCTCCTACACAGACCTGTTACACCGGGCGGCATCAGCTAACCATGGCCACTTTATCTTGGTGTGGGGGCTTTGTCTTCTCTGTACAATGCTGGAGGCTGTGGTGAGGGAGTAATATGAGGACAGTATTGTGAGGAGGCGGTTAGACCGGCGGCAAAATCTACCATGACTAGTCTCACAAGTGTCTATTATTATCATTATTTCTGTCTCGGCATAGAGATGAGATCACCTCCACGGCCATTGCTAAGAAGTTACCTGTGCCTACTCCCCCTCCTCCCCCAAAGACCATTTCTAGTTACCCCCTCCCTGAGAGTGCTGTCTATATTAAACCCAGGTGACTATCTGTAACAACTTGGCCATAGCTGAAAGTGTTTTGTCATCCTGACAAGGTCATAAGGTCATGGTGGGAACACCAGGTTAATCTGACCTGACCTCTGAGCCAATTCAAGGTCAAGCTAGAGCTGACAATATGGGAATACAACTCATCGATGTTGGCCACCTACCCATATCAAACCGTAAAGTTTGGGTCACCTTTCTAGCCTCTACTTGAGAGCGGGACTGCATTGAAGAGATTGCTGCACGTTGTGCTCTATATAACTTGTAAGATACACTGACTGGGCTATTTATACCTCACAGTATCTCTGTATCTCAATGGCTGGGAGTTTAAACCCTTTAAGGGCAGCATAATGCTCTTGTACAGACCTTTTGTTGATCAGCATGATGCATGAATGCATCACCAGTCAGTAACTCACTTGTGCTGCATTCATGTATCATACAGACACTAAAATATTGATAAAATTCTGAGGGGTTGGCATGATACACCAATGCAGCACTGATAAGTTACTTGCTGGTGCTGCATTATACCATCTTGAAACGTTTTGTGTGACCGAGTGGGTATCCATAAATATATCACTGTTAACTTACCGACCTTGGTGAGGTTTAAAGATGGTCAGACCAAAAGATGCTTACCTGAAAAATACAAATGAACAGTGCGTTAGATATATCAAGACATAATACATAGACGGCATTCAATACAGAGACTTGCGGCATCGTGCCATCCTTAACCCTCAATGCCGATTAAGGGCATGATGCATTAAGGCATTGTGCTGTCCTTAAAGGGTTAAAGAGTTAATATGGGGTAGAAGCAGGATTGCTGCTCATGGTCGGGTGGCCGTCTTTATACGGTATCATGTTTAGTATGATATGTACCACTATTACTGCACCCAACAACTATATCCACGAACATATTCAGTCAGATGTGTCATGTTTTCTACACCCAACCATCGTGTATACTGTACCATCGGGTTTAAGTGCCGGGTTTTGAATAAGTGCCGGTCTTGTATAAGCGCCAGGGGTATGGGGGTTTTGAAATAATTGAATCTTAAGCACTAAGTATAGATCTCGAATAAGCGCCTGTCTTGTATAAGTGCCGGGGGTAAATACCTCTCCAAAGTTATAAGCGGCAGGGGGCTTAAACCCGACGGTACGGTAAGCACCCTGGTGCTTATATAAGACATGCGCTTATTCAAAATGTACCTTCAGTGTTTGGGAGATATTTCAACAAGTCCTTACCCCTGGCGCTTGAACAAATATGGCACATATTCAAAACCTGGCGCTTAAAGTTGTTTAGCACCCAGAAGAAGCAAGCTCTGAGCACTGCCCATTTCGCCTTGTAATATGTAAAGTCATTATATTGGACATTGACCTTCAACACTTTAACGGCAGCATGATGCATCAATTCTACATACATGCTAATTTAATGATGCACCAGATAAATAGAAGACAATCACCTGAGTAATGCCAATTAATATGGACTTATTTGCTGCTTATGTCTCCGAAATCATTTCCACGGAAATAATCTATATTCAGCTGTTAAGAAATAGTAGTCGATCGGGAGATGATTTGAATGCACTTTTCAAAAAATGACTCTTCTTTTTTTCTGTAGATACATTATTCTGTCTGTATCAAGACCAGAGAATCTCACCTGGTTGTCAATGGTGGGTAATACAGACAAGACGCAATGGTACACCAGGGTACTATAGTATACCTCTAGTACTGCCTGGTGCGTGGGAACTGGGCCTGTGGTGTGTGTATGTGGTATAGGGGGAGGGCACTAGGGGTGGGGGGGCACTAGGGGTGGGGGTGACTGGTAATGTAGACATACCTAGAGACCCTGGGAGGTATGGAGAGGTGATATCTTGACCCTTTAAGGATGGCATCATGCCTTAATGCGTGGGCGTCATGATGCATGAATGCAGCCCTGGAGAGTAACTCCCCAGGGCTGCATTCATGCATCATGTCGACCATATGGGGTTGCGACACTCCCAAAGGGTCGACATTTTGCACTAATGTAGCACTGGCCGGCATTGGTGCATCATAAAGACAACATCCATCTTTTAATGGTTAAACAGCGGTCAGAGTTCCGTTCAGCGGTGGACCCTGGTATATTATACCGGTAGTAAGAAACACCAGTCCCATTTATATGTTATGTTTCATGGACACATCAACTACCGGTAACTTTTTTTCTTGGAAAAGTCTTGGCAACACGTTGTATGTGTTGGTGCTACGGCTGTCAGAGCCCCAGTACATGAGTACATGCGGACTGTGTAGAGGGACTGACTTGTACACCCACCCGTCACACATGTGCATGACTGACACTCTTCTTCCTTTATCAATGACCTTCTCTATAGATGAGTTATCCATTCATAATTTCCTCAGTCATAAAAAAAGACTTGCCTCCTGTGATCTGAGTAATCAGCTATAAAGCCAGACCAAAAACAAAAGTTTGCCAATGGATTTAGCGGACCTTATTTTCGGAAATGGATTTTTTTTCTTTTGAAAAAGAATTTGTCAAAAAGTTTTCGCTCGCATCATTTTTTTTTTAATCAAGAATGTTTTTTTTTTTTAAATTTCGTCCATAGCTTCTCCCGGATGAACAAATTAATTTTGTCGTTATGGGTTCTCTGTGAACTTTTGCCAGAGCCGCTCCACTTTAAAAATCCATTGACAAAAAAAAAAAAAAAATTTAAAAAAATTAGGCCCGCTCGCTCAAGCACTGGCTCTTTGGACTCATTCAAATTTTCCCAATAAAGATCCCTTCTAGTCTGCCTTCCCCCCCCCCCCCCCCCCCCCCCATTTCTTCCCTCTGCCCTGCCCCGTGTGTGAGTGCACTGACGGCAGTCATGCAGACCGCGTGTACCTGGAAGCTGCCCTGTCACGTTATACACACCCACAACACCATCACACGCACACACCTGCATACCTCTACAGGACGGGCTTAGTATGGGGGGTTACCCCCACCCCCTTTATAGGTCACCAGGAAGCAATTATTATTCCTCTATGTTTCTATATAGCATAATACACAAAATCAGCCAATAACAATTTTTTTGGCCATAGTCTTAGCGCTAGTCTAGTTAAACAATCCCTCACACACAATGTTTCAGCCTCAATAAACGAGTTGACCGTGAAAATCTCAAGAAAGTCACTTTTATGTACAGGTAGTCCCATTTTGCCCTGTTTTGGGCCTAAAATCGACCTTTGGCCACATCAGTTTTTGCATGCCTCAGAAATTCCCTAACCCTTTACATAGCATAAAACTACATGTACTATTCTATCTAGAGGGTACTTGGGGAACACCTGTGAAATTTTTCACAATTTTAGCCATTTTTGTTTCATCTGAAATATAACCCAATCAGCAGCCAGAACTCCCTTCAATGCAGACCAGAATACCATATGACTCGGTAGATGGCGCCATTTACTTCCACGTGACCACCAGGTTAACATGTTAAGGACCGTACAGAGTTCTGGGGAGTTATCCGAGTAGCTTCTTGGTGCCTTACACACCTACAGCGACTCTCTACATTCTGCGTCAGAGGGGGAATGACAAGGCCTCTCTGTGGGGTTCAAATCTGTGACACGGTCTGCAAAAAAGGCCCTTAGTGCAGAGTGAACTAAGATCCCTTTCCCCAGTACACTATTACTGTAGCAGAGTCATCGATCATCCAATAGTTTTGGTCTAGACTCAAGTCCAACTTTGTAAATTACGGTAACATAACTACGAGGTTGCTAGGGTTGAGGAAGGTGCAGCACACTGCAAGACCAGTTTCAGTTTCAGTAAAAACAACAGACTATACTACTACCCAGGTACGCAAATATATTAAATTTCGGTCTAATGAATCTATCATGGTACAACTACCTAACCACGTGGAGGCTTTGTTTGCCCCCCAATCATCACCCTGTGACGTAGTACCAGAGGAAACTTTAACCTCTGCTATACTTATAACCTGAGCGGCCTGAGTGTATGGGATCGTCACAACACTCTACTGCTGACCAGGGCGGCTGGTACACGGCTCAATGAGCCTATAATTATAACCTGAGCGGCCTGAGATGTACATGTCTGTGATCGTAACCACACTCTACTGCTGACCAGGGCGGCTGGTACACGGCTCAATGAGCCTATAATTATAACCTGAGCGGCCTGAGATGTACATGTATGTGATCGTAACCACACTCTACTGCTGACCAGGGCGGCTGGTACACGGCTCAATGAGCCTATAATTATAACCTGAGTGGCCTGAGATGTACATGTATGTGATCGTAACCACACTCTACTGCTGACCTGGGCGGCTGGTACACGGCTCAATGAGCCTATAATTATGACCCGAGCAGACTGAGATGTATGGGATCAGTGTTAGTGCCAGATTGACTGCAGACAAGGCGGGTGGGCTGAGCAATAATACACAAGTAGCAACAAACAATTAAGAATATAACAATTGCATATAGGGAACTAGGACCTTTAGCACTTGGGCCAATGGGGCAGGTTATCCGCATACAGGTGGCAGGGGAGGACTACTACCTGAGTAGCACTTAACGCAGACTAAGGGCTCGAGGGGTCTGACTAAGGGAGCTCCGGGTATAGACAATGTGCACAGTTGGACCCTTGATCACTGCCCAATGCTAAGTGAATGGAGGGTACGGCCAAGGCAAAGTCAATGGGCCGTAGCACCTAAATATGACCAGTTCTTCCCTTACACAGTAAGGGAAACTGGTCAATAAGTATATGCAAGTGTATAAAGACTATTTCCATACAGATAGATACCATTAAACCTCACATATAGGCCGCGGCTAGTACGCGAGTCAGATCGCCAGTGCGGCTTATACGCGAGTTTTTCCTCATATAATACAGTACAAATGTCACAATTATCAAATCACCAGTGCGGCTTATAGGATCACACTTAAGTGGGGGTCCTGATCTGTGTACTGGTCTACCAACAGACCAGCTAATCATCTCATGGGCAGTCTACCCTAGTTGGTAATTTATCAAAATGTTAAATAACAAATAGGAATAAGGGCATGTACGTGAGGAGTCTTTCATGGTTGTGGTTGACCTCCAGAGTCGTCTACAGGGTCAAGCTCATTTCAGTCTGCATTAATATCTAAAAAAAAAGAGCGGCCCATAACAAGAAATGCCTTTAGTATCTTGTAGGACTTACCGGTACGAACAGTGTCGGTATTCATTCTATGACCACTTTCAATGTGTATGTCACCCAACCCTTTGGGGACGGCATGCTACCTCAGTCCTCAAGGCTTCAGGTACATGTGTCGTCACCAAGGCAGTAACTTACCGGTAAGGAACTGTGTTATATCAACCGAGGAGACATGATGCATGGATGCAGCACTGGAGGGGCTTTACAGGGTAAAGCTTAATTGTCATGATAGAAATACACCCACTTCCATTTAGACTGGCCCCGTCTGTGAGCCCAACTCCCACTACTCCCCCTGCCTTGGTTACACTAGAAGAAAATGCATTTCGATAAAAGTCAGTTTTTTCCCTTTTTTTTTAAATCAGGGACTTTTACAACTCCATTTCGAGAAAAGTCAGTTTTCTTCCCTTTTTTAAAGATCAATGACTTGTGCACGTCTAACTTTTAATGTATACATGAAGACACAGTAACAACCCCAAATACTGCCTAGTCATGTATGGTATGATACTGTCGGCAACACACCTCCTACAAAGGACACTGTCACACAATAAACACGTACTGTAAGCCGCTTGTGGCTGACCTCACCTGGTCTCCATGGTTACATGATAACTACACACATGTTTTACGGCATTGTCAGCGACAAGCCGCTTTACACAACGTCTTGTACCCTGTAGGGGCCGCATAGGGCTTTAATGTAGTGTACCCTTTGTCACCATGATGCATGGATGCAGCCCTGGTGAGTAACCTTCCAGTGTTAAATCAATGCATCATGCCAACGCCACAGGTTGAAATACTCCCGAGGGGTCAGCATGATGCTTGACTGAAGCAATGGTGAGTTACTCGCCAGGTCTGGATTCATGCACCTTGACCACAAATGGCCATATAGCATTGAAGCACTTTGGGGGCCTTAAAGGGCTAAAAGCAGCGTGAATTCGTCACGACTTTTACACACTAGAACCAAAGTATGCTGGCAGGACTTGAGACAAAACGTTGATGGGAGTTGTATGAAACCACATCTATAGACCCAGGCAGCAAGAAAGAGTGACTTTTTCATAATAATATAACATTGTTTGTAATGGCTATATTTGGAAAATTCTCATAACAGGAGATTCACAGAATAATTATCTTCCAAATAGTATTAGTACAATGTGTGTTTGTGTGGTTATATTCATGTAATAGTAGGTCACACTTCAGAAATGCTCAAAAACGTTATCAACAACTTTTCAGAAAAGTGACCCTTTCTTGCTGCTGGGTCTATAGGGCATGGCTGTTTATGTCTCAATATAGACGGGTTGGGTTAACATCTTTTTAACAACAACATGTGAATGACAGTTTTTCTATGTTTCCTCTACCCCACTGGCGACAGGAGACAAACTTCCTCAGAATCCTGAAGATGTTTCTCCACTTCACCAAGCCCAACCCCCCCCCCCCACCTTTTTTACCTGCCCCGTAGTAATAGGATCTATAGGTATGCTTGTTTACCTACACCCCAATCCACCAACCCATCTCTCACAGTATACAGGTATTCTTGGATCACCTGTGAATTCTTAGAACAGCCGTACACAAATGTACAGAGTTAGGGTGTGCTTAACCCGTATAGGGTAAGGAAGGACGAGATCAAGGTCGGAGGTTCTACCCCAAAAATCCCAACCACCCCTACCCATATCCCAAGGGGAACAGCCACAAATGATGTCACTGATTTTGGGACTTTTTTCAAACACCCCCCCACCCTCCTCCCCAACTACCACCATTCACTACTTTGGGTAGCTACTTTGAATAGATCGGGGGTGGTGGGGGGGGGGGGGGTGGTGGGGCAGTCCCCCAATGTGTCATGCTGATCAACAAAAGGTCTGTACAAGGGCTATCATAGACATGTGGTGGAGCGTCCTCAGGGCCAACTGTCATAAGACCTATTGTCCACAGGGCTCCTGATCCACGTACTGCTCTACTGAAGGTACCAACAGACCAGCTAGTCATCTCATGGGCAGTCTACCCTAGTTGGTATTTTATCAAAATGTTAAATAACAAATAGGAATAAGGACATGTACGTCAGGAGTCTTTCATGGTTGTGGTTAACCTCCACAGTCGTCTACAAGGTCAAGCTCATTTCAGTCTGCATTAATATCTAAAAGAGAGCACCCCATGACAAGAAATGCCTTTAGTATCTTCTAGGAATTACGAACCGTGTCGGTTTTTATTTTATGACCACTTTCAATGTGTATGTCACCCAACTCTTTGGGGACGGCATGCCAGCTCAAGACTTCAGGTACATTTGTCGTCACCAAGGCAGTAACTTACCAGGAAGGACCTGTGTTAGAGCAACCAAGGAGACATAACGCATGGATGCAGCACTGGAGAGGGTTTACAGGGTAAAGCTTGTCTTAGAAATACACCCACTTCCATTTAGACTGGCCCCGTCTGTGAGCCCAAGTCCCACTACTCCCCTGCCTTGGTTACACTAGAAGAAAATGCATTTCGATAAAAGTCAGTTTTTTCCCTTTTTTTTTAAATCAGGGACTTTTACAACTAACTTTCAATGTATGCATAAAGACACAGTAACAACCCCAAATACTGCCTAGTCATGTATGGTATGATACTGTCGGCAACATACCTCCCACACAATAAACATGTACAGTACTGTAAGCCGCTTGTGGCTGACCTCACCTGGTCTCCATGGTTACATGATAACTACACGCGTGTTTTACGGCATTGTCAGCGACAAGCCGCTTTACACAACGTCTTGTACCGTCTTGTACCCTGTAAGGGCCGCATAGGGCTTTAATGTAGAATACCCTTTGTCACCATGATCCAAGAATGCAGCCCTGGTGAGTAACCCTCCAGTCCTAAATCCATGCAGGTTGAAATACCCCCGAGGGGTGGTTATGGTGCATGATGCATGGGTACGACAACTCACCAGGTCTGGATTTATGCACCTTGACCACAAATGGCCATATAGCATTGCAGCACTTTGGGGGCCTTACAGGGCTATAAGCAGCGTGAATCTGTCACGACTTTTACACACTAGAACCAGAGTATGCTGGCAGAACGTCAGGCAACACTTTGATGGGAGTTGTATAAAACTACATCTATAGACCCAGGCAGCAAGAAAGGGTGATTTTTTAATAATAACATAACATTGTTTGTAATGGCTATATTTGGAGATAACAGGAGATTCACAGAATAATTATCTTCCAAATAGTATATAGTACAATGTGTGTTTGTGTGGTTATATTCATGTAATAGTAGGTCACACTTCAGAAATGCTCAAAAACTTTATCAACAACTTTTCAGAAAAGTGACCCTTTCTTGCTGCATTTGTCTATAGGGCATGGCTGTTTATGTCTCAATATGGACGGGTTGGGTTAACATCTTTTTAACAACAACATGAGAATGACAGTTTTCTATAGGTTTCCTCTACCCACTATCGAAAGGAGACTAACGTCCTCAGAATCCTGAAGATATTTCTCCACTTCACCCCCCTCCCCATTTTGTTTTACCTACCCCCGTAATAGGGTCTATAGGTATGTTTGTTGACCACATCTAGGGCATGGCTGTTTATGTCCATGTTTATGTCTCTATGGGTATATGGTTGGGGTTAACATCTTTTTTAAAACAACATGAGAATGGCAGTTTTTCTATGTTTCCTCTACCCCACTGGCGAAAGGAGACAAACTTCCTCAGAATCCTGAAGATGTTTCTCCACTTCACCAAGCCCAACCCCCCCCCCCCCCACCTTTTTTACCTGCCCCCGTAATAGGACCTATAGGTATGCATGTTTACCTACACCCCAATCCACCAACCCATCTCTCACAGTATACAGGTATTCTTGGATCACCTGTGAATTCTTAGAACACAAATGTACATACCGAGTTAGGGTGTGCTTAACCCGTATAGGGTAAGGAAGGACGAGATCCAAGGTCGGAGGTTCTACCCCAAAAATCCCAACCACCCCTACCCATATCCCAAGGGGAACAGCCGCAAATGACGTCACTGATTTTGGGACATTTTTCAAACACCTCCCCCTCCCCCAACTACCACCACCCACTACTTAGGGTAGCTACCTTGGGTAGATCGGGGGTGGTGGGGCAGTCCATCAATGTGTCATTATTCTTGGTAGAGTTTGCAGTAAGCCTGTATAGCCCGGGTCACAGTTCCTCACTAAACCCAAAGATCCCCTAACGCCCTATCTGTTGTCTTTTTTTCTTCTTGTAACAATTTTACTTATTATGGCATTTTTTCATTTTAAGAACAGTTACATACTTCCTTCAATAATGTTATCGGGTCTCCTGTATGATCATGAGTACACTCTACAATCTCCTCACATGGTCTAAAGTACCAGGGAGGCTATGCATCATTTACATATGGTGACGTCATTTGTGACCGTGCCCCTACCCTACATACAGAGGGTGGTACATTGTCATGTTTTCCCCCAGGTGTGGTAGATATTTACTCGGCACACATCCCACCCGTCCCTGCCCCACCCCCAGGTACCTCCCAGCATGCAACTGTTACTCACCTCACTCTCAAACTCTTCTCACATATTTATGAAATGATTTAAAATATATTTACAAATGGGAATTAATGTTAAATCTTGCAAGATTCAATCATTTTTTGGGCAGATATTTGAGGTTAGATGTCTAAAAAAAAATCATTTTCTATATAAAAATTGACATAAGAAACAAACTTTTTTGGGGAAATATTTACGAGAATAACCTTATTTTGTGCACGCTGTACAGGTGCCAGAAGTGCTACCGTTATGAGATGTGAACTTTGTCTCCTGCCTCCTCCTGTTTTGGCAGGTGTGCTCCATACGCCCCGGCCATACACACAAAGTGGAGACCTTTAACTCTTTATGGGCAACATAGTGCTTTAATACACCTTGTCATTTTGCTGTCATCATGCATGAATGCAGCCCTGGTGAGTAGCTCACTAGTGCTGCATTCATGCATCATGACGACCACACAGAGTTGGTGATACTTGCATCATGATTGCAGACAAAGTAAAAATGAAAATCGAGCTGTCCTTAAAGGGTTAAGGAAGATGAAGAAACTGGAAATCCTAAAACACTTAGACTCAGGTCGCGGTACTACTGCGCACTTCTCACCTCTCACCAACTCTTACCAACACTAGTATTTTCTTTTTCCTTTACTTTTTTTTCAATCTTCTGTCTGTGTATTGCATTACGACAACTCGCAGTAAGGTCATGGATCCTGCTTGGCTAGAGGTTCCTTTACCAGAACCTACACCCACCAGACATAGAGAGGGGAGGTGTCACTCTGGTAGATAAAGAGACCAACCCCTAATAAGGTCCATTAACCCTGAGTGCTTTAACCCTTAGTCGTCATGATGCATGAATGCAGTTCTGGCGAGTAAACATCATGCCGACCTTATGAGGTTGAGACAATTCCTGGAGGGTTGGCATGATGCACCAATGCAGCACCGGTGAGTTACTCGCCGGAGCTGCATTGGTGCATCATGACGACAAATGTTGTATTTTAGCGACATGCGTCCTTACAGGGTTAATGCACAATGGCTATGTCTTTAGGTTGTCATGTTGCATGAATGCAGATCTGGACAGTAACTCGCTAGTGCTGCGTTTAATGGCTTGATACACTTCTAAAGGGCAATGATGCAATGTTACTGATTTTAATACCCACTGCGGCTGGTGATGCACTCATTGCGGCATCATGCCGTCGTTAAAGAGTTAGTGCCCTTTCTCTAGGCGGCAGGCCTTAGAGGGTTACCGCCCATTAAGCCCTACTCAGGGCAGACAGTGGGTAACCACACAATACGTCCCCTTTGGTGCTCGGCCTATTCTCGTCTCTCTACAACAACCCCTCACCATAAGGTCTAAAAAAAGACACAAGCGTTAAGGTAATTCGACCTTCCCTACATTATTTTTTTGACCAATGCTAAGATTTCTCGGGTGTTTTGGGGAATGAAGATTCCATTAGAGCAAAAAAAGTGTGACTTTTCTGTAAAAGGTCGAGAAGACCAAAACATGTAGAAATTTTAAAACACTTTACTTTGGTCAAAGTTTCATTCTTCAACATCGAGCACACAAAGACTTGGGATTTTAGGGAATAATTTCTCTATTTAAGAATTATCTGTAAAATGTACCAGCTTGTACCACAACATAATATCTGGTTATTGGGACATCTTCACTGGGGGGGGGGGGGGGGGGGATCTTGATGCTTAGCCAACCATAGGTTCTTAATCTAAAGAGGTGGAAGACAGGTTTGTTTGTTTCCACACCATAGGACATGTACAATGTATATAGACTAGAGATGGAACTAAACCAGACGTTTTGGTGGCTTCTTGACTCTTGCCTCTATATAGAAGAAACCGGTTTGTTCAGCTCAATCCATATCATCATCTGTTCTACATCGCTCAGTTCATCCTTTTATTTATACCTACAACTTTTTAGGCCCTTTCTACGACTTTTATTCCTGAGGTAGATCTGATTAATTGGGAGGTATAGAATGTTGCCAGATTGCATCATGCAGTTTGCCATCATGGGTCTAATGCAGCTATTTTTACACTTTAATGTGTCCTAATCACCAAAACGTCTTATACCACTGTGAATGCTGTATTTGGCGAGTTGTCAGTTTCTGCGTCTAGATAGACTGTCCCCTCTCTGTATCTGTTACGTCACCATGACGTAACACTCCTGGCTGCTGGTTGTCATCAATTCAAGCTCTTCTCACTTGTCGCCAATCTAAATGTCTACCGGTAATTAATTTTAGGGAAAATGTAATACTTAGGGCTGAAGTAATAAAGAAATGTCTATGCGACCATCACATAATCACTTTTAAGTACCAAGCTTCAAATGAACAGTCGTCCCTTAATTAAGTACTGGGAGTAGAGGAGTACCGTAAAACCCCGCCTTTAAGACGGATTTATTTTGGGATTTATTTTTCCTACAAGACGGATTTTTATCTCAAAATAGGGGGTCGTCTTAAAGGTGGGGTTTTATTATATAGGATCAAAGAAAGAACCATTTTAAAGTCTTTTTTCTACAAGACGTATTTTCATCTCAAAGTAGGGGTTTGTCTTAGAGGAGGGGTTATATGGTATCTCTTATGCACAAAAATATGGTACAAGTAGTATATACAGCAGTGGCCTTCAGATGCTTACACTGCGGTGGTCTAGATTTTTGGATCATGTCACTCACAACTTAATTTATTTTACGAGGAAGAGGCCTCAGTAGTGCTTAGGGAGTGCTCATTTTTTAAGAACAGGGGGGGGGGGGGCGGCGAGATTTTGCGCGGAGCGCGTGAACTTTTTTCACACCCCCCGCTAGAGGGGTCGAAATTTTTTACCCCCCCCCCCCCGGCAGGCCGAAAATCGCGCGCGTTCGCGCCCCTTTGTAGCCTAGTAACGCGCGGGCTTTTTCCCTCAAAACAGGTTGAATTTTTTTCACCCCCCCAAGAGGGGTCCAAATTTTTTACCCCCCCCTTTTGTTAAAAAATGAGCACTCCCTTATATAACTCCAGCCCTTATTAACCCTTTAAGGGCCGCAAAGTGCATTCATGCCTCATGCCTATGGTCGCCATGATGCATGAACACAGCCCTGGCGAGTAACTCGCCAGGGCTGCATTCATGTATCATGCCGACCCTTCAGGGTTGACACACTCCCAAAAGGTTGGCATGATGCACCAATGTAGCACTGGCGAGTTACCCTCTGGGGCTGCATTGGTGCAGCATGAAGATAAGTGTCATGCTTTAGCGACATGTCGTCCTTTAAGGGTTGGTGACAGTGCTGCCCCATGACCATGTGTAGGACTGTCACTTATTACGCCTCATAATGCGCCCCGTCATTCACACACACTGGGCCAAAGAAAAGGTTTGTTTCAGGTAATATGGGAAGAAAATGTAGGGTTGGTAGGTCACTCTTTTTTTTTTAAATATGAAAGTACTAGCCAGCCTCTCCAAAGACCCTTAAATTGACCAAAAATGGGTAAAAATGTGAAATGTCTTCAAAATTGCATAAAAAAACGTAGCGTCGGCCCTGTTTTGATAGAGTCAGGTCGGGTGACCTAAAACAAACCTTTCTTTTTTTGGCCTTGTGAAGGAGGCCTCACCCCTACCTGCGGGCGGTGAATGCACCATACAGACTGTACACAGTCTATGGTGGAACTACACATACAGTATCCACCCGTTTTAGCGCACCGGCGCTTATAGATTTCACCCTCCTCTTTGCCCTGCGTTTATACAGGACATGCGTTTATTTGAGATCCAGTTTTAGTGCTTAAGATTATTTTGAGACACTCTTCTACCCTGCGCTAAAACAGGACATGCGCTAATTTGAGTACCTGCGCTAAAACGCGCAGATACGGTACAGTATATAATAGGGCAGCTGGGCTGTATTGTGCTGTAGCTTGTAAGGGACAGGCATTGTCAGTGAGGGACCAGTGTATCATTATATAAGGGAGCTTCTCTCGTTCCCATGGTCCTGGCTTTCTGTACAAAAGCAGGAAGGAAGATGGTTCCGGTTGAATTGACGACTGAACTTTCAATTTCTAACTTCTGGACTTTCACTTTCAATGTCTAACTTCATCACTTCCATACTTTTCATATCCACATGACGGCTAGTACAGGATCATTTCTATATATTTCAATTCAATTTCAATATGTTTTTATTTATCCTAGACTTGAGTACATTCGTCGGTATTGGCGGTCTTCCATCATAACACTTCTAGGAGGGTATTCTATTAGCGTGCAAAGTGAAGACCCTTCATTAATAGCAATCGCTGCACTTTAGTACATTTTATACATTTTACATGATAATACCGTGCACGCCCCCTAACCTTAAGTCTGTATGGAAATTATATAGTAGCTAATCTACAACGTAAAACCCTGCACATAGGCTTATAAGATCAAGACAAAGTCGGGGTGCAGCTTATACAAAACTTTTTATATATATACTCAGTACCAAATTAGGGGTCCTCAAACCCCCTCTGTGGTTGTTATATGGATACTCTGTACCAAATTAGGGATCCTCAAACCCCCTCTGTGGTTGTTATATATATACTCAGTACCAAATTAGGGATCCTCAAACCCCCTCTGTGGTTGTTATATATATACTCAGTACCAAATTAGGGATCCTCAAACCCCCTCTGTGGTTGTTATATGGATACTCAGTACCAAATTAGGGATCCTCAAACCCCCTCTGTGGTTGTTATATGGATACTCAGTACCAAATTAGGGATCCTCAAACCCCCTCTGTGGTTGTTATATGGATACTCAGTACCAAATTAGGGATCCTCTAACCCCCTCTGTGGTTGTTATATGGATACTCAGTACCAAATTAGGGATCCTCAAACCCCCTCTGTGGTTGTTATATGGATACTCAGTACCAAATTAGGGGTCCTCAAACCCCCTCTGTGGTTGTTATATGGATACTCTGTACCAAATTAGGGATCCTCTAACCCCCTCTGTGGTTGTTATATATATACTCAGTACCAAATTAGGGGTCCTCAAACCCCCTCTGTGGTTGTTATATGTATACTCTGTACCAAATTAGGGATCCTCTAACCCCCTCTGTGGTTGTTATATTATACTCAGTACCAAATTAGGGATCCTCAAACCCCCTCTGTGGTTGTTATATGGATACTCAGTACCAAATTAGGGATTCTCAAACCCCCTCTGTGGTTGTTATATGGATACTCAGTACCAAATTAGGGATCCTCAAACCCCCTCTGTGGTTGTTATATGGATACTCAGTACCAAATTAGGGATCCTCAAACCCCCTCTGTGGTTGTATTATGTATACTCAGTACCAAATTAGGGGTCCTCAAACCCCCTCTGTGGTTGTTATATGGATACTCAGTACCAAATTAGGGGTCCTCAAACCACCTCTGTGGCTGTTATATGTATACTCAGTACCAAATTAGGGGTCCTCAAACCCCCTCTGTGGTTGTTATATTATACTCAGTACCAAATTAGGGATCCTCAAACCCCCTCTGTGGTTGTTATATGGATACTCAGTACCAAATTAGGGATCCTCAAACCCCCCCCTCTGTGGTTGTTATATATATACTCAGTACCAAATTAGGGATCCTCAAACCCCCCCCTCTGTGGTTGTTATATATATACTCAGTACCAAATTAGGGATCCTCAAACCCCCGCCTCTGTGGTTGTTATATGGATACTCAGTACCAAATTAGGGATCCTCAAACCCCCTCTGTGGTTGTTATATGGATACTCAGTACCAAATTAGGGGTCCTCAAACCCCCTCTGTGGTTGTTATATATATACTCAGTACCAAATTAGGGATCCTCAAACCCCCCCTGTGGTTGTTATATGGATACTCAGTACCAAATTAGGGATCCTCAAACCCCCTCTGTGTTTTTATATGTATACTCAGTACCAAATTAGGGGTCCTCAAACCCCCTCTGTGTTTTTATATGTATACTCAGTACCAAATTAGGGGTCCTCAAACCCCCTCTGTGGTTGTTATATATATACTCAGTACCAAATTAGGGATCCTCAAACCCCCTCTGCGGTTGTTATATGGATACTCAGTACCAAATTAGGGATCCTCAAACCCCCTCTGTGGTTGTTATATGTATACTCAGTACCAAATTAGGGATCCTCAAACCCCCTCTGTGGTTGTTATATGGATACTCTGTACCAAATTAGGGATCCTCAAACCCCCTCTGTGGTTGTTATATATATACTCAGTACCAAATTAGGGATCCTCAAACCCCCTCTGTGGTTGTTATATGTATACTCAGTACCAAATTAGGGATCCTCAAACCCCCTCTGCGGCTTAGATCATTTGTCAAAGTTAAGGTGTGGCCTTCAACCTAGTTAGGCTTATACACGAGGTTTTACCGAAAGACTTTGCATGTGGACATATTAAATAGATTAAAGTCTTATAGTTTAGGATAATTCTTATATACCGGTAGTTCTAATAGTAATGGTTTTTGGTCCAGGCCAAAGCAATAAAATGAGAAAACGAAGGGCTTTCCCACCGTGCATTGTCGATTACGGTCTTTATATTATACCGAGTAACGATTACCGCGCACTTATTGCTCTCTGTGGGCATTTAGCGGCTTAAAGGGCGTCCATTTTCTGACCCAGCAGGCATATCAAGTCTAGCTGCAGCTGTAATGGTTATAATGTATTGTTCTGTTTGGGCCAACATTGTCTCCCCAACCGCCCCCCCCCCCTGGGCATTAAACCAACTTGTTAGATGGAATCAGACTATACCAGGAAGGTCTCCTCTAGTTCTGATCCACTCGTGGTGGTTGCTGATATCATTACTTAATAAGCTGTGGTTGATTCACTATACATTATACATTATCATGCCTTTTTCATTTGTTTATTTGGGTAGTCTGGTTTTCCCTCGTGGGGGGGCCCTTTTAATTGTCATGTCAATCTATTATACACACTTCTATCTTGAGGTTATATAGCTGAATTCCTTTTATGAAATATTCCAGATATTTCTAACTTCTCACATGAAATCTCTCAGATCTTTAAAAATTCTCTCATTAAATACTTCAGATCTTGTCATGTTGCTGTCCTATAGCTGGATTTCTTTCATTTAATCTTTCCAGATTTTGTCATATAAAACTGAATTTCTCTCAATCAATCTTTCAAAAATTGTTATTATAGTTGAATTTCCGAGAGATTCAGTATTAATTTTCAAAATGATATCTCAAATTTTTCAGATATTTTCTCCCAATACTTGAGTTTTATACACAACATACTGTCCATGTAATACCCTAAAAAAATAGTGGTCATGGCTAGATTTCACTCATGAAATCTTCCAGATCTCCTTAACTTTTTTCATGAAATCATTCAAATAGTTTTAACTTCCCTATGACATCTTTTAAATGTTTAAATTTCTCTCAAGAAATCTTCTCTCAGATCTTACCATACAACAGGATTTTTCTCATGAATTCTTTCAGATCTTGTCATTTAGCTGAATTTCATGACATAAAGTCGGGTTTTAATCTGATTCCATACTACAACTTAATCCTGCCTTTGCATATTCTCAGAAATAAAATCCAAATAATTGCATTCGACTATGTCTGTATTTTGGGTGCATATTTATAACAAAAATCTGTATCTCAAGTTTTTTTCAAAGATTTCCTTTGAATAGCTTGGATTGTATACAACACATCGAGTGTCCATGTAATCATGGTGCACATGGACACGCTCTGTAAACCCAGCAGAATGCTTCACGTCTCTAATTAACGGCAGGCAGAGCGGAAAATACCCCCGCCGCTGTTTACGTTAAAGTTCATGAATAAAGAAACCACAGTTATGACTTCCCGCTGCCATCAGAGTGAACACACCGTGTGTCATTAATAACAATGTCGTGAATATTCACGCCCAGTCAGAGACGACATCCCCCGGAACACCACGAGCCTTCCTGCTCAGAACAGCCGTAAATTAGAGAAACATGGATGCAAATCTAGAGGCCATTCATTTCTACCTGCCTGAGTTATTCTAGATTTTTAATTCATTCCCAAGCTGAATAATGAATATCTAAGCTGGTAATAGGAACATTTAAAGTTGGTACCAGGGGATCTCAGAACGTTGTCTTTACATGGCAGGTGTAGGTAGGCCTAGATTCTACTTTGTAGCCATAAGAGGCTTGTCTAAGGTCTCCTAAGCCAAAGTCTCTTGTACCATCGAGACTGTATGTCGGGCAAAATACATCTCAATAAACCTTCACATTTTTGTCACATAGATCTTAATTTCTCCTAAGAAATCTTTCACATGTTGGAATTCATACCTAGCTCAATTCTTCACGAAACCTTTCAGATCTTGTAATCTCGCTGAATATATCATGCCAACCCTTTAGGGTTGATACACTCCCAAGGGATTGGCATGATGTACTATTGCAGCACCAGCGAATAACTCGCAGTGGTAGATAATGCAAATGAATTTGAAGCCTTGAGACCTCAGGTTCAGCTGAGCATAATACTAAACTGAAAAGACTGCCCATAAACCCACATTCTAGATCTTGCCAATGTAGATGTCAAATAAAGGATCCAACTTTATAGCCAGAGAAATGGCTTGTTCTTCAAGGGGGTTGCCTATTGGGTCTTCTGTGCCATAGGGATTGTAGAGTTGGTAAAGATTCAGTAGCAATAGGACCCCCCAGGAGCTACTCACCATTTCTGCGAGTGTCTTGTGAGGCATGCGGTCCTTGCGTACAGTGAAGATCTGGTCTGTGGGCAGGTCTGGAGGGGGCGCTGCGTAGGGGTTGCGGGAGTGGCTGGCCTGGTCAAACCGCGGGTCGTAGTTAGGGAGGTATTTACTGGATACATCTCGACTGCTGCCAAACCGGGAGGAGTCATCCCGGCTGCCGTATCGAGATGAGTCGTCCCGGCTGCCGTAGCGGGAGTCCTCCGGGATCATACTGACAGGTCGCTGCTGGAACGAGGCTGCCCGGGTCACATGACGACCGCCTCGCGAGTCACGTGACCCACCAAACTGGAAGTTACTGCCTCCGTTAGTGGACGGGATGCCGCCCCGGCTCCCTCCGTACCCGTTACGGAGGTCGCCACTACTCCGCATGTAGTCAGAAGGGCCCCGCAGGTCGTTGGAGCTGGCTGTGTAGCGGCTCTCTCCCCGGCTCTCTCCACGGTTACCACGGTTGTCGTTGGTTGAGAGCCGGTTCCCGAAGAAGCCGCGTTTCTCCTGCTGTGGCCGGGTGCGCTCGGGGGCGGGAGGACCGCGGTGTGGGGGTGCGGCAGGTTTCTTCCCCCGGGCCTGGTCGCCATACGGACTGTTGTGGGGGAACGTGTTCCAGTTACTGTTCCCGTTATCTAACTGTCCTGTACTGCCGTAGTTACCGACCCCGCGACCCCCGCCCCCGCCTCCGCTGGGCTGGTGCCGAGAGATGTGATTGGCCTGCTGCGGCATGCGGCCATATTGCCGCCCATCATCGTACTTCCGGTCCCCATGACCGTTATATTGCGGTTTATCATCAAAGTAATACCGGTCATAAACCTGGTTCTTACGGTCGTCATATTGATTCTTCTTCTTCTTGTCTGTAAAAAGTCCCATGATGCTGCCTTGTGGTACTCCAAGTTAATAATGAGGTAAAGCCTTTGATGCAGTTGATCATCAGGTATTTCCCTGTGTGAGATTATTCCAATGTGAGGTAAGGGAGGACTAGTGAGGCACTGGTTAAAAGGCACATTATAAAGAAGCTGCTAAACCAACTATTTCCTGTTAGAATAAATAAAGCCTTTGATACCGTTGATAATCAGGTATTTCCAATTAGTATCATCAATGCCTGGTAAGAAGCCTCAAACAAATATTCAATGAGGTATTTCCCATCAGTATCACTTCCTCCTGTGTATGATATCAGTATATAAGTACAGCACTGTAGTCTCCATTCTGTCACACACTACATCAATACATGACACTCCAATATTCCCTGTGTGGTGTTATAGTAGTTATACAACATTAATGTGCACTCTGTGGTGTAGCCCTGGTGCTCCTTTATTATACAACATTAGGTCTGCCTTAGATGGGTACAGGTGCCTCTATAAGGCAGGGTGAGCACCCCCTGCTACACACCTACTGTGACCTCTGACCTCTACAGGCAGGTTCCCAGCACACAGGACAATACTGCCTCAGCAGGGGACCACAGGGGACCATAGGGGAATCACAGGGGGAGACCACAGGGGGAATCCACAGGACGAGTGAGGCCTTGTTACCTTACAGCCCCAGTCCCCAGGTAGTGGTAGGGGTAGCTTTACAGTCCCCCAGGTAGGGGTAGCTTCCTGCAGCCTGGCTGTATGTGACAGACAGACACAGGGGGTGGGAGAGGATCAGGATCAGGGGTAGGTAGGTGGGTAGGTGGAGGTGGGCACGACTTGTAGTAAGATGTAGGTCGCGCGCCGCACCCTGTGTCAACACGCTGTATGCTGCCTGCTGCTGTATGCAGCTTCTTATGTAGGACAGCAAAGATCCAGTATGATTCAGGCCTGTAGGACAGCACAAATTCAGGCCGCCTTCTTATGTAGGACAGCAAAGATCTAATATGATTCAGGACAGATTCAGGCCGCCTGCCTCTCCTTATAGGGCGGCTGTTGTAAGGATCCAGAGCATGCACAGGGATCCAAACCCCTGCCCTGCAGGAGGTAGTTTCATCTACTGATCCTGAACTAGGTCCTGTACTACACCTGCCTATTATTGCTGTACTAAGGCTGCTCTTTTCTTAGATAAGTGAGCAACAAGCATCCAAGCCCGACCTGTCTGTAGGTAGCATGGGAGGGGCCTGATCTATCAAGGTTTAGTTAGCATGAGGGTACTATCCTGCACCCAAATATACACACTTTCAGCAGTTGGTCTGCAAGATGATCCAACTTCAGGCCTTTGGTAGTGAGTTGAAAGCTCCCTGAGGAGTGGGAGGTGTGGGTGACACCACCTGCTGCCTCTATAGGGCTAATACTCCCAGTGTCCTGCTGTATGGGGGTAACACTCCTACTGGGTGGGGGTGGGGCGTGGCACCACCTCAGGTAGATGTCTCCAGGGTGCTACATGTACCCAGCTGACCCTGGTGTCCTCCTCCAGGGCTGTCCTCCAGGTGCTGCAGGTTAAAGTAAGGTACAGCAGTGTGACAGTGGGTGGTGGTAGGAGTACAAGATATCCGCATTCCTCCCGTCCTCCTCCTACTCAGCCCGCGGAGTGTTTCCGCTTGGGGGGACACACCGGGAGGTGCAGCTACAGGTGACTGTCACCTCACACAGGTAGAGCTAAGGCTCCCCTCCTCCTGCCTCCTGGTGTCCTCCTCCTGCTGCCCTGCCTGCCTCCAGGGCCTCCTCCAGGGTCCCAGGTGGGGTGTTAGAGGCTGGGGGTGAGGCCTGGGGTGTGGTCAGTGAGGGAGGTAAGGTATGGCAGTACAGGGGCAGGGTTAGACCACAGGTGTGCCTCCTCCTCCTGGTGTCCTGGTAACTACCTCCAGTCTCCTATCTGCCCTCCTCCTCCTCCTGTGGTAAGTAAGGGGCCTGTCTGTCTGTATGTCTGCCCCTGTAGGTGTGACTACAGGTGTCCAGTACAGGTGAGAGGTGATGCACCCCTACCTGGTCACACACACATACAGACAGCTGGTCAGTGTGGGTGAGCTGTCACACACTCACACAGTGTAGGTGATGGGGGTGTCCTGACTACCTCTATACCTGTATACTGCCTGTATATACCTGTATACTGCCTGCAGCAGGCTCAGTGCTATAAGACACTGCCCCACTCTGGGTGTCAACCTCTGCTGGCAGTCTTCAGGTACGACATTCTCACCGAGAAGTGAGTAGACCGATATACATCTCTGATCGGTACAAACCTAATACTGTGAAAGTAATTATTTTCACGGGTTTAGATTTCCGAGGATGAGTGAAAATCTGCACATTCACTAGTATTTTATCCATACTTAAGCATATAAAGATTTCGCCGATTTTCATTTCTGGTAAAATCGCGAAAATATATACCCAGCGAAATAAAGTACTTCCACAGTATATAACTCAGCTGATGCATAACTTTCTTAGCACCGTAAGAACAGAGCACCCAGCTAGATGTTTACATTAACCGGCGTAGATGGATGTAGATGTACAAAGACTACCTGTGTCCGTGCTGCCACCTTATGTCTCAGGACAGAGGAGGACACTGTGGGTGTCAACCTATGCTGGCAGTCTTCAGGTACGACACGTTCTGGACGGGAACCGTGTCGACCGATATACACCTCTGATCGGTACAAACCTACTGCATAGGTATCACTCTCCCAGCACAGTCTTAGCACGCGGGTAGAGCCGCAAAACTGAGTTAGATAGCTACTTTAGCCGGTGGTGGGTGAAGATGGCAGTAGACGTACAGAGACTACCTGATGCTCTTGCTGCCACTTAGAGTCTTGTGACAGAGGAGGTGTTGGGTGGAGTAGGAAGGAGGCCTCCACCATCACACCACTAACACTACAGACCCCCGCACCTACAAACAGAAACATTTCTGTGATTTCCCCCCCCCCCCCCCCACTTTTCTACGGTTTGACGAATAAGAGCACAATCATCACATTAGGTCAGTAATGACCTCCCCTTTTGTTGTCAATAAAAGCTATTATTATTAAAGTCCTGCAATCTGATATAAACTTTTTAAAATATAAATATCCTAATATAAGATGTTTCGACATGTATGTATGTACACATATGTGGGCATTCTCCTTAATCTTAACCACAGTAAATTTTGGCGTATCAGCCTAACTCGCGTATTAGCCGCACCGTGACTTTGAGAAGATCTTAGTGTCTGATAGGGGGTCTGATTATAGCAATTTACTACTGTAAAAACTCGCATATAAGCCTCCCACATAACATTAAAACGATCCTATAAGTCGCACTGGCGATCTGACTCGCATACTAGCCACTGCGAATTTACGTATGGAAACTTATAAAGTGCCCCTTTCTTGGTGACCCTACCTATACCCCCCCCCCCTGCAGGCAGCTCGGTACATAGTGCTGGCCTCATTTCTGTCCTGTGTAGGACACGGAGGGAGACCGGGCATGACGTGCGGATATGGGGTATAGATGGGGTAACATGTCGCAAGTCAATTTAAGAAACGACACATGTCACATGTCTATGTCCCTTAATGCTTATGTTCAATATCGATTTAAAGAAATGTCCATGTCCCATGTCACAAAATTCTAAGCCGCCTGTACCATTTCACAGACCCTATGTCACGTGTCGATTTAAAGAAAATGCTATGTCCTGTGTCGAATTTAAGGGTCTACCCCCACAGCTATAGGGACTGTGGGACTTGAGTGGTGGTGGGGGGGCTGGATCTGTACATCTGTAGGGGTATGGTAGGGTGTGGTGCAGGTAGGGTGAATACCTACAGCATGGGGGGGGGGGGGGGTGAATGGGGGCTTTGTGTTAAA